>CM037854.1:23270197-23713600 GCA_021234595.1 Delia radicum | reverse complement strand
GGGCCAAAAATCGATACTCCTTACACTCATTAAAAAAAGCCGTACAAATAGTTGAGCATTCAGCTACGACAACAGAAAATGGTATCTGAATTTGCGCCAGCAAAATTTTCAGTGCAGTTGAGAATTACGGTCTGCTTAATTTAGGTAACATAATTTTTAAAATAACTAAATTTGAGTTAATATTAGTATTTAAATTATCTAACAATTTAGCTAAATCTACAGAAGTTTTGAGCTGAGTCAACAGAAAATTTCTGCTAAAAAGGTCTTTTCGGATCTGACCAGAGGCAGGTCCATATTTATCACCGTTAATAAAAGTAGTTAAAAAAGAATACCTCATAGTTGCGGAGTAACTGTTTGTGGTTAATTTTGCTCTATATAGCTTAGTTTAAAAAATAAAGCCGATTTTATGATTATAAAACAGAAACTATGAGAAAATATGCCTCCTACAACTGAGACTGATAGCGGAGACACTAAAAACTAATGTTTTCAAAACAATTGTTTTTAAATTAACTGTCAAAATTTGTAAATTTAAGAATCACGAACTGCAAAATTTTATTGTTCCTATACTTGTTAGTATACTATTTCACTTTATTTATAATTATAGGCACTTTTTGCTAAAACTAGCAGAACGGTCTGATGGCCTAAAACTTGTTAATTTTAGGTCGCAAGAACAGTTTAAATACACTCTAAAAAATTATTGTAAATTTACTACTATAAACGAGTAAAGTTTCATGTATTATTACGCTAATTCGGTAAATTTATACATCAAAATGCGTAAAACTATTTTGCGCACACTTTTATATACAATAATACCCACTTACAGTATTTTTACCAATTATGTGTTTACAATTAAACACATTATGCCTAAAAGTAGTATTATTTTGTTAAATAAAATTTTCACGCACAAAGTTTGTAAATATACTAACTTATAATAGTAATTAATATTTCGATATTTTTAAATTGAAAAAAAAAAAAAAATTAAACAAATTAAAAAAAATCAAAAAAAAAATCTGAAAATTGTAATTTATTGACAATTTTAATGGAAAAAAATGTATAACTCTAGTATGTGTGATAGTGTTTAGTTTACAGTTTATTTCCAAATGTTTGCAGCCTAATTGTGGAAAAATATTTTCAAAATATAATATATGTACAGAGCTTTAAAGAATAAAATTCTTCATTCGATTTATTCAGTCGGTTTTAGCTCAATCGATTTAAAAATATCGCCAATATTGAAAAAAATTGCCAAAATTGAAAAAAATCGCCAAAATTGAGAAAATCTTTAAGATTAAAAAAAAATCACCAAAAATTAAAAAAAAAACGTTAAAATTAATAAAAACAAAATCGCTGAAATTAAAAAAATCTCCTAATTTGAAAAAAACGCTAAAATTTAAAGATAATCGCCAAAAATGAAAAAAAATCGCAAAAAATTAGAAAAATCCCTAAAACTAAAAGAAAATCGGCAAAAATTAAAAAAACTGCCAAAAATTAGAAAAATAGCTAAAAATTAAAAAATTTCGAAATTAAAAATAAAAAATAAAAACTTGCAAAAAAAAAAATCGCCAAAAATTAAACAAATTTTCAAATTGGAAAGAAAGTTTAAATTGAAAAACGAAAAATATTGACGAGAAACTTAAAATAGCTGTAAATGTATCTTTATTAGTTTTCGAAACACAGGCGATGTTCCAAATAAATTCCTCTTTTTGCTTTGCGATGTTTTGTTTTTGAGAAAAATGCGATCTAGGAACCTAGCCAATCAGGCCGGAATTGGGGTTGAGTTTTGAACACCCGTGCAAACATTTTTCCAGTTGCTTTTTAGTTTTTTGAGCTATGGACGTTTTTTATTTAGTCAATTTTTAAAAGGTACATATTACGAAAACTAATGGAGCTGGGGGAAAAATTGCTGCACCATTGTTCAAAACTCAACCCCATTACCCCTACAACGATCCTAAATTTCGATTTGATTGGCTGGATTCTTAAATCGCGTTTTTCTCGAAAAGTAAGCATCGCAGATAAAAAAGAGTATTTATGTGAAACATCGCCTATGTTTCAAAAACTAACAGTGATAAATAAAAGACACGGACAACTTTTTCCAATTTGATCAATTTTTTGTCAATTATGGTGATTTTTTTTAAATTTTCGCGATTTTTTACTTATGCCGTTTTTGAATTTTGAAGTTTTTTCATTTTGGCAATGTTTTTACTTTTAGAAATTTTTGGCGTTTTTTTTTTTTTTTTTAATTTTGGAGATTTTTTAATTTTGGCAAATTTTAGTAATTTATTTTTAATTTTGGCGTTTTTTTTTTAAATTTTGTCGATTTTTTCAATTTAAGTAATTTTTACATTTTTGGCGTTTTTTTCAATTTTGGAGATTGTTTTAAAATTTGGGATTTTTTTCATTTTAACGATATTTTTTTCGATTTTAGCGATTTTTTTCAATTCTGGCGGTATTTTTCAGTTTCGCCGATTTCGCCAAATTGTAGATCTATTAAGTTAAAAATAGATTGAACTCCCAATTATTGAATTCGCAATGATTGAAGAAAAAAAATCATTCGATTTAAAAAAATCCGATTTAATTTTTTTTAAATAGAATTCAATCTTTGAAGCTCTGTATATGTACAACAACTTATATACAAATATTTATTATTAAATTTATTATTATACAACACATTAATAAAACTCTTTCTAGAAATTAATTTTTTGTTTTATTTGAAAAATATTCTTTTTTACCGTAAGGTAAAGATACGCATTTTTAGGGGGTTTTTACGCTTATAAATATGTATTTTTACGCATTTTATACGTATAATTGCACGTAAATCATGTTTTTTTACACGAAAATTTGGTAAAATTACTCATTTATTTATAAATTTTATCAAAATTTTACGCACTTCCATTGTAAATTTACCAACTTTGTGTTCACAAACTTACTCTCAATGTGCGTATTTTTTTCATTTACACACATAGAGTAAATTTACCCAACTTATAGTAGGAGTACAGTTTCCTACTATAAGTTGGGTAAATTTCAAAAGAAATTAATTAGAGTGTATGGATGAAATTTGTTCTTGATATAAAATGTGATAACTACACACAGAGAAAAATTCAACTATTTGCCAAGTGAAATTTGGGTATTACGACTCATTAGGTTAATACGAACTTCAGTCGGTTGGTATAACTGATCATTAGTTTTTACAACAAAATTTCATTAATTCCACTGAATTTTAGTTGCAGTACACAAAATATTCAGTCATATAATGTAAATATCGTTGTTTATAAGTTGTTACTATTTACTTATAAGTTGTTACTATTAAAATGCACTTTTCAATTCGGTTGGCACTTTATTTCTTTGTGTGTAATAACTTAAGCTACATAACTGGAAAATTTTAAATTTAGTCAATACCAGACATGGGACTTTATACCAATATCTGTGTATTTAATTACAGGCCAATTACTTTTTTATATCCAATTACATGTAATTGGGTGCAATTGAGTAATTGACATGTAATTATATACAAATATGCTGTTAGTAATCCCCATGTTTGGTATTACAAATTTTACAAATTTTCGAAGGAAACGATTAAGCTCTCAAGTGTGAGCGTATTTCTGATATTATTAATGATATAGAAAAATTTCACAAGTGAACGATTGTGAAATGTAATTGACGTCGCCTAAGTCTGAAATTAACTACAACTCTCAACTCAAATTTAGTTCTTCCAAAACTTAGGTCACATTTATAAGACTGTGTTTCTCACTTCTTTGAAGATCCTGCTGGCGCAAATTCAGGTACTATTTCCTCTTGTCGTAGCTGAATTTTAATATATTTGCACGGATTTTTTTTTGATGAGTGTATTATATAAATGTGTAGTCTTAAATAACCCTATGTCAAGTTGTATCAACAATAAATTGTCCCATCACATAAACACTTTTCTAAACAAATTCTTTCAAACTCAGGTCATTATTCATAACAACGAGCTGAAAGTAATAACAGTAAGTAACAACAACCTATAATAGTAACAACATGTTTAAAGATGAGTTTTTATATAAAAAAAAAAAAAAATAAAAAAATACCCATACATACCCATACAACTAAATCTCAGTACTTCTTAAGAAAATCACATTTTAATTTTGGTTTCATTTTACCAATTTTCCCCAGGTAGATTGTATTATATGTATACCACAAACGGAAAATGCCTTTAGGTTATGTGACACAAAAAAAATAGAATATAAAAAAAAAATCGTTAAAAAAAATATTGCGTCAACATAAACGTTGAAGAAGATGGAACATTTTGTGTTTCAACAAATATATAAAAATGACAACTCATAACTACCTCAAATGAAAATCATCATAATGTGGTACATGAAAAAATACTAAAGAAAAATACTTAAAAGAAATTGAAAACTTGTGCTGAACAACACTACTTCAGTGAGATATTGTAGGAAAAAATAACAAGAAATGAACAAGAATATAAACATAATGTTTAAAAATTAAATATATATACATTAGGGGCGATCGCGTAATCTAATATCATAAAAGAAAACTTACGAAAGCCAAGTTGAAACTACACTCATGTAAATAATGTTGTGAAAATAGCAGAAAAAACTGCTAAAATAGGCAGATTTTGTTTTTTAATGTTAGTAAAATAAGAACAGCAAAAAAAACTATTAACTTTACAAAAGTTTAGTTTATTGAAAAAAGTAACATATTTTGCTAAAATTAGTTAAGACTTTACTTTGTAAATCAACAACATTTTTTATTAATACTAGTAAAATAAGATTAGCAAAACAAACTATTAACTTTACAAAATCTTAGTTATATTTCAGTTGAATTTTAGTTAATTGAAACTAACTAAATATTTGTAAACTAAAAACAGCAGCAAAAACTATAATATCTACAAAATGTTTGCTATATTTACCTTAAACTTAGTAATATGTAAATAACAGTATATTTTGCTAAAATCGGCATAAATTTTTGCTAAAAAATTGTATATTGCTGCTTTCAGAAGCACTAATATTTACTCGCGTTAAATAAAAACATAAATTTTTTTTTTTTAATTTTACATTTTTATTCCCTCCACTGACTGTGATGAGGATATATATCAGATTGTCATTTCGTTTGTAACGCATCGAAATAAATGTTTGAGGCCCCATAACGTATATTCTTACTCAATTTTAAGACGATTTAGCGAAGTCCGCCTGAAATGGCAATCACGGCGCTAAAACGTAGTTGGGAATTCCCATTTATACACAGGTTGACGTACGTTTTCCCGAAAAGTTCGGTATTGAAAATGAGCCAAAGTGGTCGAGCGGTTTAAAAGCAATGATTGAAAATAAGAAGATAGCTCTAAAATTTCCATACAAATTGGTGTATAATACACTGTATATTAATACAAATTCATATTAGCTTCTGGTGTACAAAATATAAGGTCATATTGTGCTACCAGATGCTAGGAGGTGAATAATATTAAAAATTCACCTAAAACTTTTATTTCAACTTGAATTTTTTTCACCACAAACAAATTTTTTCACCATTAAATTAGCTTTTCACCTCAAAAATGTTTTTGCACCACACAAATTCTTTTTTACCTCAAAATTTTATTTTCACCTCTAACATATTTTTCTTTTAATATTTTTGTTGTTGTTTCATTTGTAAAGGGTTAATTGTAGAGGTTATAAAGAGAAAAATTGGTAAAACCAAATATATTTCGCAAATTGTTTGATGATTTTAGCAGACTAATTTGGTACTTTAACTTAATTAAAATTTATCTCAAATATTTGATTAGTTTTGAATACAAAAGATTTATTATTGCTATTCTAATCTCACTAATTTTTAGGAAAAAATCTTAAGATTTAGCTCTTTTTTCTGCAACGTAATTTTTAACAAATTTTTAGTAGTTTTACCAAAAATTTTTTACTAATTTGTTTTCTATTACTGTAAAGACAAAATATAAGATACCAACAATTTATGTATTAAAAAAATGTGTTCTTAATATATTTATTTATTTGTAAGAGAAGGAACACTCAGGAAACTATTACGATTTAGTGATGTGTTGCATTGTTTGGAAAGGGGATAGTGAAAGCGATGAGAGGTGGGGAAATTTGGAGGGCTTTAAACATTACAACACTGTAATTGCGCGCAATGATAATTCTAAGAACAGTTGTTGTTATTAATGGTTCACAGCAAAGATTCATTATTTTACTTCGGTGGGGTTAAGTGCTATGAGAAGGTGGGCGCTGCGATACATATGAGGGAAAGAAACCCTACACTTAATATGCCATAACTAAATACATTGCATAACGTCATTTTGGAGTTTATCCAACTTGTATTTGGTGATTACCCCTAATATATGCTGTATTATATAAAATAGCGCTGTAAATATATGACTCGAGTTATTTATTTTCTGAGGTCTTTCTCATAATTTTCCTTTAAACGAAACGAAATTTTTATCAAATAGCTTTTGTTGTTGTCTAACAACCATGGGCCAGAATAACTGAATAATGCAATAAAACTGAAATTAGATATAAGTTTTGTGTGGGATATTATAATTACGTGCGAAGAAGAAAAACTTTGTGAAACTAAGTTGATACTTATGGAGTATAATTAATAAGCATTTCGATAATATTACCCCAGTTTCTTTTGTGTGTGCTCATATATGAAGTGATTCGAGTTCATACATGTCCATTAGGGCAATACCTTTTTGCATTTTTTGCAAATATCAAATCTCCCCAGACAAAATCGTGTAGGGCATGGCATGTAACTTTTCAACTATTTTGGGTATAACTTTTTCAGCATAAAAGGAAACAATAATCTTGATGTTACAAAATCACATACAAAAGTATTTGCCCTCAATTAAGAAAAATGATAACTCTCCGAAATCTGTAAATCGGTTACTACAATAAATAGAAATTTCAGAGATTTTTTGGCTTTTGCGCTTTCTGAATTGAAACGGAATTGAAAATGTTTTATGTTGGCATATAAATGACAAATAACCTAATAAAATGAGATCAAATTGCTTAGTGTGTCTTCAAAAATATTTTCCGAATAAAACTTTTATTCATTTGCATATAAATTAAAAAAAAAAAATACTTTATTTCAGATATTGACAAAATTAAACTGTGCAATAACATTTTTTATTTTACAAAATCTTTTGAAATCGATATCAACAGTCGTGCGTGATATTTTAAAGAATAAGATTTGGCGAGAAACTTGTTTTTCTCAATGTTGTAGATACAAAATACAGATTTTTAAGTTTTTTTTTTTATTTGGCCGAATAATTCTGCCAAACAGTGCTAATATTTGGCCGAATAGTAACTGAATAGCTGAATAATACCCGAATATTCAAGACATTTGTAACACTGTTATTAATTTGACAACAAAAAGATATAAATTCGAATGCGTGTTCAGGTCTATGAAATCAATCATCAGGCGACTTTTCATAATTTTTAAAAATTTATTCGGGAAGCTAAATTTGTAAGCAAAGGGAGTATTATATAAAAAAAAATAAATTTACAACTGGAAGACTTATATTAAATTTGCATTTCTTATTGTAATCAAACTATTTGACAATCTTGTAAAAAAGTGCTCCCCGGTATGCTAGTTGTTAGCGTGCTGGCTTATAAGTGCGGGGGTCGTGGGTTCGATTCCCACCAGAGGCACTACTCTGTTTTGGCTACAACGCGCAGAAAGCCATAGTAGCTAGCGCTCGGTTACGGTAATAGTATATAATGTGTAATTATATAATTATTAATTAATAAAAAAAAAAAATTTTGTAAAAAAAAAATCCAAATATAAATACTAAAAAAATTTATTTTCTAACCATAGTTTTCTTCATAAACACGTTCCAATATATTTCGTGGGAATATATAGGTAATACAACAGCAACAGCATTCTACTTATTACTTGTATTAAACTCATACTCTACATTTTCTGCATACATCCATAGATCCCGCTTCAAGCCATCCATACATTTCTTTACATCTTCCATATACTTACAGACATATTACATACATACAACTACTATCGAGGTATTTTGTATCATTTTTTTCATGTTAAGCGCAAAAAATGGGAAAACAAATCTATATAAACATCTGCCGTTTTTCACTACACTGAAAAAATTTTGTCAAAAAAATTTCAAATTAAATTTTATTTGATTTCAAGCTCACTTTTACCTAAAAGTTTAATAATATGTATTAAATGTTTAATTGAAAATGAATTTGGTGCACACAATATATTCAGTTCCTATAACCCATAATGAAAACAATACGAAAATACAAAAACTTTAAGAAATTACCAAAATGACAAAAATCGATTAAAATAAAAAATCCTCAATATTTAAAAAATTCGCTAAAACCTTGAAAAATAGTGCAAAAATATTTCAGATTTAAAAAAATCTCTGAAATTGAAATAAGTCGGTAAAATTGGAAAAAATTTCAACAAAAATTAAAAGAAAAAAATAAATAAAAATGTTTTTGAGATATAGAAGTTTTAAATTTTATTTAGGTGATTTATTAAATTTTAGAATTTTTTGTAGATTTTTTTATATTTTAGCAATTTTTTTCAATTCTGGTGATTTTTTGAAATATCAGGAATTTGTAATTTTTTTTCAATCTGAGGGTTTTTTTCCCAATTTTGTAATTTAAATTTTGACTCTTGTTTTAATTTTGTCAATTGTTTTTTAATTTCGACAATTTTTTTAGGATTTTGTTAAATTTTATCAATTTATATTTAATTTTGGGGCATTTTTTTTTTTTTAATTTTGAAAAAAAAAAATCTTATTTTTAATTATTTTTTTATATTAATTTTGACGTATTTTTAAAATTTTGCTAATTTTTTTTAAATTTGGTAATTTATTTAATTTTATTTAGCGACTATTTCTCAATTTTAGCGGTTTTTCCCCTAATTTTTTTGCATTTTCTTAATTAAAGTTTACATAGCATCTGCTAAAAATTGTTTTAAAACTAAAAACAATAGTAAATTTTAATAGATTGAATAGATGGATTGAAAACTTAATTGAAAATAAAATCAATTAAATAGTTACTCATTATTTTTAATTGATACTACAATTTCTTTAATTGGATCTAATTCAATTGAACTTTTATTTTAATTGAAAATAAATTTTAGTTTTTTTCTGTGTATGTGATGTTCCGTTTCTGTAATTCGGTATATTTAGACTCGTTTTTAAGGCAGTAAATGTGTAGTACAGAGAAGTCGCAAGAACAACAACGGAAAAAAAAATGTCATCAAATGATAAAAATGTGTCACGTAATCCCTCGAACATTATGTAACATATGATTACTTTCAATATGTACCTATTACACATACCTAGAAACTTGACGCACACACCTACATTCAACACTATATACTAAAGCTAAAAAGAGATAGAACAACATGGCATTTAACTTAAGTATGGATACAATTGTGCATATGTATTTGTATACCTATGTTATTTTAGTATAAAGTCTGCCTGTGTCGGTGTATGTTTTTATTATTGATATTAAATTTGTTGGGTATTTATTGTCATATTAAACATTAAACTTTTTATCTAAAATACAAATTTTTAGCATTTTCATTTTAAATGATGTGTTAACATTTAAAAATATAATAATAAACATATACTATGTATATATGTGTAAGTGTCTATGTACGTGTGTGTTAGCATAAATTTTTCATTAAAGTTTATGAACTTCAAATGATAGAAATTATATAAATTAATGATTATGACAACAATTTTGATAGATTCTCGTTTAATATGTGGGTCTTTTATAATAATGATATTTTAAAAATGTTTAGATATTAATTTTTATCGACAGCATAGAGAAGAATTTCTATTTAATAACAGATTTTAGTTCGAAAGTTTTATTTTTTATCACACAATCAAAATGATTTGCTAAAGCTGCATTTACATAACAGTCGAGATGCAGTTTGGATTTCGAAAACTAGTATCATATAATCGAAATCTAGTTTTAACTTTTATATTTGCTTTCCCGAATCATGATATATTTAGTATATGTGTGTCCTTTGAAAACGTAAGATATGTAAGTTGTGGGAGGTATAAAGCAATTGTATATGGGCGTTATATAATTTTAAATCCATCCTTAAAATAATTGTTTAAAATTCGATTTGCTATTATTAGAATTTCCTATTCTATTTATATAGGGGAAGTTGGGGTGACTTGGGACTAGGTTTTTCCTAACTCATAAAATTCATTTACCTCTATTTTTCTTAGTCCTTGGATATATCCTTTCAAAAAAGTAGTTAGTACTTAAGCCAGAAGAACACAACTAAATTATTCGTAGTTGGATTTTTTTTGGAAATTTTTTCAATGAAGGAAAGGTGCTTAAATCATGTAATTCCTGTTTATTAGATTATAATTAACGAGATAAATGAAATAGAAAAAAAAGTAACAGAAAGAAATAAAACCACAAAATAAAACAAAATATGATAAACATAAAGGCGCTGTGGTGTAATGGTTAGCGCGTTGGACTGTTACACAGATGGTACCGGGTTCGATTCCCGGTGACGGCAATATCAATTTAGAAAAAATAATATGTATGAGTTTTCTATCCCTCAAATGTATCGCAGCTCCCACCTTTTGGCTTCAATAAATTCGCCAACTCTCCATCAGGTGGCGAGCAACAACTGTTCTTAGACATATCATTTCGCGCAATTACAGTGTTGCCAGGTTTAAAGCCCTTCATCTTTCCACACCTTTCATCTCTCCACTATCCAATTTTCAAAGAAAGCAACACAGTAATAAATAGGAAGAACTTCCTGAGTGTTGCTTCTCTTAGAAAAAAAAAAAATTGTAATGAATGCAGGTATAAAATTTGGTAGTTGTTTTAGCACATTTTAAGTGAACAGCCCTCTTGTATGTATTACAGTTCACTGAATTGTTAAAATTAATAATTTTAGAGACATTTCATTGAAAAAAATTTAGCAAAAATTATATAAACTAAGTAAGGTGGAAGCATTGTATTTAATAAAAAGCCCTTACTTCGGTCCAAGTGCACACAGGATTTTATCTTAATACCTCCAAAGGACATCGTCTTAACATATAAACTAATTAACGGCTTTATATAAAATTTGGCACAAATAAAACATATTAAGTATTAGTAGAAATTTATTATAGCAATTTAAAAGTTTTGCACTCTTATAGTCATAACAAAAAATACTTGTAAAGTGTCTGTTTGTATTCCATATTTGATCTTTGAATTGCATTTTTATTTGGAATAATGTAAATGGATCACTTTTTTAACAACACACACACACACAACTTTCAAAATAACTAATTTAAATAGTGGTTCATGCACACAACATCACAGTTTCTACTCCAAAAAAAATTGTTTTTGTGTACTTAAACTACTGACAACATGGGACATCCAGTTTAAAATAATTCAGTGCTTGAGCTAACTTGTAACTACTTCAATGCCGATGCTGTTTGGAATGATTTTTAAACAAATTTTTTGTAAGGTCCTTTTTTGCTGGGATATATTTGTTATAAGAATTTAAATTTTTTTTTTTAAATTCGTAAACTTTGGTAGCAGCCATGGGTTTAGCTTTCAAAATGTTTTCCACTTAGTACCTCATATTTTTTTTTTATCTAATGGCACAATATTCCGTACTATATTTAATGAAAATTTTAATTTTAAATATAATTTCAAGGCAGTAAAATTAGTAGAATGCTAAAATTTTAGTCCGATGATATTTAAACGATTTTTTCAAAGATTAATCTTCTAAGTATACAAAAAAATTCAAAAAAATTAACAGCCATTAAAAACGTATTTACAATATCACTCTTTATGAAATCAAAAAATGTTATTTTCAAAATTTTGCTATTCTTAACAAAATCTGCTGTCCTAACTTTAATTATAATTAAAGTGCGGCACAATAACCACTAGATAGAAAAAAATTAAGTGCGAATTTGTCAAGATATTCATACTAGATTTTGGGAGCACTTTGCTTTATAATCCGAGATAAAAAAATTCAGAAATCAGCGTGCCACTTTTTTTAACACACTCTCGAAAACATTTTTTTTTGTCAAAAATTTGTGACTTTCAATCAATGAATGAAGTAGGGTGCATGTCCAAAAACTATTAAAATTACATATAATATTATTTTTACAGCCATATCTTCCAAAAAAATATTTGTAGTGGTTTTTTAACAAGATTCCAAGAAAATTGAAAAGAAAAATAAATACTTTTTAGGCCCAAAATTAAACAAGTTTGCAATTTATTTTTTCGTGAAGTATTATTAGCATGAAGAATTTTTTGTTTACAAATAGATTAATTAATAAAGTTTTTTTGGTGGATAAACAAAATAACGTCATGGCATAAAATAAAATTATGTATATTTAATTTGAAATATCTTTTAAAGTAAAGGAGATAACCTACCTTTGTGAGCACTTTTTTTCGATATCTTACAATGTAAATTACTCCAGGCTAAAAATTGTAGTAATCGGTCCAAATTTACAATAAAATTCTTATATACGTGTCAAATTCGACATCCTGTAAGTAGATCCTGTACTATAGGAGGGTGACACAATCACAATATTATAAAATACTAAGAACACCTCTTTTAAATATGATTCGTACCAATCGGTAAATTAGTTTAAAAGTTCTATATTTATTACCATTATTTTTTTCACACAACCCACTGTGCAGGGCTCACTTTGAGTATATCAAATAAATAAATGATATCAAATATTTAATTTTTCACAAATTGAAGTTTTGGGAATGTTTAAAATAAATATACTCTGTTTCCATGCTAAAAATTGTATAAATCAGTCCACATTTAGAAAAATTTTTTATACAAGAGTTAAATTTGGCAACCTGTAAGTACACCCTGTATTACAGAAGGGTGATACAATCATAACATTACAAAAGACTAACACCTCGTTTACAATTTCCAATTTGATTCGTACCGATCGGTTCAGTAGTTTAGAAGTTGTATATATATATTACCATTATTTTTTTCACACAACCCACTGTGCTGGGCTCACTTTGAGTATATCAAATGAATAAATGATATCAAATATTTAATTTTTCAAAAATTGAAGTTTTGGGAATGTTTAAAACAAATATACTCTGTTTCCATTCTAAAAATTGTATAAATCAGTCCACATTTACAAAAAATTTTGTTATATACGAGTCAACTTTGACAACCTATAAGTACACCCTGGAGGGTTGCACAATCACAGCATTACAAAAGACTGACACCTCTTTTACAATTTTCAATTTGATTCGTACAGATCGGTTCAGTAGTTTTGAAGTTGCATATATATATTGCCATTATTTATTGTCACAAACCCCACTGTGCTAGGCTCCCATTGAGTACATCAAATGAATAAATGACATAAAATATTTTTAAAAAATTCGAATTTATGAATTTTTAAAACAAATATCTCTATTTCGAACAAAAATCGATTTCTTTCATTTCAAACCATTTCCAATAAAACTGGCGGAGTAATGACAAATCTATTTCCAAGGCACACCCTTATATATAAGTACAAATATTTCACATTGAACTGACATTTATTCCTAGTAGATTTCATTTTATTTATTTACTCCAAGAACGCACACACAAACAATCAGTCTTAGAAAGCACACTTATACAGTCAGAGTAAAACAAATAAGATCACAAATACCACTTTCAGAGTACTTATTGGCATACTAGTAAAAACCTTATAATTACTGATCTTGAAAACTTCAAATTTCATTTAAAAATTTGTTTTGAAGTATCTTTTTATTTATCTCTTTTCATCTAAATTGGAATGCATTTTTGTATGTTTAATTAATGTTTTGCTTTCATTTAAATTTCTCTTAGTTTGCTCTTCAAGCTAGATTGAGTGTTTTGTTTTCAAAATTAATTACGCGCTATAATTGAATGACAACTACTTAAGGCATAATTCAATTAAATTTTTTACTCCTGAATAAATTCAAATTAGAAGCCAGCCCAGGTACAAAATTTTACTAAAAATATACCCACATAACAATAGCAACAATTTTTGTAAAAGCTTTTTGAGGAGTATGAATGTGTTTGTACAGCAAAGACATAAAAACAAACTTCTATTCTTAAAACAAACAATGCAGGTTTATGTTAATGATGTTGTCTTCCACTGAATGCGTCTAATGAAAACAATGGTTTTTGAGGTGGTATTTACCATATTTACCGCCACGTAGTATAGAAAATAGACATACAAGTACTTTAAAGGTTGGTTAAATGATTTTAAATAATTAAAAAGTAATAAGTGGAAAAGTAAATAAATAAAGATTATTTTGACTTTAAGATAGAGAGAGAGGGAACAATAAAATGTATAATTAGGTGGCAAAATTTTAAATATTTTCTCATAGGAATTTAAATATTTTTGTTAAAAAACTAATTTTAAAAGATATTCAAAAGTAAAGAAAATTTTATTATTATGGGAATGATAGATATTGCAAGATACTACATGGTTTTTGGACTGTAAATAAATTGGAGTATGCCAAATCCAAATATAGCAGCACATTATTTGTATATACACCTATCCCTTGCTATACACGATAGATATGTTCCAGAAAAAATCGTGTAAATCGAATTCAAAAAAGTTTGTGTAAATCGAAAAAAGACAAATGCTGAATATAAAGTAATTTTTTAATATATGGGCATTTCCTCCGAATGGTCAACCAGGAACGAAATCTCTCTATTGCAATCAATTAAGAAGAGAAAAGTGTAAGGAGAACAAAAAAATTTTGATTAACCGTTAATTTTTACTTTGTTTCTTATATAAAGGGTCCGCCAAATAACTTTTTTTTTTGAAAATGCTATAAAGAAAACTACTGAATATTTTCTCAAATTTCTTTTTTTATTTGAAAGTACAAGTATTTGAAAGTACAATGGCTGCCTCGGCTGGTCATGCAGAAGCCTACACGATCGGTCCAATTTTTAAGCACATTATCGATTGTGCGCAGCTGTATTTCCTCCTCTTCAATTTTTGTGAACAAAAATTCTTTCAACATGGCCCGATAACGATCGCGATTGACTGTAACGGCCACTCCTTGCTCATTTTCGAAGAAAAATGGCCCATTTATGCCTCAGAACCAAAATCCGCACCAAACAGCGACTCGTTTTGGGTGTATCGGCACACATTCTGCAACATTACCACGTATACACAACCATATTCGTTCAGCGGAAGGATAAAACTAATTATCTGTCAAATCAGACATGTGCTAAGTGTTACCATTCACGAATTAAGCACTAGTTGAAAAAAAAAAAACGTTAGATGGCGGACCCTTTATATTTCAATCGTACGTTTGCGACCA
This sequence comes from Delia radicum, assembly GCA_021234595.1. NCBI lineage: Eukaryota > Metazoa > Arthropoda > Insecta > Diptera > Anthomyiidae > Delia > Delia radicum. The sequence continues at coordinate 23,698,313 of CM037854.1, read as the reverse complement.
AAAACAACATTTTATTGTAATTGCTTTGCATTAAACGTCAACAGGTGCCAGACATAACATATTTTACTTAAGTTTGGTGTCATTAATTTGTAAATAAAAAAAAAAAAACTTTTGTGTTACAATTAAATATTTTTTTTTTTTTTGCAAAATTTTGTACGTTCGCGACCGTAAGTAAATTTTTTTCATAAACAATTCACTTATTTTCCTAACACGTAAATATACTTTCGTACATGGGTAAAACATGTGATAAATCGCAAAATTAAAAACAAAGCGTTATATTAACAAAATTAAAAGTGATCCACAAAAACTAAAAATTTTACGCGAAAAAGCTGCTGAGTGGATGCGTAAACGACGCTTATCATTGACAAAAAATAAAAAGGTTTTAGAACAAATGCAAGAAAAATAACGCGCAAGAAAAAGAATACCGACAAAAGAAGAAAAATAAAGCTCAACAAGAAGAAGAACATGGAGCGTATTCGTGTAAACAAACTCTGGGGAAAAGCAATGAAAAAGGCTGAAAGGGCATTACCAAGTGATTTGAAAAAAACTAATTTAAGTTGTTAAAGGACTATATAAGAAGTATGCCAAACCGGAAAATGACCAAAATAAAACATGTACTTTAAATTAAGCACAGTTCTAACGGTCTATTCAATAAAAACAAAATTATCATAAATATTGTTAAAATTTCATTATTTCATATTAAATAAAATAGTCTATTTCTTGCTATAAGTGTTACACACTATAAATTGGGTATTAAGTTTCTTGTTAAGGAAATTTTAAGGTATTTATGGAAAAATGCATGGTGATAATAAGAAAAAAAACATATTGCAAAATCGTACGTTCCCGACCCGTACGTTCGCGACCGGTACTTAAGCCAATTAAACAAAAACCAATAGAGATATTTTATTGTATAAATACTGGATAGAGACCTACATTAATGCACTTTTAAAATAAATTAATCGCTTTTGAATATTCCGTTCGATTTACATTTCCCTACTGTCAGCCAAAGTTGACTTCTATTTTGCATACGTTCGCGACCACATGTTTATAACTATTTAGATTTAGATTTATTTTGTTTTATTATCATTATGAAAACTTAAACTCGATAAAATCCATCTTTTGCATTACATATAGAGCTACCAAATTGCTATCGAATCGCAAAAAAATTGCTAGGAAAAGTATTGTTTTCTATATTCTTTGTACATCAAAAGCGTACAAACATGAGTCGTGACCCTAGGAAATACAGATATATTTATTTTTTTTAATGCAAAAAAAAGTAAACAAAACAAAAAACTAACAAAATGAGTTAATTAAAACACAAAAACTTAGTTATAAAATTCATAAAACCAAAAAATAAATTATAAAGCCAGAAATAACATAAAAGATACATAAACCCAGGTATCATTATAAAATAAGAAAAAAATCAATAAAATCAGTCTACTATTTATTAATAAAAAATAATAATGCAGTTCATTTAAAGAGATCAGTTAATTTAAAACAATATTTTAACAAAAAAAAAAAAATAAATTTAAATAAAATGTATTCCCAATCATTTTCGCTGTCTATTAATTCGTCATCAGCTTCCTCGACAACTAATCTTATTTTTCTGGTTGGTGACGAATCACTTTCGTCACTTGTTAGTATTTCAAAAGTGGCCCTTTCGATGTTAGCGATAACTTCAGTCCGCGGAAATTGTGACGAATTACTTTTCAATTCTTAATACAAGACCCCATAATGTGCCTTGCGAAATATATCTCTGGAACTTTAGATATCTTTCAACATTTTATGTTGGAAAAAGTGATTTCCTAATTTTCGTCTTTATTCATGGCCTACACAAATAATTTTAGATGTCAATGCAACCATTTATAACTCGTCTTCACCTGAGTTATTATTGTCATCATCATCGTTTTCGTTAACTAGATTAGATTAGATTAGATTAGATTTTTCTTTATTTCTTTTCAAAAAGTTTACAAAATTTTTCTTAAATTTAAAGATAATTTTATGAACAATAAAAATAATAAAGAAATGTACGGCTTGGTTGTAATTAACCGTCAGCCGGAAAATGGTGTTAAACATAAATAGTTTCAAATACATTATACTTTTTAATTTACTTTTATAAAATTAAAACATTATTTTAAAAATTAAATTCAGCTATAAGCATAGTTCTATATTTTAATGCTTCTTTTAAAAAACAATAGAGACCTAGCCAATAAGTATCTTCACCTCCGTTAAGAACGTCAATAACCTGATCGTCAGTAAGTGTTGTACATCGAAAATACTTTAATCTTATTGCATTTAGCACGGGACATCTGCCAATAAAATGAATTGTTGTTTCTGGTTCTCTGAGATTGCACAATGAACACAATATTGCTTGGCCTGTTCTGAATTGGTTGCCATTTAACCACAGGAGATCACCTCTTGCTTTCATTATATAGGTTATCTGCTCCTGATTGTAATTTTGGTTGCAATAGGTCAAGCCTTTTGAGTGATCTAGATTCTTATAAATTCGATGACGACTACTGTGCACATTTGTTAAATGGTCATTATATTTAGCTTTTTTCATCTCATTTATAAGTTTTGAACAAGCCTCGTTCCACTTGATCTTATTTTGTTCTAGACCATCACTACTAATGTTATAAAGTCGTAATTTATCTTTAAAGTCAGCATACCAAAATATATTTTTCTCCATAATTTGCTTCGTAAGTCTATGAGGTAGCCTGCTTTCTTCTAAATCAAATACAGTTTTTAAAATATACCTTAGCTGCAAGGAGTATGTATAGAAATGCCCTTCTTCGTAGCCAGTTTCTATAGCTAAAACGTAGTTAGGGGTGTTTTCTGGAAGTTTTAATAATCGCTTTGTGAAAAATCTTTGGAATTTATCAATTTCCTCAAATTGCGAGTTTCCCCATACTTGAGCTCCATAGGTTTGTATTGCTCTGCAAACTGCTAAAAACATTTTCCATTTAGCTGCTAGTGATACTTCTCTACGCCCAATGAAATTCTTCCAGGTGGAGTTAATACTAGCTTTTGCTGCATTATTTTTAACTGCCACATGTTTGGTGTACGACATTTTGGGTGTTAATGTTATTCCTAAGTATTTATACTCTTGTACAATCTTTACGGGTTCACCATTAAATGTCCATTTTTCGTTTAAACTATGTCTGCCACCTTTTTGGAATATCATTATTTCTGATTTTGCGAGATTCACCTCCATACCCCATAACTGACAATATTCCTCTAACTTGTTACTCATTTTTTGTAAAGTATTTATATCCTCCGCCAACAGCACAATATCATCTGCATACATTAAAACTCGAACATTGATTTCATTTACATACAAACCGCCACCCAAATAATCATGCAGATCATTGAGGTAGAGCGCAAACAACATTGGCGATAACAGACATCCCTGCTTAACCCCTGTCCGTGTATCAAAATAACTGGATAGTTCTGAGCTAGTCCATACCGCTGATTTAGTATTTTGATAGATTTTTTCTATGAAATTTACTATTTTTGTAGATATTCCCATTTGGTGCAGCTTATATAATAATAATCCTCGTGGAACTCGATCAAACGCAGCCTTAAAATCCACAAAGAATGCATATACTTTGCGTTTTTCAGCGAATTTTATGTGGACTATAGCTGTGAGGCAATATATGTTGTCCACTGTGGAATATCCTTTGCGGAAACCTGCTTGAAATTCATTTAGAATATTGTAACGATTTGTCCATTCAGCAATTCTTTCATTTATAACGCCTATCATGATTTTGCCAATACAATTCATAAAAGAAATGCCTCTATAGTTACAGGGTTGGTTGATATCACCTTTTTTATGAATTGGTAATATTATGCTCTTTTGAAAAACGTCGCAACAGTTTGATTCATTTAAAATTTTCGTATACGTTTTCGTGAGCAAATCTAAAAAAGTATCACCAGCATGAATATAAAATTCATAAGGTATTCGGTCCTCACCTGGTGCTTTATTTGGTTTTACTTTGGCCAGTTGGGATTTCACTTCGTGCAATGTAAATGGTTTATCTAAAATATCATCTTTAATTAAATTTGAGGCATAACTTATCTCTGCTGATGTAACTGAGGGATTTAAGAGAGTTTCAAAATAATCTCGAAACCTTTCAACTTCTATTTCACTTCCAGTATAATTTTCATGCTGCCGTATCTCTCTTGCTAAAGCCCACCATCTTTTACTATCTGTAACATTATTGAGGCTTCGTTCAATTTTTTCGTAATAATCTTTTCTTTTACTTTTCAAAATATTTTGATATATTTGTCTTTTTTGGTTATAAATTTCTTTATCCGATTCATTTTGTGACTTCCGGAATGATTTTAATGCTTCCATTGACTTTTCTCTTGCTTTTTCACACTCTTTGTCAAACCATTTATTATTAAAACGAAATTGTTTAGGATTTACATAAGGCGGCCTATATGATTGCTTTATCAAATTATTAAGATCATTCACATCGATTTCTTGTTCATTTTCTTGAAGTGACCTGATATTATTATTCAATTTGCGTCTATAACTTTCCATACTCTTTGGATTCCATTTTAATTTTTGGTTTAATTCATTTTTCTTAGCTATAGCTTGTGTTTCATTTACCGTTAAGGAAAGCTTTATGGGAAGATGATCTGACCATATTCGTTCGTCTACTATGAAACTTTCTATTAAATTTAACATTTCCATTGAAGCAGCACAGATATCAATTACTGAATTTCCATTTTTGTTAAAAAATGTAAATCGACCTTCCTCATCACCGAAAGTTCTTCCATTTAAGACTACTAAACCGAAGTTGTTACATAAATCTACCAGCTTTCTTCCATTACTTGTAATCTTTTTCTTATCTTGTGATTTTCTTTCTTCCATGCCTGCTGTAAAGGTTGAGATAATATTGCAGTCTATTACCTGTTGCTCCTCACCAATTCTTACATTTACATCGCCAATTAGTATAGGATTCGTTACATCATTTGCTACCATAAACTGTTGTAATATTTGAAATTCTGCCTCCCAATTTGCTCCCCTAAGGTATAATGGGATTATATTGACTTCTTTTGAAACTGTTTTTACTGTTATAACATCTGTATCACCATATCTTCTGAAAGCGTGTTTGACTTTAAAATCTGTAAGACTTTTTTTAACCCCACAGACATAACCTCCTATACCCCTGCCGTGCTTACTAATTCTAGATGCAGGTCTCCACAATAGATCGAATTTTCTGAATTTGTTTTCAAATTTTATAATATTTTTTTCTTCAACATGCGTTTCTAATAGTACAAATATTTCGAACTGTTCCACGTAGTTAAAAAAATCTAGGTGAAGATACTTATTCTCAAGACCGTGAACATTATATGATAGTATTTTAAGTTTTATATTATTTATTATATTTTCTACTACTACATTTTCTTTAGATGTTTTTTTTAATATTTTTTTGCGTTGATTTTATTAGTTTTTTGATGTTACTTTTTCTAAAATTGTATCATATTTTAAATTAAGGTTATCCAATTTCTCACCATAAATGCTTTTTAAAACGTCATCGCCTTTCTCTTCTCCGCACATTAGAATTTTATCTTTATTCCAATAGAGCTGCTTTTTATTAATTATCATGTTATCATCCCTTACATTAATCTTGATACTCTTTTCAACCTGAAGGATTTCTTTCTTCATACACAACATTACTTTTTATTAAGTTGACGCTCCTTACACAATTCTCGTTCCACCTGTATAGAAGACCCTGCTAGGTTTTTCGTGTGCTTAAACACCTGAGCCACTGTATTAGCCGATTTAAATTCTACCATGACAGTCATTTTTTGATTTTTTTCATATATTTTTCTAGTTTGTTCAATCTCAACATTTTTGAACATTTTAAAATTTTCTTTAAATGCTTTCTTAACCGCTTTATAAGAAGATGGTTGACTTTCTAGGCCTCTAATTATGAGCTTCTTTTTCACTAGATCCCTTTCGAGCAGCATCATTCTTTGTTGGTCCTGTTTTCTTTCCTCTTTTAACTTCCGCATTTCTTCTTGTAAACGTTCATTTTCGGTTGATAACCTACTCACTTCCGTCTTAACATCACCAATATCTTCTTTTAAATCCAACAAATCGCTTTTTGTGGGTAAATTTTGAAGCTTTTCATCCAATTTTTTGTCTAAAAGAGTGGCCATCATTTGTAATAGATCACTCGTAGGCATATTACCAACATTATTTTCCATTTTATCTGGCGATATTTCCATAAGTTTTCTTTTTGGAGTTTGTACACTGGTACGCACTGTATTATTTAAAGTTGGATTTGATTTCTCAGAGTTCATTGGTATACTTTCAGGCGGAATTAAATAACGATAAAACAGTTCCTATGGTGTATTCCAGTCACAATAGTTGCGTCGGTAATACTGTTTTGTTCTTTCTTATTAATATGGCAGCTTTATAACCAAAAAAACATTATTTGCCAGAGCGAGACCAACCAGCTGTTTTTAGTCTTTAATTTTATTTTGTTGAGTGCTTTACCAGATATAAACTTCCAATAAAAATTTATTACAATTTGCAAAAAATACAAATTATAATTTATAAAATTATTGATTTTCAACGATTTTGTAAAGTATTCAGCACTTGATCTTCTTCACAACGATGCTCAGAACAATTTTCTTGACTTCTAACAACATTGAGCCTTTAACGTTTGGATTTTGCCGGGATTTTCTTTATAAATATAGAGCGTAAGTAAAAAACACGACTTCTTTCTAACACAACTCAACACCATATCGTTAACTATATTAACTAAATCATCGTCATTCAATTCTTTGTATGTTATTATCTCCAAAATTTCTTCCTCAAAAAAGTCTTCCTTAACCTACAAGTGTTCGAGCTAATTCAATTATTTGAGAATATTCGTGCTTCGAAGATTGATATAACATATTTTCCATGCATACTCCTGGCCGCAATTTTTTCCAGTATCCCCTGAGTGTTGATTTTCTGATTTCAGTATTTATATAATGCACGCTTAATATACAATGCGTTGAAATAATTCACTGATCTAAGGGCTGTTTTAAAGAAGTTTTATTCTTTGGAAGAACTATAACTTGGACATTTTTATGTTCTAAATATTGAGGATTACCTGGCGCTTTATCGATAAAAATCGAAAAAAATCGTGTAAATTGAAGAATATGGAAATAACCTCGATTGACAAGATATTCTGCCAAGGAATACCACTTCTTGCGTGATTTTACATATATTTTATATCAAATTGACAATGTTGAATCTATGGGAGTAATGATAAAGCGAAATCGTATGAAAAATGTATCGTGTAAATCGAGGGATAGGTGTAAAATAATGCTTAATAATGCTTTCATATACTCTATGAAATTTTTAGTGGGCCAATGAAGGCTTTCATTAAAATAGATTTAATGAAACATGTTTCATTGATTCAATGCACATTTTTTGGGTACTTTTTTTTGAAAAACTTCATTGTATTAATAAAGAAATTCATTAATACTACGCAGAAAATGCTATCAGTGTATCATTTCACACATACTCTAAGAGATAACTAAATAAGCAAAAAATATAAACATTTGATTTGAAGATTGTTTTATTTTTTCGAATAAGATTTGAAAATGGTCTGTACATAAGACAACAGTTCTTCTTACATATATCTCGTAAAACATAGTTTTTATATAGAGAGACCAGATTCCTGTTGGAAAGCCATTTGTAGCCAATTAAATGATTTAATTGAAGCAAACAATTTATGATTAAGCCAAGCAAACTTTGTCTGTCACACTGCAATTATTCGTTGCTCTATTAGTTTTATATTGTCACCAGCCGAACTATCCGATGGGCTATGAAACCGTACATGAGCAAAAATTTAAGTCCTCTGTATGAAAAATGCGATTAATTATTAAAAAAATATCATCATCCACTACATTAAGCAGACTTTATCTACTGACAGGTATTTACAGGTTTAATTTCGAGTCACCAAAATTCTTCAGAGGACCAATGTAGTGTAACGAAGTTTTTCATTACATAATAATTTTCTTTGAATATTATTATTTTGGCTATAAAATATATATTATATATGAATGAATTGAAGTATTTTAGTAATAATCATAAAATCAGTGAGATTTATTCTCTTACTTGAATTCATAATTTTGTTATTGTACTTAACTTGAATTAATTTAGTTTTATAAGTATTAGTAATTTAAGAGTAATTATATCTTTGTATTACAATGTATAAGACAACAAACATAGCAATCAACTCTCTCAAATACATGTAACTTGATATCTCTACTACGGTACTAGTGATCATTTGTCAACTAGTCGTTTGTTCATCACTACAACTTAAGTTGAGCCTAGGCTGTCTTAGTGAACGGACAGTTGGTGTAAGTTGCTAACGGCTTCGCCAACAGCCGAACACTTTGACAACTAAGTTTAACACAATGTAGTTGTGTTCAGGGTTACTATTGGTTGATCTTCCATAGTTCCCAGACACGGTAGTGTACTACACAGGGAAACTACTGGTAGTAGTGTCCATAGATCCCAGTCGAAGTGATGACTTATACACTAACCACCATACATTTTAAACCACATTACTTAGCTTTTCTTGAGAAGAATTCAGTCAGGACTAAGTCAACTACTAAGCTACAAAGTCACGGTTTACGGATACTCTGCGATACTCGTTTTCTGGTCATTTCTAAAATTATTTCTGGTTGCTGGTTTGTCTGTATATTTAAGTTACTTTATTTATTTATTTATTCATCCTTTATTTACAAGTTTATTTTCATGATATGTACATTTTGAGATCTTATCAGCTAGTTATAACAGCAAATAATATAACAGGATCAGAAGAAATTAATAATAGTATTTGTTTAAATTGTTTTAAGGTATAACAGGGGGAAAAAACCTTAATATGATTGTACAAAAATTCAAATATTATTAGAAAATTTGTATGTTTATAGAAAGGCTATTATCAATAATAGTCCTCTATAAACATATAATTTTCAATTTGGTAATTTTCAAATATCTTCACGTAACATCCATGCATTCTCTTATCATTGGATAAGAAGAATTTTCAATTTTATTAAAAAACTTATTATTTAGTCTTGTTATAAATTCAAATATTGTTTCATATTTAGTATCATTATGCAGGAGGTATGTAGGATATCTCCAATGTTTGTTGTTTAGTATTTTTAAGCATTTATTTTGTATAATTTGCAAACGCTTTAAGTGACAATTTGCAGCAGTATGCCAGATAGGACACGCATATGTTAGAATTGGTCTAAATATACTTTTGTAGAGGAGATTTTTGTTTTTAAAACTTAAGTAAGAGCGTATATTTAAAAGCGGCCATAGAGCCTTCAGCGTTTTTAAAGCTTTTTGACAAGTTTGGTCGATGTGATTTTTGAAGAGTACACTCATAATAATCTATAGGTAAAATACACGAAAACCGTTGTTCATTTTATGAAAGTTTTGGTTATTTTGACATTACGAAAAAATTTGTAGAATATACAAATCACATTTTGTAAAGTTTTGTAAAAACTTTTTTTAAATAAAAATGTGGTGCATACCTTACGGGTTTATTTTAAAATTAAAAAAAAAAAAATGCAATGGTGCCACACCAGAATCGAACTCACGATTTCAGTGACGTCCTGCTGTGTTGAAGTAGACCACTCTACCATTTACACCAAAGCAGCTGATGGAATACAACAAACTAAAAAGGAACTTAAGTCGAAAATATTATGAAATTTTTATGAAAACTAGAAAAATATGCTACAAATATTTAATAAAAAAAGGTAAAATGGCCATTAAATATTTTTATTATGTTTATTGAACTAAATAAAATAATATAATTTTTTTATAAATATATCAAATAATATATTGAAAAACAAAATAAAAAAATAATAAAATAATAATAATAAAAAACTTAAATAACAATTTCAAACTAATTGCATTTTATTATTAAATATTTCATCTTTTTTATTGAATTTCATACTAAACCCGGCAAATAAAGTGGAAGTAGTGTTGTCGGGTCCTCTTTAACTTGTTCTAGGATCCTCTTTATTAAACAAAATACAAAATATCCATTTATATCAAAACACAAAAATAGTAATAATGAAATAAAAAAAATAAAACATAGAAATTTAAAAAACATTAATAAACAAAAAAAATATAAAAACTAAAAAAAATTTTCCTGGCCAGGAGTTGAACTCGCAACCTTCTGATTGCAAATCCGACCTCTAACCACATCAACATCCATATGTAATATTTGTAACATTACAAATTTTTGTACAATGTACTAAAAAAATATTACGAAATCATGTTTGTATTTTTTACGAAATTTGTAAATTTATATAATTTGTCTTATACAAAAGTTTTGTAATATAAACAAAATGTTTGTACATTCTATGAAAAAAAATTTACGAAAAATATATTTGTATTTTTAAGCATGGATTATTATGAGTGTAGCTTTTTGTCTAAAACAACACCGAGATATTTAACACTATCCTTGATATCAATGTTACATTCCCAAAGAAAATTTGGCGTCTTGGTATTCTTTTAGGAGATTTATTAAACGGGAAGATTATAGCTTGGGTCTTACTGGGATTTATCTTTATTTGCCATTTGTAGAAGTATTTGTTGCAGACTAAAAGTCCTTTTTCCATGTAATTTGGGACTGAGAAATTAGAAGTGTAAATAGAGTAAAGTAATGGAGATAGCACTGAACCTTGAGGTAACCCAGTTGTGATGCTTTTTGGATCAGAGCTGACGTTATTAACGGATACCATAAACTTTCTGTTAGATAGAAAATCGGCAATAAGTTTGCATAGATATTTAGGAATGTTAGCTTCTAATAGTTTATATAAAAGGCCGTTATGCCAAACGGTGTCGAAAGCTTTTTCAATATCTAAAAGTATTATTCATGCAGATCGTTTGTTGCGTTTGTTTTTAATTATTTTATTTTTTATTCTATTTATTTGGTGAGTAGTAATATGTTCTTTTTTGAAGCCAAATTGTACATTAGAAGCAACAGAATTTTCATCAACAAATTCAAAGAGGCGAGTGTGGATGATCTTTTCAAGGAGTTTCCCTAAGTTACTTTACTTTTGGTTTATTTGGTTTGTGAATGGAAATGACATTAGCGTGTTTAAATGCGCTTGGAAAATAATTAAGTTGGATACAGCTATTAAACATTATAACTAACAGCTTAATAGCTTTAGTTGTTAGTTTTTGTATAAGTATGTTTGGTATATTGTCAAAACCGGGAGATTTAGAGGGCTTCAGAGATGATATTAAATTAGTTATTTCACCTAGAGAAGTAAATTTGGCATTTTCAAATGAAGGGGCCTCTTTTTTAAAATTGTTCACTCTAGAGTTAATACACTGATCAGAGGAATACTTGTAATGAGATGTAAGACTATTAGATTGAACGAACGTATTGGCAAGTAGTTCAGCATTTTCGCTATCTGTAGTTATTTTTATATTATTAGTGTTTAAATGGGGAACTTTTTGTGTCCCTTACCTCGTAGAGTTCTGCTTATTCTCCAAAAAGATTTATCACCTGGTTTAAGTAAAAATCTAATCCTGTAAATAAAATCTAATTAAAAAAATATTAAAATTCTTTGGTGTTTTCAATTATTCCTGGCCCGACTGAAACTACCCTGGAAATCAACGTTATAGTAGAAGGGGTAGAAGATTTACCCAGATTTTCTCACATCATAATTTATGATAAAATATGGAAAAATAAACTTTTGGTTTTAATATTTTAAATTTAAGAGTAAAACATTATTATTAAAATTTAAAAAAAAAATACGAAAATATCCAAACAACTGTATGTACCTTAACAGAGATCGAAAATTTTCTTTTGACTCCACTAAATAATTCAAATAATTTTTAATAGCTTGATATTTGTTGTATTATTTTGCACACCGTACAATTTTGCTGTATTGTTGTTATTATTTATTAAAGTTACTCATACGCAATGTAGGACAACATATTTAATATTTATCTTTTCAAGTGTCAAATAAATATTTTGATGTCTGGTGAAAAAATAAACACTTAGCTTATATGAGAATATATATACATACATATCTCTACATACCTACACATATAAATTGAAATTCATATGCATAAATAAAACAATATACACAACTTCTCTGTTTCTCAAATCCATACGAAATAACAATTTCTCATGTAGTAGGTACCCATACTAACAAATAAAAGATTTATATTCACAACAACTTTCATCATATAACCCATGCCTGTCTGTATGTGTAGTTCTTTTTTACGTGTTAAATTTACTCATACAAATAGACATATTTACATATACATACAGTATATTTGTATGTACTATATAACAATAAACCCATAAGCTACCACAGAATTGTATACATATTTGTATTATTTTTATTAAAATAAAAAACAAAATTTTAAAATTTTTTTAATAAAAAAAAAAAAAAATATCTTACCATATAAAAAGTGTTATCAAGTGTTTGTAATTTTGGCAACAACGCTTTCCTGTATATGGAAATGTAGTAAACAATTTTTATTGGAATCTGTCAATATATATTGCAGATAGACACTATTTAAAAATACTTGAGAAATATCTACTGATGAAGTAGCTAGTAAATTGGTGAATTTTATTAAATTTAATTGAATTTTTCTTATTTTTTTTTGGGTGATGTTTACCATGAAAATGCATCATTGTTTAATATAAGTACACATGGTATACACATCAAAGAGTGGGTAAATTGATAAGTTTATGATTTCAGAATTTGAAAATTTTAATAAAAAATGTTTAATAAATCTCATCGGAGTTGTTGTACCGTCTACGACTTTTCTTTAAATTTACATATTTTTAGAAAGAAAATCAAATTTTAGCTGACAATTTATAAACTGTTTTAACTCATCAATAACTCGTCATAGATCTCATGGACATATTCAACCGCCTTTCAGAAGTTGTTGTTATTGATAACAATGTACAGTGAATGGAAGACGGGTTGAAATGTCTAACCAGACGGCAAGTATATATTTTTAATAACTAATTTAAAAAAATTTCAAATAAATCTAATCAATAGTTGTAAAAATAGAACTTTTCTGACTCGCCAAGCCTGCACCGATCGAGCAAGTTTCTAAAATATTTTAAAATTCATACGAGGTGAGCCAAAAAGGAGAAAGTGATCCCGTAAAACTGAAATTTAAAATGCTTGTTTGCCATGGTATTTGGTGGAAAGCAATTTTTCGAACTTTCGCCGAAATGTGGTTAACAAATTTTATTTGAAAGGGAAAAAGTCTGCCTAGGATCTGATGATACTTCAATAGAAAATATGTAGTTTCCAAAGAAAAGTATCACTAGGGGTTTCTTGTTAAAAAAAAGTTTACAGAAACGAAGGATTTACCATTGTAAACAAAGTTTCAGAATTGGAGGATATTTCTTTCCAAAAAAACTTGAGTACATGGATTTTTTTTATAAAAAAAACCCTTTCTAAAATAAAATTTTTTCCACACAAATTTTCCAAATAAGCAAGTTTTTCTGCACACAGAGAAATAAAGTGCCAACCGAATTGAAAAGTGAATTTTGTTGGCAGCAACCAATACATTTAGTTAGTACAAACATATTCAAATTAGATTTCTAAATATTTTTGGTGTTGCAACTAAAATTCAGATGTATTCACCGAACTTTGTTGTGAAAACCAATATTCAGCTGAACTAACCCATTTCAGTCGTAGTAACCGAAGTTGAGTCGTAGTAACCGAATTTCAGTTGGTAAATGGCAAAAATTTTTTTCAGTGTGTGTAGAATAAAATTCTCGGAAGCTAAAGATTTTTCTATTGAAAAATATTTATAAAATTTAAGGGTTTTAATGGAAACAGAAATCACAGAAACTGATTATCTTTTTAAAATATCCACAGAATCGCAATATTATTGTACAGGAAAAAGCTTCCAGAAATAGAGGGGTTTTCTCTAGAAAAATTGCTGAGAAACTGAAAGGTTTTCTATAGAAAAAGTACTAACAATGTAATGGGTTTTCTGTAGAAAATATTTTTTAATTATATTTTAATCTCTATAAAAAACTTAAAATTAGGTTATTCTATAAGAAGAACTCGTTAGAATATATGGTTTACTATTGAAAATAACCTCCGAAAACTAAGAGTTCTCGGTGAAAACAACATTCCAGAAATAAAAAGTTTTCAAAATTTTAAAAAATCATAGGAAACCTACCGTAATAAAAAATTCGAAAATTCTGCAGGTTTTTTTTAAAGATTTTTCTACAACATGATAGCTTTTTTTGTAGCAAAAAGTTCTTGCGAACCTTAAAATTTTTTAGAGAAAATATATTTTTAAAATCATGAAGTTTCTTTGTAAAAAAGTCCACAGAATCTGAAGATTTTTCTATGGAAAACATTTACAGAAGTTAAGCATTGTTTAGAAAAAATGTTCTCTGAGACAAAAAGATTTTCTGCATAAAAAGTCCACAGCATATGATATATATTATTTAAAAAATGTTTCTATGAGACAAGATCCGCAAAATCTGAATACCTTTTTAAGATTCTGCGGAATTTTTCATGTCGATATCACTTTAGATACTGAAGACTTTTTCCGATTGAAAACAATCAGAGTTTATGGATTTTTGTTGTTTGGAAACGTACCCACATTATAAATACTTTTGTCTACAAAAAACAAATAAAAAGAACAGGTTGGTTTCACCTATTAAATTCCACATAACTTAAAAGCATTTGGCTTTTTAAACGGCACCAGTTTCTATAGCAAAATTTTCTCTAATTCTGATGCTATTTTTAATAGAAAAATGTTTAGAGTATAAGTGTTTTCTATTGAAAGACCCTAAGTTTTGGAGAACTTAAGAAAAAAACTTGGTATTTTAAACTCTTTTTCTGCAAAAAACACTCAGATTCTAGAGACTTTTCTGAAAGAACACTCTTTTCTGATTTTAAAACGTAAGGTTCCGACGGAGTTTAAAAAATTCTCTCATTCTAAAGAGTTTTCTTTAGAAAAACATATACTTTCCGAAACATTTTTCTTAACATATTTTTTAAAATTTATTTTTTGGTTTAAGCCTTTGAAAAAAAATCTGTAAATTTTAAATGAAACTAAAATAAAATTTATGATTTTCATGTTGACAATACCTTTTTGACAACAATGTAAATCACACCTTAAAAAATACAGACAAAAAAAAATAAATTTCATTTTGAATTGTCAGGTTTGAGATCTTAATAAAAATGACGCTACTACAAATAGCAAATGCCACTTGTAAATAACTGTAAGAGAAAGACAAACAAATGTTGTGATTATCGGCGCTAGAGGGAGTGCCGTACTTTTCATCTAAGCTAATAAGTCATCAGCAGCCTCATTCTAATCTACCACCCAGAAGGGCTCATGGTTTGGTCAGTTATATATATATAAACCAACTTACAGCAAAAGCAAATGTAAGTTGGTTACCCGAACAATGTGAGTTATTTTTGTCTTTACTTACACTCAGAATATAATGTAGTTTACTGTTTGTAAAACAGTACATACGATACCATACTTGGGTGTGATCGCTAAACGGTCATGACTTGTTATTGTTACGTTTGTAATGCAAGAAGAGCGCAGGTTTGATTCTATATAGAGACAATCTGACAATTATAAGACACAAATAATAATACAATTTAAATTGAAAATCACTGATGACGCCTGTCCATTAAAAGAGGCAGATACTAGTCTAGTCTGATTTAAAAATTAATAATGTTTATAATTTTTAGAGAAAAACGTTTATTTTTCTTCCTAACCTTAACATTTCTAAAAACAAAAAATTTCAGTTGAGTTAAAAATAAAAAACATGCATTTATATTTCAACTAAATATTTTGCCTCAACTTTTTTACACATTTGTTCAAAATAATTTACTACCATTTACAATATTTTTTATTTTAATTTATTATTTTCATTTATTAAAAGTTTCATATAAATTTAACCACAAAAAATAGAATATTAGAGGTTATTTGTGAGTTGCAGTTATTATAAATTATTTGTGTTTCCAAAGAAAAAAAAAATATATATTCAAACAAGTACTTTTTTATTAAAATGGTTTGTTTATATACAAAATTATTTCAATTCAAATTACAAGAAATTTACAAATTTTTAAACATGTAGTGAGTAAAATATTTTCTACATTTTGTCGAAAAAAAAACAAATAGAAAGTAATAAAACTGAAATTATCTCAAATAACTAAAGCCGACGTTTATTTTTACCGATCTATAGTGAATATGTGAACATTTATTTTTAGCATCCTATTAATTTGTTCTTATGGATTTTTAAGTTATTTAAACAATATTTAAAGATAAATAACAACAAGCATTTAATTGAAATGAAAAGTAATTAGACCAGATTTTAAGTGATTTATCATTTATATTAAATTATATTTTCAGTTAATTGCACCTTCAAACAATTTTGAGTGTATAGCAGTACCTCGTAAAGCTTTTTAATTCACAGGATTGTCAGTACAGCTGCGAATGTTTCCAATACTGGGAACGAATAGGGATTCCGGCACACTCAGGGAACTTCTGCTTTAAACATTTGTAGTTGTTTGGGTTGTTATACAGTTTCTTTTTTTTAATGTAAATATCAGTCATTTGTAGAACAAATTTAATTTTTTTACTAACCTTGAAGTTCATTTGAAAAAACAAACCACATCAAATGACTGTTTTATGATTTTACATTAATTTTTTACCCTCGTTTTTTGTTATTTAAAAAAATAAAATAATTGTTTGTTTATTTTTTACTTATATATGTTTTTAATTTTTACTACAATTGGTAGTAATTTTGTAAACAGTAAAAACTAATGACAAATGTTAGTTTAATTTAATGAACTATTAGTCGTCTTCTTTCAAGTTAAATTGCATTTGTTTTTGACAACAATTTCTCTCGTCTTTATCTACATAATATAATTAGTGCATGTATACTAATATTTAAACACAACATATTCTGTCTCTTATATTTACTAAAAATTAGTGTTTTCTAATTATAAAACTAACATTTTAATTATTATATCAAGCCTGACAATTCAAGCTAAAATGCAATGCTAAAAGATCTACAATACATACAAAATTTTATGAAATTTTGGCTTTAACACTTTCTCGCTTAGAGGATTATATTCGAATTGAATTTTAGTTAACTGAAAAAAAATTTATTTTGGTAAAATTAGAAAAAGTCATTACTAAATATTAATTAAATATTTATTGGCAAAAAACAGCAAAAAAAAACTGTAATATCAACAAAATTGGTTTTTCTTACTTTTTCAAAATTGGCATCCCTGCAATTGACAGCTCTGACTTCATTATTTGGACTGAACATTATTTATATTTTGAGTGGAAGCGAAACAAATCTTGATATATTTCAACTGTGCTTATTCATAATGTGACCGGTTAGATTTTAATTTTTTATATGCATTTGAGAAACTAGTTTCCTATAGGAAAAAAATTTCGTATTTTATCAACAACGTATCAATTAGACAAAAAAAAAATTTCTTTTTTATATTTAAAAAAAAAAAGTTTTAAAAATCCAAGTAATAACAGTGCAAATATGAAATTTTTTTAAGAAATATTTATCAACTCTACAATTTTTTTTTAAGACTATAGCCAAAGTGTTCCGTTATTTAGTGCCCTTTAAACTACTGAATTGAGGCTATCAAGCACACAAATAAAGCCGTTTAAATGTGTCGGTTTGGAATCGGATCAGTGTGTGCATTTAAACCATAGTCGTTACAAAATCTCCTTTCTGGATTTAAAGTTTACATTCTTTATGATACAATTATCAATTAACCCTTGTTTACATACAAATATACACTGTTATGCAAATTTATATATGCAAATACACACAAACACGCATTTATACGAAAATGTTGCAAATTAATATACAACACATCAATAAGTCGAACAAACAAAATGTTAACTGATGGTGACAGTCAGATTTAATACAAACGACCAAATATGAAAAAGCAAAAAAAATAAAAAAATACTCACATATAAATGTCATGCAGAGAAAGCGAGATACAAATATCGATAGCCAGAAGAAGATAATATTAAATGCATTTAATATATACATTTTTGGTTGCCTCAATATTATCAGTAATTTTTGTTGAGCATTATTATCATTGATGGCATTTACCTTTTACACATACCCATACACACACACACATACAAGCAATATAACAATGAATAAAACTTTTAAAAATGCATTTAGCTATTTAAAAAAAAACCCTATTGTATACATAAGCGTGTCCCTTAAAAATGGATTTGTCACAACACCACTCAAATTTATTGCCAATGGTTCCAAATGGAAGAAAGCGATTTTTTTTTTTTTGGAAAACTTTAACTCTTGCCGATTTTAAGCCGAAAATGGCACATTTTTGAAAAAAAAGGATTTTTATTATACATAATTTTTATTTATATAATTTGAAATTTTGAAATATGTAAGTTTTTATTTAATTTTTTCATTTAATACGCTCAAGATAGTTTTGATATAAATGGTCCGCCAAATAACTTTTTTTTTGAAAATGCTATAAAAAAAAAACTACTGAATATTTTCTCAAATTTCCTCATTTTATTTGAAAGTACAATCCTTCCGGTTAATAATGGAAAATAATTTCATTCAAATGGCTGCCTCGGCTGGCCATGCAGTAGCCTACACGATCGGTCCAATTTTTAAGCACATTATCGATTGTGTGCAGCTGTATTTCCTCCTCTTCAATTTTTGTGAACAAAAATTCGTTCATCATGGCCCGATAACGAGCGCCATTGACTGTAACGGCCACTCTTTGCTCATTTTCGAAGAAAAATGGCCCAATTATGCCTCTGGACCAAAATCCGCACCAAACAGTGACTCGTTTTGGGTGTATCGGCACACATTCTGCAACATTACCATGATTTTCAAAGTAATGTCGCAATATTTCCCAGCGTTGTTCAAGCGTATACACAACCATATTCGTTCAGCGGAAGGATAAAACTAATTATCTGTCAAATCAGACATGACCTAAGTGTTACCATTCACGAAATAAGCACTAGTTGAATAAAAAAAACGTTAGATGGCGGACACTTTATAACTAAGTGAAAGTGGTTAAAAAAAAAAACGCTTTAAGAAAAAATGTCTATGACATGCTTGGACGGTGTCCTAAAAACGAAGTTGTATATCATGTCCGTAAGGAACAAGTACCACGTACCACAATATATTCCATATTAAAACGGTTTGAAAATGACTTATTATAGTTGACAGATGAACACATAAAAGACTTGCTAGCATAAAATTGCATTTCTTTCAAGGTTACAAAAAATCAAAAATAAGTAGTTATGTATGTACTTACTAAAGCTAAAAAAATTCTAAGTTAAAAAATAAATTTTGAAAAAATTTTCAAAGCATAAACTTATATTTGAAATAATAACAATATTTCAAATAATAAAAATAAAACGCATTATTTTTTTATTTAAATAATTTAGAAACTAACATGTCATTAGAAAAATCATGATTATGCATATTAAAGTAATGCAGAGGGTAAGCTGATATCATTACTGGTAGTAGGAAAATTACCCTGTCTACACTGGCAAAAAAATATTTGCTCAAAAATTTACCATTTCCGGTAGAAATTCGGCACGAATTAAAAAAAAACTGATTTCTTTCATTTGGAATCCTTTGTGAGGAATGTAATGAACGAAAATCGACAAATCGGTTTTCAAGGGGCTTCCTAGTAAACATGTTCAAATGTTTGTGTGTGTGTTTATGTTTAAGCGTGAAACTTGTAACAGCGCGTATGTGTGTGCGTGAGATATGAAAATGGTAGTCCATACTTTTAAGGTCCACCAAAATGACACAACCACAGAAATAATTAAAAATTTTACACAACCACAAGCATTCAATAGCATTTGCATTGCATATATGCAATTGTATGAGTGTGGTTGTCTGTATATGGGAATATCTCTGTATATGTGTATTTGCAGTTGAATGTGTTTGGTATAATTGTATAGACAACGTGCTTAAAATAAAAAATAAAAAAATATTAAATAAGCTTGCACTCAAAAATAAAAAAAAAAAAACTCTTATTTCACAAACGTGCATGTTGTAGACAGTTTTATCTTCTTCTTATTGTCTTTCTCTTTTCTATGTATAAAGGGTCAAGCATTGGTTGGAGCTGTATGTAGAGTAATTCACAAGATTTCCAGCAACAATGTTGTCGTCCAAAAAATCCAATTAAATCAAAAGTTACGCAAAGTGATAAGTCACGTTGCATGTCATATGACGACTACAACTACAAAAAAGCATCAAGCATACACACACACACATACAGAGTGAAAAATTATCTAGCCAGCTGCACAGGCAAGCATCATCCTCCAGTCAAGCAATATCACAAGAATATTTCATAAGATAAAATAAAAGGTCAACGGAAATGTCAGAAAATATAAACGAAATGGAAAAAAGACAACATAAATAGTGAACAAATGGCAAAAATACCACAGCAGTGAAATGTTAAGTAAGAAAAGCAAGTGCAAGATTTTATAAGGGAAGAATGACTTTAACGATTACAACAAAATCACAAAAATGTAATGCATCGGCGTTGCGACCTACTTCAGCACGCAAATCACGAATGTGACCTTAGAATTTCAAAGTTTCATAGAGTTAAAGAAATATTTGCAGAAAACTTTTTCAAATCATTTTTAATTGTTTGGTCAACTTTATGCAAAATATACAAAATTGGAAAAAATTAATGGTGCTTTTTTGCAACATTCAAATAGTGTGAAATATGCTTTTTAATTTGATATACTACACGTTTTGAAAGATGCGATATTATTCCCTATGTATGTATTTAAAGTTAAAATTTCTCACTTTTCACGATTTCGCTAATAAAAGATCTACAATAAAAAGAGGATCCATCACTTTAATATGAAACTTTAGCAAAAATCACAGGTTACTTAAATTATGATAAAAATCGCGGACTTTCTCTTTTCGTTTAAGAAAAACATTACTTAGACTAAAAACCTTTAATATATTTTTTGTGTGCGCCCCCTGTAGGCTAGTTGGAAGCGTGCTGGCTTATCAGAGCGGGTGTCGTGGGTTCGATTCCCACCAGTGGCACTGGTCTGTTTTCGCTACAACGCGCCGAAGGCCATAGTAGCTAGTGCTCGGTTAGGGTTATAGTATATAAATAAAAAAATAAAATATTTTTTGTATATCTCAAAACTATGGAGTCTCTGACAAATCCTTATTAATGTCTAACACATAACCAACACCAACCAAGTTCTAGCTAATTGAGGTGCCTTTTACTAAAATACCTTGATTTTAAATTGCAATGTTACTTTTAAATTTTAAAAAATTAAAACCAAAAGTTATTTTAAATTTATAACGAGCTTTCAACCTCCGTATATTTACAAAAATAAAGCATATCCACCATATTAGCTCGGTTGATACTAGTATTTCGATCTGGCTAAAGATCTCATCAGAACCCGAAGTTTTGCAAAGCTAGGGCCTCAATAATAGTCAGAACTTTAGCAAAAAAACCAATTATTCATCAATTTTGCTCCATTCTTGTCTTCTTAGTAATCAAGCACGTGGTTAGGGTCTTTTCCTAACAAGCATCATGACGTTACTAAACTTTGAAGACCAGAAATGTTTAAAGTTTATTTTTCGATCTTTTATCATAAATTATGATGTGAGCAAAATTATTCATTTAGTTTTTCTTAATTAATAAATAAACATTGCACGGTTTTTTGTTTAACAAAAAACAAATGTTTTTGAACTTGAATAATCTTGTTCTCATCATAATTTATGATAAAAGATCGAAAAATAAACTTTTGGTTTTAATTTTTCAAATTTAAAAGTAAAACATTTGTAAATTGCAGAGTACGGCAAAACTGACTTATGGCCCTAATACTATAGTCAGAAAGCGTTTTTGTTAATTTAATAAACAATAACAACATAGTGTATTATGACTAGAGATTCTAGCCTATACACGAACAATGATTATTAGTTAAAAAATGTTTTATTTTTCATTTGAATTAGTTAAATTCTTCCAATTTTGTTTTTTACTTCTCATTAAGTAAATAAACCAATACGGGTAAAGCGTTGATCGTTTTCTGCAAAATTTGGGTAAAAATATTCTACCCCTTCTACATTGGTTCTCTGATGTTTTTTGGTGAGTCAAAATTAAACATGTAAGGACCTGTCAGTAGATAAAGTCTGTTTTAAGTTAGGGGACCGAAAACTTTTTTGATTAATAAATAAACATTGCACGGTTTTTTGTTGAACAAAAAACAAATGATCTTGAACTTGAACTTGAATAATATTGCTCACATCATAATTTATGATAAAAGATCGAAAAACAAACTTTTAATTTTAATTTTTTAAAATCTAAAAGTAAAACATTTAATTCAAATTTATTATATTTTAAAATTATTTATATTTTAAATTTATGCTGCGAACTGGGCTCGATTTGGCGACCTCCTGCTTGTCAGGCAATTACTTTACCTCTAGCCTAAACCCAATTTGCTTTTGTGTTTTTCAATTTCAACATTCAATGTTTTTTTTTTTTTGTTTCAAATTTAAATATGTGTGTCTAAAAATAGATTTGTATGTACAACAGAAATTGGGTTGCTAATCTTAATATTTTATTAGAGTTACCAAAACCATTAATAAATTTAATATTATTTTAAAATTGGTAACCAAAAATAATATTAGATGGAGTGATTGGTTTTTGTAGACGAAACTTATATTCGATTGTAACTGCCAATATTTCATTCAACGGATACAATCTTCATAAAGTGGTTGGTTGTTGGTATTAAAGGTAATGCAGAAGATAATATTGATTTTCCTAATCAATATTGATTAGGAAAATCAATATTTTGGATGATGTGACTGTGCTTTAGTTAATTTTATTTATATATTTTCTGTTAACAATATAGTTTAATTATTCTGATGATGAATTTTAAGTACTTTCAGTTAAAATTATTGAATAATGTTTAACTTTTGTTGATTAAAATGGAATTCCAACCAATTTATTCTCTATGTGTACTGTCATACGGCAGACATATTACTTTGGGCAGGTTTACCAAGCTGCTACTACGCCACAAAGACGGTGGGTATTTGTACCGAAATACCCAAGTCCCAAAAGAGCGTTCAATTGAGGACTTTTGGTGTCTTTTATGACAAAAAGTATATGAAATTGGGTGAAAGGCCAAATTCACTGAATAACTGTAGAAAAAATTATAAGCAGCGTAAAAAAAGTTACATGATTTAATCACTAGGCCGTTACAAAGAATATATTTTTTATTGCTGTTGCCTTAATTTTGTGCATCTAATCCAAGGGTGCCCAAGCCCCATGCGCTTCGTGCTCATTTGTTTTTGTAAAAACACTTAGCTATAGGCTGTGTGTTTTAATACACACATAGAGCACTCAGCACTCAGCACTAACAATACGAAATACACAAACAACTTTGTCTTATTAATTTTTTTGTCGTTCTTCACATGCAAGTGCAAAGCAACAACACTTTCGTATGCTTTGCTGGTAAACATTGAAATATTTTTTTCTTTTGTCTTTGTATGTATTGGTTTTTACGACAAAAAATATTGAATAAAAATTAGTTTTTCTTTAAATGTATTGGTGTTTACTCTTCCATAAGGAACTTTTGGGCACTAATTCTAATGTATCTTTTGTAATAAAAAAAACTTTAATTAAAAATAATGTTTTTTTAGATCCATTTTTCCGTAAATGACTCATAATTAACAGGCACGTCAAACTACAATACCTAAGAATTACTTTGCTAAATTGACTTAATGCACTTAATGGTAGACCAAATGGCAGACTAAACTTACTCGTCATTAAGCAACTTCTGATACAAAGATTTTTTTTCCCACAATTTACTAAAGTTAGAATATTCAATTCCTGATACGATTCAATCAAAAATATTTTGTTGGTATTTCCTGAAATCATAAAAAGCTGTCCATAAAAATACGAAAGTTATTCGGGGTCAAAATTTTAGGATTTTTCAATTTTTCTCGAAAACGGTAAGTTTTATCACAAAGTTGTAGATCTTAATATTCTCTATAAAAATGGTCCCTATGATTTTTTCTCTAAGTATTATCGGTCCTGAGATATCACAATTGTAAGAGTTTTTTCTACAACTTTAATTTTTGTGACAAAACTGACCGTTTTCGAGAAAAATCCAAAAAACCTGAAATTTTGACCTTTGACCCTGAATAACTTTCTGAGCTCACATGGAATTGATGGGGACTTTTAAATCTTTATTTTTCAGGGTAAACCCTAGGTCTCTACCAAAATTTGTTTTTGTCGGAATTTTTGTTATTTGACCACTATTTTTATGTCTAAGTTGACCGGACTATTAACAAAAATAGCATTTATCGGGACACTGATCCCAATTGAAAAAAAAATATAAATAAATATGAAAATAATGAGAAAAACGTTACAGCGCCTCTATCAAATACACTCACAATAATTCATGCATAAAAATACAAAATTATTGTCAAAACAACAAATACATTCGCAAATGTTACGAAAGTTTTTATAATTTTAAAATGTTTTCGTATTTTTGTTGCATAGATTGTTTTATTGTCCAATCGAAAAAAGAGATCGTAAAATTTTCTGTTAAAATATACAACAGTAGATTAGATTAGACTAGAATGGCACTATGCAGCGCGACCAGAAGTTGGTATTTTGTGCTGCCAACGAATACACCCTATAGGTTCAGGCTCCCTACAAGGCCAACTATCCTACCAGGTAAACAATTCCAAACGTCCGAAAGCGTCACTATTTGATCACCAAAATAACGCACCCTCCTGTCGGAGAGCCTCGGACATTTGCAGAGAACATGCTCTGAGGTCTCGGGTTCCAATTCACAAAACCTGCACGTATCCGTAGAGGATCGTCCCATCTTGTACAATTTATACCTAAGGCCACAGTGTCCCGTGAGGTAACCCGTCACGGTTATTATTTCGCCCCTCGTCATAGACAAGAGTTGCAGCGACCTCTCCCCAGAGGGAGATATAAACAGCCTCTCCTGTCGCTGCCCAGACGATCTGGCCTAATAGGCCACAAACTCTGACTCACTCCATCCTCTGAGCATCTCTCTGACATACCCATTGGGTACGCCACAGAAGGGTTCAGGGCCAATGAATTGTCGACGAGCTCCGCAGTTGGCCCAACAGTCAGCCCGTTCGTTGCCCTCATGCCCCTCATGGCCACGAACCCAGCCCAGTGTCAAGGAGTTGTTAAGTCCGAGATGATTTAGAGTGTCGATACATTCCTTCACCAGACCCGACGATACACCTTGAGCCCTCAAGGCACCAAGTGCCGCCTGGCTGTCAGATAGAATGTAGATCGTAGCCCCACATGCCCTACTCCGCAGACACTCTTCCACACAGATACAGATAGCGAAGACCTCCGCCTGAAAAACGAAGGGATATTTGCCCATGGGCAGAGCACGCTGAAATCCGGGTCCGAAGACACCCGCCCCCATATCCATGTTCGGCTGGACAATAGATAATTTTGCAATACACATAGAGAAAAAATTTACCTATTTGCCAACTGCTCAAATTCATTTATTACGTATTTCAGTGGGTTGTACAATTGATCATTATTTTTACAACAAATTTCGGTAAATTAAACTAAATATTAGTTGCAACACCCAAAATATTCAGAAATCTAATGTAAATATCGTTGTACGAACTGCATTTATAAGTTGTTACCATTAAAATACACTTTTCATTTAATTTTGGCACTTTATTTCTCTGTATGTACGTATGTTGAAAAAAAAAATAATTTTTTTCATCTCTATTTTAAACGAACATCATATAAAACATACAACACTTATAGTTCTTAGCTTTTTATGCTGGTATCCTTCCTCACTTAATGTCTTCTGTAATATAATTTAATATGAGGTCGAGGTTGAAACTAGACCAGAGACATCAAAATGCCAGTACACAACAACGTCAGTAGCAGCAGTAATAGCAACACATGTGTTGCATTTGTTGTTTGGGTTTTGCACTGGAAGTCAAAAGAGAACAATTTAAATGTTTTTTTAATCTTATTTGTTTAAATAGAAAAAAAATACCAAACAGAAATAAAAAAAAATATTCAAAAGAAAAATTTACAATTTAAGGCTAAAGTATAGTTAAATACAAATAGAAAAGTCAACACAAAATGCAACAACTGCTGATAACTAAATAGTTAAAAGGAATTTATATTTTATTTGAGATTTTTTTTCAACACTATGGCTACCAAAGTGTAGACAACAAAACTCAAATCGGCATGTCAGAGAAAAAATGTATCTTAAAATTATTTTTAACAAAAAATTTCACGTTGCAACAGCTTGACTTTTTTTACATCTTGTAGTGTACGTCGTTTCTGTATGTTTTTTTTTTGTTTCTTAAAATTTAGAATTTGTTGAATATTTTATAACTATTTGTATAACAAAAACAGTAGTAGCAAATAAAATTTGAAATTTAATTTTTTTTTCGTCAAGTAAGTTTTAATATTAAAAATGCAGGCGCACATTACCATGCTTATTAGTCTCTTGCGGTTTAACACATTTTTCAGTAAACTTTGCCCTTGTGACCAATGGAATAGAAACAGACTGAGAGTAAGAGTCCAACCAAAGCAACCTAAACAACCAAGCTAAACTAACCAAATAGCAACCAAAACAGGTCATAAAAAAATTTGTTTCACACCAAAAAAAAAAAAACTATTTGTAAATTCACATGAAGTTCAGGTTTTTTTTTCCAAAGTGCACTTTTGGGTGTAGTTTGCTATAGAAACTGAGTGTATAACAGTTTGGAATTGTATAAGTAAAGCTGACTTTTTACATAATGATGCCGGATATGGTCATCTTGTTCACTAATGACTTTTGTTAGTGGTCTTATATTTGCAACCACTAATACTTCTATAGTTTTATAATACAGCTAGATGGTAAAGTTTTCAAATACTTACTTTGGCTGCTCCTCTGGCTGTCGCTCCTATTGTTGTTACTATGGTTAGTTTATAATTTTGTGTTCAGTCTGTTGCTGACTTGTCGAAAAGTTTTTCCTATTTTTTTTTTTTTTTTTTTCTTTGCTGTATGTGTTGGTGTGCACAGGAATTTTTATTAAAAAAACACAAAATTATACGAAAACTTTTCATACAATTTGTGTGAAAAGTTAATTTTAGAAGATTCTTTAAATTATTCTTTTTGAATTTTTTTTTTGTTTTAGTTTTTGTTTGCATTATTTATTTAAGAAGACAGAAAAATGACGTTAAGTGAAGAAAATATTTTAAAAAAGTTTGCGGTTTTAATTATTTAGTTTGAAAGGCCAAATATTAAGAATAATTATAAAAGGAGTTGTTATAATTCACTTTTTCACTTTTTTTTCAAGGAATTATCTTATCTTTCGTGTTGCCATTTCATGTAGCATTACACAAATTTCGAGTAATTTTAACTTGCTTATGTAATCCATGTGTAATTTATGTGTAATTTCAAATTTATATTAATTATTATTTATTTTGATAAATTTAAATTTCTAATTATTACTTTTGTCAAATCTTTGAGATTCGAATAAATAAATTATTAAAAAAAAAACATTAAAAATATTTCAGAAGACATTAGAAACTTTTTGTTAAAAAACCTTTAAGGACGTGGACATCACGTCGCTGATCACGAATATGAAATAGAAAGTTTTTAAATCATTTTTTATTTCATATTCGTAATGGTTAGCGCATTGGACTGTTAAACAGATGGTCCCGGGTTCGATTTCCGGTGACGGCAACATCAGTTTAGAAAAATAATGTGTACGAGTTTTCTATACCTCATATGTATCGCAGAGCCCGCCTTCGGTGTTCCCATAGTACTTAACCCCACAGAAGAAACATAATGAATCAGGGCTATGAACCAAAATGCTTTAATAAGCTCGCCAACTCTCCATCAGGCGGCGAGCAACAACTGTTCTAAGACTTATCATCTCGCGCAATTACAGTGTTGTCATGCTTGAAGCCCTTCATCTTTCCCCACCTTTCATCTTTCCACCATCCAATTTCCAAAGAAAGCAACACAGTAATAAATACGAAGAATTTCCTGAGTGTTGTTTCTCTTTAAAAAAAAAAAAAAGAAAGAATTTTGAAATTCAAAATGGCGGATTCAAAATAGCGGCCATAAATGTTACAATTTGTATATAAAGAACTTCAATTAATTTTGTATTAAAGATATGGCGTCGCTGATTGCAAATATAGAATCGAATATTTGAAGTTCAAAATGGCGGCTTCAACTTTTTTTATTTTCTGATTTTCTTGAAATTGTTATCATAGGAATTTTGGTGGTTGCTAAGCATGAATTTGTAATCGAAAATTCAAATCGGCGTATACAAAATGGCTTCCGTATATTTTAAAATTTAAACATATTAAAATTTATTTTATTGTTTATGAACTATATTGGATCTCAAATTATAAATTCTAAATCAAAACCTAAAAATACAAAATGGCGTATCCTATATCGCGACCATAAATTCAAAAGCAACTAGTACTGAAATTGAAATTCTAAATGGATCATTCTTACGATTATTGCTTACTTCTGATACTACGTTCAGTTTAGAACGATCAGTAAATCCGAACTAACATTAAATTCTGGAACGATAAATGTGAAATATAACCCTTCCTAAAACCTTTGGCTATTTCTTTGATAAGCTAGAAATCTATTTTTTTTTTTGGTAAACCAAATGTCTAATTGATATTCTCAAAATATTCACATCCCTAGCACTGGCTTATAGAATGACCAAATTTAACTTAGTAAAAATGTAATTAATGGCACTTTCTATATTATTTTCAATAGCAAGATTTTCTAAGATTTTCCCATTTTGTGAAGGTAGACATCACTAACGAATTTATGAACATTTTTTAAATAGTGTTTTCGAGAGTGCATTAAGTTTTGAAGTGATTTTAATAAATCTTTTAGATTTAAAAACCAAATATAGGCAAGCCGAAAATTTAAAAAATAAATTTGATTCCCCATTTTGATTTCTGATATTTTTATATTTTGTTTTTTTAGAAATGCGACTTCTAATTCCATTTAAAGTCACTTTGTATAATAATATTTTAGTTTTAACCAAAAAAGAAAACATTCAAACTTAAGTTAAAGCAGGAGTGTGATCGTAACGCAATTTTTCAGTTATAGAATATCTCAAAAGTTTATGACGGTAGCAAAAATCAAGTCAGAGCACATCTTAGGGAACGCAGTCTCTTTGTTGGAATTGGGGATTTTAATAATAATCGATATTTCTTTGGGGAAAATTGTAATTTTGTACCTTCATTTAAAAATTATGCAAGTAGTTTAGATTTTTATTTTTATACTAGTACCTCTTTTATGAGTTATTAATTTTCGTTCTAAAATTGTTTAATTTACAAAGTTTTTACTGCATATTTGATTTGGAAAATAACAAAATGTCACAAAAATCATGAAATTTTTACTTTGACCTCTTGCAAAAATAAAAAAAAAGCCACAATGTCAGAATATTTTACTCACAAAATATTTAATATTCCTAGATTTTGAGTAGAGAAACCTAATTTGCCTGCACCTAAAATGTACTAAGTTGCTGGCCCAATGTGTACTGCTTATCTTACTACAAGAACAGCTAGGCGTCTACTTTATAATTATACTGTAATCAACATCACTCATACGTCTTAGTTATTCTCATCTGTTAGTAGATTTTTGAATATTAAAATGAATTGGATAAGTATTATATCTAGAAAATTTGTTTTATTTAAAATCGCTTGAAATTTTTATTAAAAGATTTTAAAACCTTAGAGGGCGATATAATAATAAACACTTAAGTCAAATCTAATACTAAAGTGCTGATTTCACTAGTTTACAAGTTAAAAAAAATAATTTTTTTTATATTGAAATCAGCATTTCATGCCATTACTTTTTTAATTATTAGTTGCGATTTTCGGTTTTAGGAGGTCTTAATATATAATAATAGAAAAATAGTCTCAGGTTTGCAACATTTTTGCAATATTATTATAAATTTTAAATTTATATAAAATATCTTTGTCAAATTTAAATATTATTATATATTCTTATATGAAATTCATTTAAAATTCGTCTTTGCTTTTATACAGAATTTTCGATTAAAAATAATAAAAAAAATAGTTTGAAACCTTTCAAACATTATTATTTAAAAAACATAATATATTTGAGGTCAATGCTATAATTTTCATTTTCATTCAAAACATTTGCATATTATTTTGAAAGCTTTATATATAAACCCTTTCAAATACACTCGCACACACATTGTCATGTTGGAATTTCATACGTACATACACACCTACATAATTTATATGTATTGTTTGGTAGTATAATAAAATACACACACACTAGTGCACTCAAGAAAGAAAGTTAGTTGAAAATGTTGTTAAAAGTCTATTTAAAATATTTAACTATTTAACTAATTAACTTTCAGCTGACATCGCGTTTTCAGCTAAAATTCTAGTTAAACGCTTTTACCAAAACTAAAACTGATTTTGAACTAATGTTTCACTAATTATCGTTGCTATCAAAGTTGTGCTGATAAACACCTCAACCCAGATAGCTCCGGAATTTTTTTTTTTTCTGAAAACTTTAATTTTTATTTCGAAACTTAAATCTTTATGGAGTTTTTAACCTTTTTTATAAATAACTTTTTTTTTAAACAAATAGATTTCCCGGAATCGGGTGTCCTTTTAAAAGTACACTTTGCGCTGCAATACAGCATTACGCAACCCAGCAAAAAATTTCCAAAAAGGTAAGCGGGTTTGTAATCAAACACTTTGGGCAGAACGCCTTCCTTACTAGATTACCTACTCGATTCTTTTAACAGGGCGTGAGACTAAAATAATTGATTCTTTAGAATTGATTATTTTTTTTACCGAAGAACCATTTACTTTATATTTTTAAGAACTACATACATTTTTTAATAAAGAAATAGTTCCATTGTAAAACTACGAAGTACTTATACAAAAGAAATTAATAAATAGTTCCCTAGAAAAAATAAGAAGTACTTACATTTAAAAAAAAGAAGTAGTTCCATAAGTAAATTCAACTTTTACTCACACGTGATTCTCCTAAGTCACTCAAATATAACGATCAAAACTCATACGGAAATAAAATCCTAAAAAGTGTAACATCGAATTGTTATTATAACATGGGTTTGTCATAATTTTGGAGCTATAAACCACGAAAATATAAATTTTTTAAAAAAAAAGAACAATTCAAAATTGAAAACAAAAATTTGATTCACGCACAATCACCCTCGACATTTTTTTTTACACTTACTCACGATAACGTCAGTAATTTCAACTTCCACTCACAATTTTCTGTTCACGTGCGCTTCCCTAATTTATACCTAACCACAGTTTAACAAAATTGAGGCAACATGCAATTTCTGTTTTTAGTATTATTTTCCTGCAAATAAAAATTTGTTTGAAAAAATATATAAGATAAATTCTTTAAAATTGTATAACTTCTTTTTTCAAAATGAGGAACTACTTCCAATGACGTCCTTTTATTCAGAAAAAGTATATGATTACTTCTTGAGTACAAAAAGTTATACATATAAGTTAATAACATTGTTATTTTCTTTTAAGTAAATAATTACTTTGTTATTGAGTTCATGGTTTAAATTTAAAGAATTGATTACAATACTACTTGCTTTTTTGACTCTATCGTTGGAATGAGTTTGGTATTGCAGTTACTAAATTTGGCAATGAGATATGTAAGCAAGTGTGGGCATCCCCTTCTTTTTGGAACGTGTAATTTTTTCCTGGGAAGCTTTCCTTTTATTTATTGTTTAACTAAGATGTTACTCTTATTATTTTTTAAACAAAAAATAACAAATAACTGGATATAAATGATTTACTTACATGTGTTTTTCCATTACGCACTATTAGAAAAAATCACTTTTCGCAAATCACTCAATACTGCCGGAACTGCTTCACCAACAGACGCTTTCGAGCTGCAAAGCTAAATAACGAAGCATAAACAATAATAATATAAAAAATATGTACAGAAATGCATGTGCATAACGGCACTTTTCTCTCATTTGTCAGATGTTCTTTTAAAAGGACGGTTGCGCCAAGTGGAGAATAAGTAAAAATACTAGATGTAGATATCGCAGCTGGTATGTACGAAGTAAAGAAAAAAGAAAACATACAAACAAACAGAACCATTATAAGATTTACACAAAATGCAACCGCGTTTCATTTATTATTTTCTTTTGTATACTACACATTAAACAAAGGTACGCATGTGCATATACATATTGTGAATATTGAAAAACTATAAATCCAAAAAAAAAACATTGTAGACACTAATTTAAAAAATTTACTAAATGAAAGATATCGAGCCCTATCCGCCAGAAAGACGTAAGTAACCATTTTTCCATTTTCGGGTTTTTGATGAAAATATTTATTTTGAGACAATTTGCATCATTGGTCAAAACTTCATAGCTCTAGGAAGTACCGTTACAAAGTTAGACAAAAGCCAAAAAGGCGTAAGTGCTTATTCCTATATGACAAACAATAGTTTGTTTACATATTTCCTGACGGCAAAGTGTTACTTATGTCCTTTTTTATTTTACAAATAACTCAAAATCTAGGACACGCTCGATCATGTTTTATTCATCGTTGGATTCGTAATTCAAAAGACTTTAATTTGTTTATCATATGTTTATACTTTTCTTAAACCAAGCAAGAAATAAATCAAAAAAAGGAAAATTGGGTGAAATTAGACCCCCTTGTTTAACCCCTTAAAGTGAGATTTGGTACAAAAAAACAGATTAGTTTTCTTTATATTTTGGTCTTTTATAACATATTTTAATTTCATTAAAATCCGATAAGCAAAAGAAAACTTAGAAAAAAACTAAAAAATGCCTTTCCTGTAAAATTATGATATTGTTACTTACGTCTTTTCGGCGGATAGGGCTCGATATGTTGATAAATTAGAAAATTAAAAATGCAGCAAAAAATAAAATTTGCTTTGGGGCTACTGTAAAAAACTATTTTTTTGATATATTGAGGATGCCGACAAAAATAAAATATAAAAAACGTTTTGGTGCGACTGTACAAAGCAATAAATGCCAGTCGAAGGTAGTTGTTGTTATGATATTCAGCGATATTTTGAATATTTCTCTTCTGTATTTTAGAATTATCTTTATTTGAAAAAATGTAAAATAGCGTCGAAAAATAGAGTACCTCATTTTGAGGCTTTTTAACAAATGCAAGATGTGCCCCTCTGACAATAAAGACGAACCTGTTTTATGATATCTACTAAAATATTTCGGCTCTAGCGATAACATCTTGTGAGCTAAACCGTTTCAGAAAACCTCAAAAAACACTATTTTCGTGAATAAAAAAATTGTTACTTGTAATAAATTTGGTCAAATATAAAAAACATTTAAAAATTCTACAATTGCTCATTAAACAATTATTAAATACAGCTTCTCGACTCTAGACAATAAGATTTCTATGTAATTTCGTTCATGTCTTTCAATGCGTTTTTTTTTTAATAAAAATGTCTCTCATTTTTTATCCGTATACCATTTTGAATACATCTTTGGAAAGGTATTGACAGCCACTTATAATGTCAATACAATGTTTATAGATGTTTTCGGGATTCTCTAAGGAATTAGCAAATTCTTACCTTTTAGATTAATGCATCTAGTTTTTTCCGCAGCTAATAGATTTCCTTTTTTCTTATTTCCTGAAATATTTGCAAAAAAATCAATACTTTGAATAAAAATTAACATTTTTTTTAATATGAAAGATTATGTTCTATTAAACAAAAAATTCTGTAATGTTTGTATTAAAATATGCATTTTATACAAGTATGGTTAGATCAGATAAGAAAATTATTAAGGGACTTTAGCATCATTTCGACGATGTATTAAAAATGAAAAACGGATGAAAACTGGGAGAGTTGTTTAATTTTTTATAAAAATCGCATTAAAAACATCAGACAAATTGCATACAAATTTTATTATCTCGAGCCGACTAGCTGGTTTTTAAATTGTTTTAATGCAGTACCATAGAGTTTTTTAATCGTGTTTATGTTTGCAGTAACTAATTTTTAATTAATAAAAAATTGTATTTTCAAGGTTTTTTAAATAGGGCTTAGCTTTAGCACTAGAGCCTAAATACTTTAGGAATAAACATAAAACATGTTAATCTTTATTTTCGAGGGGTGCATTATGCATTTTATTTTTTATTTTTTATGCATACTAATGTGCAAGTATTTATTATTATTATGTTTTGTTCTTAATCTAAAACTCATTTTCTGTTTGTTTGTTCTCTATACAAATTTGCAATTCTCAACGGATTTTCCTCAAATTTGGCATGAATAATACTCGGACCTCAACTTAGATTGTAGTATAGTTTTCATAGATCAAGCCCACTCCTACGCCTACTTTAGACAAAAAATGTAATATTAGAAGTTTGTATTCGAAAAAAGGAAAAGTATTTTCTTACGGATTTTGTTCAAATTTGGCACTCATAGTTTGTACACCTAGTGCGAGGTTACCAAATACTAATCTCCTACCGCTGCCATTTAAAGGCCAACTGTGGATTTCCGATATCAAATGTTATTTTTCAAAGTAGGACAATTTATAAAATGTATGTGGTCCAGTTTGGATGTTCCGTAAACAAATTTTTATTTTTACCAGATTCCGCACAAATTCTAAAATGATGGCTCTCCACAAGATCGCTTTATATTTTTTTATGTAATTGAAATAATAATTTACAGTTATATTAGTTTTTTATTTTTATATACATCGAGATTATTTTTATGTTATTTTCAATTTATAACGAGCTTTCAACCTCCGTATATTTACAAAAATAAAGCAAATCAAACATATTAGCTAGGTTGATACTAGTATTTCGATCTGGCTAAAGATCTCATCAGAACCCGAAGTTTTAGAAAAGTTAGAGCCTCCATAATAGGCAGAACTTTAACAAAAAACCTATTAATAATCAATTTTGCTCCATTCTTGTCTTCTTAGTAATCAAGCACGTGGTTAGGTCTT
This sequence comes from Delia radicum, assembly GCA_021234595.1. NCBI lineage: Eukaryota > Metazoa > Arthropoda > Insecta > Diptera > Anthomyiidae > Delia > Delia radicum. Next base: position 23,663,256 of record CM037854.1, on the reverse strand, counting down.
TTCCTAACAAGCATCATGACGTTACTAAACTTTGAAGACCAAAAATGTTCTATTTATATAAAAAATTTTTAGTTTGTACTCTGGCTCAAGTAATATTTTTTACAGTTATATTAGTTTTTTGTTTTTATATACATCGAGATTATTTTTATGTTATTTTCAATTTATAACGAGCTTTCAACCTCCGTATATTTACAAAAATAAAGCAAATCAAACATATTAGCTAGGTTGATACTAGTATTTCGATCTGGCTAAAGATCTCATCAGATAATAATAATAGATTGACTAAATATACAGCCATTCAGTTATTTTTTTACTTTTTATACAAATTTTGCAGACGTTTGAAAGAAAATTCTCATATCCGTTAGAAAATTAAAAACATTCATGTACTTTAGTAGAACTTTAAAATTATGCTTTAAGAATTTTCACAGTATCATAAAAACAGGGCACACTGCAATGAGTGATGTGGCGTCGGCAGCAGTCGTAGGAGCTCCTGGCCTGTCATAATAATAAAGATATCGAATTAGAAAAAAGTCGGTATATATTTTAAGTCTTTGCTTTCCATATGTGTTATTTCAAAAGTATTTGAGTTCCGAGCAAGACCGTGTATAAGCAGCTAGTGTTATTAATAAAATATTTGGTTTATTTCAATATTTTTTATTTAATTGGCTTGCCTTAACGATGTCAAAATCTTCAAATTTTTATATATATTTAAAACTGTCACCAAAAAAAAAAAAAATAGATTTTCAATTCAATTCAATTTTTTATTTTACATAACATGAGAAAATATTTACATTAAACAAAATATAGTTTCATAAAGAGTTCAGGTAATATATAAACCTTTCCTACTTAGAAATTTTTACAAATAATAAAATTGTTATACTATATAGTTAAAATTTATACATTTTTAGGCAAAAAGTAACAAAAACCTAATGAAGCGAGAAAAAAAAAATTTGTTTTGTTAAGATAAAACTTAAGGCTACGTTTAGACCGTTAATTGGTTGATGTGATTATATTCAGACATTTGGCACCTGAGATCATAGTTATTTGTGAGTTTTGAAATTCTGTCTTTAACCATAGCAATATCGTTAATAGAATGCAATCGTCGTGTGGAATAGTAGCGTGGTAGAATAGATTTAAATTTCAGCAAAATAAATTAACTTAAGTAAAAATTGTATACTAAGTTTTTTAGTTTTTTTTTTCAATGTACACTGATAACATACATGCATAAAAATAGGAAAAATTGTCAAAATAACAAAAACTTTCGTAAAATAAACGAAAATTTGTGTATATTACAAAAGTTTTCGTTGTTTTGACATTTTTTTCGTATTTTTATCATGAATTATTATGAGTGTGCAGCTTAGTACACTCATAATAATCCATGCTAAAAATACGAAATATTGTCAAAACTACAAAAACATTCATAAAATTAACAAATATTCGTTTATTTTACAAAACTTCTGGTTATTTTGAAATTTTTGGTATATTTATTAATTTAACAAGTCGATTTTAATTTGCATTGAAGAAAGTGTCAGCAAAACAGTTTGCTTAACTTACTAATTTTTGCGGAAAATTCAGCTTACTTTTGCATATATTAGAAATTGTTCTGCAATGCTTGTTAACTGACGGACTTTTTTTTTTTTGAGTGTATATACTATATTTAAATGTATTTACCCTCCCATTTGTTTGTGGTCAAGATCCATTAAAACTACAGGATTTAAATGCATTTTAAAAAGAATTTTGTATATCAAAATATAATATATTCCATATAAAGACCAATAGTAAAAAACTGACTGTTAAAAAAAACAAAAAACTATTAAACATATGCTATTCTATAAACACTTCATGAACATACATAAACACATACTTTTATAAATCGAAGTTTTTATTATTTTTTTTTTATTTTACTTTTTTTGTTATGCTCTATAGAATTTAATCAATTTATATGTAGGTTAATCTAGTCTAAAGTTTTGTTTTTATACTTTTTTAAATTTTTAATTTAATTGCAGATTGAAATTCTATTGTTTTTTGCCATATAATAAAAGCCACAAAGAAGTTGAATTATAATTAAAATATTATATTAGAAAAATCGATTTTATGTAAATCTTAAAATTAATAATAAATGAGAGACGACTTTTTTTCTTTTTAGTTTTTATTTGCAATATTTGGATCTTTTTGTCAAATTGTTTGTATCTAGATAATGTATATTTTTGTATGAAGCAACAAACATATACAACTTTGATAAGCAAATTACGTATGAGTAATATAAATTGTTCAATATAAAGTCGTGCTATAAGCGGCATTATATATCGTTTAACCCCCCGTCAAACACATATTCTGAAACCTTCGAACAAACACATATGCCTGGCCAGACCCCTATACGTTTACATGCATTTGTATTTCAAAAAGGGTACCGTAACTTTGAATTGAATGAAGTATGCTCGTATATTATTTTGGTAATAATGTCAAAAAAATGTTATTGATTTTGTGGAATGGATGAAAAACAGGTATAATCAACTTTAGAATGTTGTTGGCACACAGGATTAGTGTATTTGGTGCATTAAAAACGTGTCTTCCTACGCAGCTTTTCGTCTTGAGTGAGACAAATTTTTCAAACTTTTCTGGAATTCAGTGTACTAGTGCTGCTTTGTTGGTTAGGCAGAATGTTGCTAGGAATATTCAACGGCCTTCCAAAGAAAGATGCAATGGCCAAACGGGTTGAATGTTGTCCCAAAATGGTATAGGGGTCTGGCCAGGCATATGTGTTTGTTCGGTGGGGGGAATTTTTTCTTTTGCAGTTTTCGTCGAGTTGGAACGATATTTTTGAATTTTTTAGAAAGCCAACAATATTTTAGGCGGCTACCTGGAAATACACGTATCTACCTAAACTAGAAGTATGTTTAATTAACGCTCAAAAATGAAATATGCCTGGCCAAAACCATGTGTTTGTCCAAGGGTTAAAGCCGCTGTAGCTCATATTCAGAGAAAATTTTTTTTTTTTTATTTATTTAATAGATTTAAAAATATATTTACAAGAAATTCATTCATCAATTTTAGAACAAATATAATTAATTATCTATAAGTGGCATAACTTATAAGTTGTTCGCCAGATTGGCAAAATAAATGCTGTTATAAAATTCATGAAACATTTTTTTTTTTTTTAAACATATGTACAAAGATTTCTATATATACTACATGTATATTAAACTTTTTTAATTAGGGTTTAAAACAGGAACTATGCACATTCATTTAATATTAATTTTCTGTATTTTAAACAAATTTCCAAATAATTTACAAGAGTATTATAGTGACAGGTTTGTCCATTGTGTATGTTTAGCACTTCGGTTAAATTCAGATTACTTTTATTGAAATATTGTAGTCTAAAACCTTTATAAATAGGGCAGATAACAAAAAAATTAAAAGGGTTTTCCGTTGCGTCTAAATTACAAAGTGTGCAGTGTGTAAAAGGTCTAGCGTTTATATCTAGGATAGGGTTGCCATATTTGAAAAGTGAAAAAAAAGTACTTCAATACAACACATATTTACCTAAAATAAGTTAATACACCGAACCAAATAGCGTAGGTAAAATCAACAAAAAAATTTTTGTAGATCTTTAACGAAATTTTGTCAATTTTTTTTTAAGATTTAACAAATTTTATTCAAATCAACAAAATTTCGTCAAGTTTACATCCTCTAAAGAAGTAAAATTGACTAAATTTAATCAAATTGACTAAATTTCGTCAAATTGGCTAAAATTATTAGTTTGGACGCCATTACTTTTTGCATTGGGCAGTGTCATGAAAAAAAATTGTGTTTACAAACATCCATTGCTTGAAAAGTAAACAAACCAAACTTATATATGTACAAAAAAACGAAGTGGAATTAATACAGGGAGATTCAAAAAATTTATATAAAAAACTATTGTACACACAAAAAAAAACATGGTTAAAAAAATATATATTCTTTGTACACGCAAAAAAACTTGTTTATATAAAAATATGTAAAATATACAAAAAAACAGTACAAAAACAGTACAAATCCAAAAAAACAGTACTTTTGCGTACTGTTTTAGGTGTTGTGAATAAAACAGTACATTTTTCAAAAAACAGTACATGTACTGTTTAAAACAGTACGAATGGCAACCCTAATCTAGGAGGCCTCCTCTTGCTCTTATCAATAGACTTATAGCACGAGAAGGAAGATTCGAGGTTGTAATTTGTATCAAAGAATGGTTGAGGATATAGATCATGAAATTGAGAACTTCTTGCATCTGCTATTAGATTTTCTTTTTCGTAAACTTTAACCAGGGACAAAATTGTTTTGTAGTATATGCAAAGTGGATCTGAACTATTTGTTGGCACAAAGTTTATTTTGTCACAAAGGTTATCCCAATCCTCAGCCCAAAAAGTATGTTTAGCAATTATTATTTCCGCAAGCTTGCGAGGCAATCTATTATTAGGCATGTTAAGGACCTTATTGATGTAATCAAAATGCAGTTTTAACGTATCAAGATATAGCGAGTTTAAATCAGTGTGTTGCTAGGCAAAGAGTGTTGCTAGGCAAAGATAACATCTTTTTAATAAAAAATCTTAGGAATTTTTCAACTACCCCATATTTTTTGTAACCCCATATTTGGGCTCCGTAAAACATTATTGAGCGGGAAGCATCAGTGAAGAGTTTTAGTTTATTTTTATTATATATTTTAGGATGCTTTATATATTTAGACCAAGTAGAAGAAATCGCCATTTTTGATGTTGTTAGCTTGTTTTCCAGATGTTTGTTAAAAGACACATTATAACAAAAATCCATACCAAGATATTTGTATGAGTTTACAATTTCAATTTCCATAAATCTATTTTAAATTTTTAGATATTCTTGTTCCGCTACGAAAAACTAAAACTTTAGATTTAGTAAGGTTGACTTTTAAATGCCACAAGTTACTGTACGCAAGAACAGAATCTATCATGGTTTGGAGACCACTAGGCGAGTCGGACAGCAAGACAATATCGTCAGCATAGAGAAGAATTTTGACTGTGATATTATCTACAGTTACTCCACCAGGCAAAATATCGGCTAAGTCGTTAAGGTATAAGGCAAATAAAACTGGGCTTAATTTGCATCCTTGTTTGACACCAAGATTTACATTAAATGAGCTGGAGTACGAGTTTCCGTAAAACATTTGACTGGAAGTGTTTTCATAAGAGTGTTGAAGTATTCGTATTATTTTTGATGACAATCCCAATAATGATAGTTTATAGAACAAGGAATTCCTGGGAATCATATCAAAAGCGCAAGAAAAATCGACAAAGAAAGCATAAGTGTTTTTGCCCTTCAGCTTGTTTAAATGAATAATGTTAATAAGATTAAAAACATTATCCACAGTTGAATAGTGTTTTCTAAATCCAGCTTGGTATTCATTTAAAATTTTATTCTTGTTAATCCAATCAGTTATACGATTCAAAAGGATATTATTAAAAATTTTACAAAATGTGTCAATTAGAGACAGTCCACGATAATTGGAAGGGCAGTTTGGATCTCCTTTTTTTAGTAGAGGAATAAGAATTGCAGTTTTGAAACAAGCAGGTATATTCTCCTTAAGAAATATTACGTTCAAGACAGATAACATTTCCCTAACAAAGTTAACTGGAGCATGTTTAAAAAACTCGTAGCTGATACCATCCTGGCCAGGTGATTTGTTATCCTTTAGGCACTTTAAAACAGAAACAAGTTCAAATAATTCAATTGGAGAATCAAGAAAGGCATCTATATTATAAGGCAAGCACCAGTCAAATGTATTTATGAGATTTGAATTTTGTAAAATACCACTAAAATGTTGTAAAAAATCATCAGCACTTAAATTACCACGTGCAGAATGAGAACGAGATTTCAAATCATTGGATAATTTCCACCACTCTTTACTGCAACTTATTTTGTTCAATTGTTTTAAATTAAAATTGTAGTATTGAAGTTTACTTGCTCGACACAGATTCAAATATTTAATTTTGGATGTTTGTATGTTCTTTTCTGTACTTTTTAAGTTTCTTCAGCATTGATTTGCGATGACGGGCACATTTCCAATTGAACCACTTTTGCTTAGGCTCAAAATAGAATTTAGGTTTGTTTTTCACATTAGCATTCAGAATTTTGTTTTTTATATCTAAAACCAAGGCATCCACTGGATTATTTTGATTTAAATGGAGAGAGCAAGACAGAAGAATATTTGCTATTTTATCTTTTTGCCATTTTAAATAATATTATCTTATTTTGCCATTTTTCAGCTTTAACCGACTTTTTCCTAAGATTTTTAATCTTTTTTTATTCTTTTTTAAATTTTTTTCTCTGGGTATGCCTTTTTTCTCAAAATTTTTAGCTTTTGCTTTTAAAAAGTCAATTTTTTAAAAAAAGTTTTATAATTCTGCTATTTTTTGCTTTTTTCCAATATTTGTTTGGCATAAACAACAGTGATTTTTATTGCCTAAAGTAAACATTTTAAAGTTGACTTTTATCGTAGAACTAATACTTTAAAATTAAAAAAAAATTCTCTAAAATTCTCTTTTGTGTCTGTTTGTACCCAAAATTGTGTGTAAATATTTGTTTCGCCCAGTTTGAATCTAAAATCTAAAACAAGCAATTATTTTTTATCGTTGTTTTGGCTATTTTTCTTTTTTTTTTTTTTTGCTTTTTGCCTCAAATTAAAGTGTCTTTAATTTGTTATTGACTGGTAGTTGGCCCTAAAATATAAATCATTACAAAATTTTTGGTAATTAGAACACAAATAGCACAATCATGGCTAACACACAAAACACACACACACATAAACCAATGCAAAATAAAATCAAATAGGCAGAGACACACAGTATTAGTTAACGGTCTGCTAATGTTAACGATGTAAAAAAACGCACACATATACACAAAATGTTAATGGATATTCTACATTCTATGTGCGTATTCACACACACATGGTAGAATATACATTAGAAGGGATCAGGGATATAACTTTTTGCATTTCTGTTTTTTAAATATCAATTCTCCCAAGGCACATTCAGCTGCACTCATAGAAAAAAATTAGTAGAAAAGTTAATAAATCTGTTAAAAATCCAATTTTGTAGGTTTTTAATTAAGTTTTAGTTCAAATTGAGATTTAAGATAAATTTTGCTTTTTTGACTTGCTGAAATAATAAATTGTTAGCTAATTTTTTTTGCTGAATTTACTAAAACCTACAAATATTATTTTGATAATAAAAAAAAAACCATCGAAGGTCGTTGTAATGCGAAGTTTGTGCTTCAGAATTTCTGTATTTTTGTATATTGTGTCAGTATAAAATAGAAAAGGGAAGTGAATGCATTGTTTTAGAAAAATATTTAGAAACATTTATGCACATGGTTTTATTTTAACCTAATAAAAAACTAAACTATACAAAATATTGAAAAGGGTTTTTAAGAAAGTAATCAAAGGAAATAGTTTTATTCTTAGGATTTATAGTAAGACCATTAGCTGTAGTCCAAATACGATACCGCTGAATTTCTGCATTCAATGTAGTGAGGCATTGTTTAATCGTTGATAAGTTACAGCTGATGCAAAGCTGCTCATCATCGGCATACATTCTTACTTAACAGTAATGCTCCGACTGAATTTGATTTAATTGACATACATCTTTTCAAAATATCAAATAAATTTTCGACCTTTAAGTGTGCAATGAAAATGAAAATTATTCAAGTTCGAGGATATACTCTATATTTCTTTATTAGGATATAGTACTTACAAATAATCTATAGAGTTTTTGTATACAAATATGTTAATTGACCACTTTCAGGAATGCGTTGATAGATATCTTTCTTGATTTTTTTAAGTTCCCTTTATCAGAACACGTCTTTAAAGAAGTGACAATCCCATGCATACATCAAACATTCATATATCCTAGTTTTTCCACTAAATGAGAAGCTGATTCAAAAATAAACTGAAAACTTGTTCGTTATGTGCAAGATCTACCTTTGGTAGATACACAATACACGCTTCTTGTTTTTATTCTCCTTTTTATTTTTACACTTGTTTTGTTCAAACTTGTAAAAAAAGACAAAGTACGGTCTTGTTTACTCCCCCTTTACATCTTGTTTTTAAATAAAACAAAACAAGTGTAAAAATAAAAAGGAGAATATCTAAAATCTTCGATATACACAGAGAAAAATTTAGGTATTTGCCTACTGAAATTTGGTTACTATGACTCAAATGCGGTTATTACGAGTTTCAGTCGTATTTATTGTTCACAACGAAGTTTGGTTAATTTAACTGAATTTAACTTGCAACACCCAAAATATTCAGAAATCTAATATAAATATCGTTATACTAACTGAATTTATAAGTTGTTACCATTAAAACACACTTTTCGATTCGGTTGGCACTTTATTTTTCTGTGTGTACTAAATCGTTTATCAGCATGTTGAGATAATCGTTTAAGCAAAACGCGATATTTTTGCATTGTTAAGCAAAAAACATATTTAGTTTTTGTAATTCACCGTCTTGACGCAAAACTTTATTAATTTTGTAATACATATTTTTAAAAAATTTTACGCGTTTCTAGAGGAATTTTTTTTACGATTTTTCTTTTGGTGGAGTTTTAGAGATAATATGGATTTTCTTGCAATTTCAACGCAATGGTACGCTAATTAAAGAAAAAATATATTTTATAAAAACATAATTTTAACCATCTTCGAAATCGCTTTCTCTGTGAGTGAGGTTGTTTTTTTTTTTTTAATCGACTGAAAAAACTGATTTTATTATTAATATAAAATTGTCTAATTGGTTCTGCCTTGGGAGCTTGCAGCCAAAAAAGAAATTATACCCCTTATATACAAACGTATGTGTGTATCAATTTTTATGTCTGAGAATGTAGTTTTCTAATTATTACAACTTTTTTTGGCATAAATTGTCTATTGATTGTATTTGTTGAAATAATAATGAATACCTCACTATTTTGTTGTAACAATTTAACCTTTAAGAATTATATGAGGGATTTCAAAAAAATGTTATATCAAAATACTTTGTTATACAAGTTTATCACAAAACTGGGGTATCCATTAATATCCCATTAGTAATTATCCCATTAGATTCAGTTAGATTTAGAAAATTTATTTCCAAATTGAGGTATCCAAAATATTTAATTTAAGATCCTTATGGAACAAGTAATATCCCGTGGGATGAATTAAGATCTACTTGGATCTTGTAAACTTAGCTTATATGTTACCATATATGATAACATATTGTGTTATATATGAGAATGTGTTTATATATATGAAAACAGATCTAGCATATATGCTTAATGTCTAAATTTTTTAACAATATAACGTTATATATGTTACCACATAAGAATTATAAAATAATATATGGATATGCATGACACCATATATAATCAAATATTATAATATATTTTAAGAAGCTAAAACATAAGACCATATATAATTTTTTTTAATCGGGCTGTTAAAAGTTTTAACAGAAAGTTCAAAAGTTTAAACTGACTTTAGATACCTCTAGGTTCTCAATGAATTTTGAATTGTGTAAAACCAAAGGACAAAGTTAGCTAGAATATGCTTAAAAACTAGGACATGCTAAGTTTTACGTTCAATAGTTTTCCTCTAAAGAAAGTCAAAATATTAAAAAAATTACTTGAAACTTTCAAGAGTTTTTTCATTCTTTTTACATTTTTTCTCATAGTTTTCCACTCTCAGATTCAAATCAATACAAAAGTGAGTCACCAGACTCGGAAGACACATTCACTAAAAAATGTAATTTTCATTTCGTGTTTTTGGTGGAAAATTGCTTGGTGGTTCACTAGTGAAACCAACACTTTTCGTTTTTTAAGCTTTCGCAGTTTTTTTTTTTTCATTGTATTTTTGCCCAGTTTAATGAAATTGAGTTTTGAGTATAGGATTAGAAATTCGGTGTAATTTAATGCAGTTTGAGATATACCAATACGTTATCAGCTCACCAATAACGGGATACAAATATCACGAACTTATGAGAAATTGGTGTACCTTTTTTGAAAATGTATGTTTTTTGCATCTAACATCCCCAATTATGTTTGAAATTGGCCAGCGTATTACGTAAACAAAACATGCACAAAACATGCACAAAACGTTAATCATGTCATACAAGAAAATATTGAAAATATTTTGCCAAAAAATGTTGAAAATTTTTGAACTTCGTCATATACCGTTTTATAAATTAAACATATGGGTTCTTAAGCAAAATAAAAAAAAACTAAATACAAATAGATTATTATTCTCCCCTAGACATGCAACATTTCAGGTGTTTGTCATTTGTGGGTTATTATCTAGATTATAGTATTGAACGGTCAAACTATTTTGACCCTTAATTATTATAAAAGCATAGACAATAAGCATAAAAAGTATTTTTATAAGCAAAAGAAAATATATTAATAATGGTATTTAGTGTTATTGTTCTTCCTCTGTTCAATATTAGCCTGCCAATGTCGACGCTTAATTACCTTATTTTTATTTGAGAATTTAATATGCAGCAATAAAAGGAATAAAGTATAATAAATATTTAACCCACTTGCAGCCAAATTCGATTAAAAGTTTTAAATTTTATTTTTAAGGGAAAGTAAATTTAATTTAATATAAAAAACGCATCCCCTGAAGATGCTGAAAAATCCCCAGCGAAACGTCGGATTCTAATTAAAATTAAAATAAATAGTATTTTTTTCAATTTATAACGAGCTTTCAACCTCCGTATATTTACAAAAATAAAGCAAATCAAACATATTAGCTAGGTTGATACTAGTATTTCGATCTGGCTAAAGATCTCATCAGAACCCGAAGTTTTAGAAAAGTTAGAGCCTCCATCATATGCAGAACTTTAACAAAAAACCTATTAATAATCAATTTTGCTCCATTCTTGTCTTCTTAGTAATCAAGCACGTGGTTAGGTCTTTTCCTAACAAGCATCATGATTAAAATTTTTGTATAAAAGTGATCTTCGAAGCCAGTATTTAGGAATATCTAAATTAAACATAAAATAATAGTTTAATGTACTAAAAATATTTTTCACTAAACTAATGAAAATTTTCTTCCCCCTAAAACGGAAAATTTCTTAAAATAATTGAAAATTTTCATAATTTTCATGAAACTGGGTTTTTTAATGAAGCTTCTGTATTGTGCTAATGAAACTTTTAATAAATTAAATAAAATTTTCTATAAAATGTTATGAAAACTTGCAACTTTATCGCTTCAATGCAAAAATTCATTAATATAATTTAGATAATTCTCTTAATCTAGGTTAATAATTGTATTAATTTAAATATTTTCTACTCCATTTTAATGGGTTAAAATAAATATATTTTGGCTAAAGCTTCTACAAGACTAATGATATTCAGTAAAGGGGAGCATGAATGTCTTTAAAGACATTTTTTTGTACAACAAAATTTTTTATTTTTTTTGCTTTTTTAATATTAAATCGTGAAAATTATAAAAACATGGAGATAATTAAAGTGACCATGAAAAATAAAAACAGTTTTAAGTTTAATAGTCTATTTTTTTTTTTTTTGCTATTTGAAGTATAAAAATCGCCAAAACTGGCATCAGAGCACGCAATAGAATATTTTGCAAAACATTCATGCCTCCCTTTAATATGCAGGTAGTAAAGTGATGGGAGTTGAGTTTTACTTGGGGTGTTTGTATAAGTAAATTGTTTGAATATTAATTAATTAAAATGTATCTAAAAGTGTTCAGTAACATTGTTGTTAATATATAGATTTTCTTGGAAGGTTTCTGTTTTGCTTCATTTGTTAACAAAATATTTTTATTCAAATATAAAAAGGAAAATTTATAATAAAGTAAGAAAATGTTAAACAAAATAATGCAAATACAATTATATTAAAAGCAATTTTCGAACTATTGCAAATTAAATTTATAAACTGAAAATATATAAAATTAACCACTTGGTTTCCCACCCTTTCCGATTTCAACCATACTAAGTATAGAACTTGTAATATCGCCCAAGTTTAGGATTGCTAGCCGCAGCGAATCTTGAACTAACGCATTTCAAAATATGAAAAAAATACGAGAATTTCACAAAAGTTGTCATACATAAAAGTATATATCTTTTTAATGGGTTTTTTCAGATTTTTATTCATAACTTTGGATTCCGTTCATAATAAAAATTTCCACGAAAAAGTTTTTTTAAAACTTCAGGTTCAGATCGAAATACTAGTATCAACTTAGCTAATATATTTGATTTCCTTTATTTTTGTATAAACATAATTTCGATGTATATAAAACTGTAAGCGATGGCGCACAGTTTTCATGAAAACAACCAAAAAATTAACTAAAAGTTAGTATTTTTGAATTTTAACGTCTTTTTCAGACAATTGCAATTAATACTACAATTAATATGCAATTTTATTTAATTTTAATTGTGAAAGGCGTGGTAGAGAAGAATGAGTGTATTTTCTAAAAATCATAACTGCATTGTAAATTTTCAAATTTTCTGAATCAGACTGCGCAGTTTCTGGTATTGAACCTTCGTCAGTGACCCTGTTTTTTTTTTTTTTAATAATGTAATACTTGTTATGTTTTTATTTGTTCGATTGCGTTAGTATGCTTTTTAGCAACAAAATTATCAGATTTACCAAAGTTTTGCAATCACTTAGTTGATTAAAAATTAAAAGGTCCTTACTAAAAGTTAACAAAATTTTTGATGAATATTAGTACACTGAAAATAACTCAAAAAATTTGTAGAAAAATGATACTTTAGAGTAATTTATTTGCTTAAAATCTTGATTTTTTTTTTTGTGATTCCTTTTAAACTAATTTAAAATACGTTAAAAAATATGAAAATGTTACATTGACGACATGAATTAATGTAATATCTGAAAATATATAGAAATAATTATATATAACATAAAAAAAATTATCTTTCTACTACCTGTCCAAATGATGACATCTTTTGAAGGCAGACAAATGCCGTAAATAATTCTATAAAGGAAACGAAAAAATATGGCAGATATCGTACAACCCTTTTATCCAAAAAAAAAATTACCTTAAATGCGTGTCCCTGTCTTTTGATTTACTCTGTCTACCGGAACGTATATTTGTTTGTAATTTGACCACCACTACTTTACTAATCGCTATAAGCATTCAGTCTACAAATGCACATGTGATCTTTATTAGATTTAATTATTTAATTTTGTCTTTAATCCTATCAATAGACAATTAATTTGACAGCCATTGACAACAACAAATTTTGGTTGTTTCAGTCTATAATTTTATTTTATGTATGCAAAACAGATACAAAAATCTGCCATGTTTGATATTTTATATGTCTTACAAGAGTTGCAATTTTTAGTATAATTTCCTCGTCTCTACTAAATCATGAAATGAAGTGACATCTACTTCATTCTGCATATATATTTTTTTAGGAAAATAAATTAATAAAACATTAGTAAAATATTAGTAAAGCATTAGTTCAACACAAAATAGTGTACTTGATTACAAGGCGTTTTAATAACTTCTGTACTCACTTATTTCTCTAAGTGTATACATGTAATTATCTTGTAAAATTTTTCAGAAATTAACAATTAGAATTTCTTTTGAAAATTAATTTGAATTTACAAATTGAAAAAAAAAAGAATTTACAAACTAAATTGAGTTAAATATTTGGAATCGAAACAAACTTAATGAAATAATATGGAGTAGAACAAAATTTAAAATTTAAAACAATACATTGCAAAAAATATTAGATTAGGAACGAAAACGGAAAGTAAGTGAAATTAAAAGTGTTTTGTGTTCATTAAAATTGTTATCGATTTCCAACTAAATTGACTTCCGTCGTATACGGTCTATTTGTCGTTGTCCTTTGACGAGCTAAATATCAATGTTTTGTTCCAAATGAGATGCTTCGATCCCTTTCCATTTAGATAAATATTAACGTAGTCATTGTCCAATTTGTTGTATATACATTTCTTTGAGAATTTAATTGCACTTATGTTATCAACAAGCATATTGAGGATGTTAATATTGACTCAATAAAATTTTAACTAAAGTAGAAACCCTTTGATTAAATTGGTGTTGTACAATATGGTGCTAAAACAATCAAATAAGGAAAGATATAGAAATAAATCTAATAAATATATTAAAATTTTCCTACTAACTGTTGTAAGTTATAATTCTGCATGCATACCTTTCCGCTATCACTGATTCCGTTTATAATTTCGCAATTCCGTATTTTAAAATTTTTTCTCTTCTAATTTGGAATTTTCATCGGTGAATTTAATATTGATTTGTTATACACTCAAAAAAATAAGTTAGTAGAAAAGTTAGTAAAACGTCTTGTAAATCAGGTATACTATTTTTTAGCAAATTTTTTGCTAAAATCGTGTTTTTAGCTAAAATTTTTGTTATACTTATTCAGCACTTAACTGTTTTATACTAATGCTTTACTAATATATTAATGTTTTACTAATAAATTTTGCTAAAAAAAATTGTGCTGATAATCACATTAATAGTGTGGACGACAACCAGATTGAAAGATATACGCAGAATGAAGTAGATGTCGCGGCATGTCAAGATATAGTAGAGAAGAGGAAAATGATACTAAAAAGTACAACTCTAATAATACATATAAAAAAATCAACCATGGAACCTTTTGTATCTGTTTTTCATACATAAAACAAAATTGAGGATTAAAATAACTTAAATTTTGCGTTGTCACCGGCTTGTGAAAATAATTGTCTATTAATTAAATAAAAGACAAAATAAAATATTTATTTATTTAAACTAAATGTTTATATGTGTGGTCAAATTGCAAACAAACATATACAGAAATGTAGACAGAGTAAAGTAAAAGACAAAGACACACATCTTAGGTAGATTTTTTTTTTGGTTCCTTTTTCTTATTGCAAAAATGGTTGTTTTTTTCGTTTCGTTTGTTTTTGTTTATTTTTTCATTTCGTTTCTATAATTATCTTCGGCAGTTGCGATAGCATCATTTAAACGATAGCATCATTTAGACAACCATTGATGTAAGTAATTGAAAGACAATTTTTGTTATGTTATATATATTTATTTCTATATATTTTCAGATATTAAATAAATTCATGTCGTCAATGTGGAAAATTGAAAATTTTTATATTTCGTTATTATAGTAAATTATTTTTAAAAGAATCACAAAAGTATGTTTTATGATTTTCAGCAAATAAATTAACTAAATTACAATTTTTCTACAAATTTTTTGCGTTTTTTTCAGTCTACTAAAATTCAGCAAAAAATTTATTAATTTTTAGCAAGGCCTTTGTATTTCTAATCTACTAAGTGTTAGCAAAACTTTTGCTGAATCTACAAATTTTGTTGCTAACAGTTTTTGCTCGCTCTCCATCAGGTGGCGAGCAAAAACTGTTCTAAGACTTATCATCTCGCGCTATTACAGTGTTACATCTTCTCACTATCCCCCTTTCCAAAGAAAGCCACACATAAATAAATAGGAAGAATTTCCTGAGTGTTGCTTCTCTTTAAAAAAAAAATAAATAATAATTTGGTTCCAACGAGCTCAACTTTTAAAATTATATACATATGAAACATTTTTGGATATTTAAAAAATTTATAAATTCTAAATATTAAAAAAGAGCAAGCACAGACAATTCAATAATTAGAAGACTAGAACTCACAAAAATCAATTTATTAATTATATTTTTCTTTTTATATATTTTCAGGTAAGTTTCTAAATATAAGTTATTGACGTTTATCAAATAATTGCAAAGTAAGTTCATTAACATTAACATTTTCATTTGAAAATCTAAAAATAAGCTACTAGGAGTGAAAAATTTATCATTTCGGTAATTTTGTGTTAAAATTTTTGTGTTTTTAATTTTTTTTTAGATGTAACCTTTAATTTCTCCAGAGAATAGAAGCAAGGAGTGTCTATATATGTAGGATATGCACTCAACATCGGACAGATCATGCAGCCGACATCGGACAAACCACGCATAAGTCTGCATACAAATATATACTGGTGGACAAAACATTATTTGTAAGAAAAGAAAATTGAATTTGAGATGGAAATCCTGTTTTGTCCATCTGTGAAAATATGGAAATTTGAGTGCAGACGAATGCGTGTTTCGATTGTATCTCCTAAATTTAGACACTTCTTGATAGAAGGCTCATGTGCATACTAAAAACTTTATTTAATATTTCTAATTCGTTTTAATTTTAAAGAATTTATGCATTAGAAAACACGGTACGATTTATTTAGTTTTTTCTTTTTTGCAGGGTAGTTTTGCGTAATGTTGTAATAGGGGTGAAGTAATAAATTCGACTGCTTCCAATATTAATCCATTTTTAAACATTAAGCCAACAGGAAATACGTAAAAGTTGGCTATAGACAAAACTGATTTGATAGAAGCAAAAATGCATGTCAAAATAAGAAAAAGGAAACATAAAAATTTAAACCTTAAATTTATATTAGGGTTATAACTTTTAGCATTTTTTGCAAATATCCGTGTAGACCTTTAACAAATATTCAGAACCATGATCTTACATTTTCGCGGTCGTTAAAAAAGTTCCCGCTCCAACTCACTGAAGTACACACAGAGAAAAATTTAGTGTTTTGCGAACTGAAATTCGGTTACTGCGACTCAAATTTTTTTACTTCAAATTTCAGACGGCTGGCAGAAATTAACATCAGTTTTCACAACAAAGTTCGGTTAGTTCAACTGAATTTTAGTTGCAACACCCAAAATATTCAGAAATTTAATGTAATTATCATTGTACAAACTGAATTTATAATTTGTTACCACTAATATACAATTTTCAATTCGGTTGGCACTTTATTTCTCTGTGTGTATTTATAACAAATTTTTGAAGTTTTTTTTAGGAAATGTAATATAAAAGGCTTTTAGTAATTGGTTTCTGTGCGGAATGTTTTTATTCCGAATTGACTTAAAAAAACAATATTTATTAGCAGTGCAACACTGTCCAAAAGGTGCTGCCCTGTAATATGTGCGGCACAAAAAAGCTATAACCCAATAAATATATTTAAAAGGAAAGACTATCATCATTAAATATATTAATAATTAAATAATGATTTTTGCAGGGGCCGAAAATAGCAGTTATTTTTAATTTTTAAAAGTAGAATTTTTATTTTCCAGCAAAAATAAACGCAATTTTGAATTTTATTTTGTAGACTTACATTTTTTAAAACATTAATGTTTTAAAATAGAAAAATATGAATTTTCGGCGCAGTGCTATAAAGAAATGTGCAGTAAGGTCATATGGTCTTATTTCTCAAAAAAATGGTAAATAATGCCATATGGCGTCTTTTCCAACTCATTGGGAAATAAGGCCATGGTCTCTTTGCAACCAAATGGGAAATAAAGCCATGTTGTGTATTTTTTTTTTAGTTACATAGTGACAAAATAATGAGTTGTCATTGCTAAGTGTTGAAAAGTTATGGTACAATCGCGGGAGCGAGTGTGGTGGGGCTAAAGTAATCTATAAATAAGTAAGTGTCTTTGCTGAGCAAAGTTTTCCTGCGTAGCCGGCCTTTGGCCGGGCTTAGGGGTTTTTCCTCCAGTATGTCCCTTTTTCGGCTTCGCTGAGGAAAGTTTTTCTGTGTAAAAGTAATCTATAAACAATAGGTGGCTTTGCCGAGCAAAGTTTTTCTGCGTAGCCGGCCACGGCAAAGCCACTTATTATTTATAGATTACTCTTACACAGAAAAGCTTTCCTCAGCGAAGCCGAGAGTGAGACATACTGGAGCAGAAAACCCCTAAACCCACCCGGCCGAAGGCCTGCTACGCAGAAAAAATTTGCTCGGCAAAGCCACTTCTTATTTATAGATTACTTTTACACAGAAAAACTTTCCTCAGCGAAGCCGAGAGTGGGCCATACTGGAGCAAAAAACCCTGAAGCCCGGCCGAAGGCCGGCTACGCAGGGAATTTTTTTTTTGTTAAATTTGTTATAAATATTATTTTTTTGTAATAAAATATTCTACATTTTTGTTGAACCAAAATTTTTTAATTGAGTAATAAAGCCATAATGGTTTTATTTCCAAATGAAATGGGCAAAAACACCTTATGGCCTTATTTCTCTTAAATCGGTGAAATAAGACCATATGGCCTTACTGCCCATGGCTTTATCGCACTGCGCCTAAATTTTCACAAGCCTATAAAAATGTGAGGAGTCCCGATAAAAACTAATTTCATATGAATTTTTATTTGAAATGAATTTCAAAGAAAAACTAAGAAAAAATTTAATAAAAAAAACATAAATTAAAAAAAAAATAACTTTTGCTCAAAATAAAAGCCAAACAATAACTTCTTGTTACATCTAACGTTTATGGCAAAAGACGTAATATTGTTTAAAGGAAATGCCCATAAACTGAAATCCATACAATTCCGCAAACTGAAACACATCAAAGAGGGTTGTTTAACTGAATTATACAAACATTACTGCCAGCTTTTCACCTGTGTCCATTGGACTCCGAATATTCTTACATATGTTACACTCCATGTAGAATTTCACCTATAGAAGTGAAACACAAAAACCTCGGGACACGTAAGCTTAATTTTGGTTAGTGGTTTATTCCGGAGTAAGATTCAGCCCTGACTGTAAGTGAGTAAAATATATATTTCGCCCTGACTGTAAGTGAGTAAAAGATGTATGCGCTAAATTTGAGAAAGATTGGATAATGTTTGACCACTTTTTTCTCAGACTAGTGAAATTTCTAGTATGGAAATTATTCTTTCAAAAATAGAATTTGAAAGGTGAGTGGTGAGTTCGTCTAAATTACGCAGTGTAAAATGACAGGAATTGTGAAGGGATTATCGGATTTTGTAAACTTCCCGGAAATATGTGATGGACATGACCAGCGTATTACATGAATATAAAGAATTTCATAGGTCAAAAAAAAAATAATCATTTAAATTATTCCAAGAGTACAGAGGAAAAGAGTTTTGTTTCTAAAATATATCTGAGATGGTGTTTCTAAAACACATTTTGTATCAGACAAACGAAAATACTATTACAAAATACAAAAGAAAAACACATGCACTCAGTCATTAATCTCACAAAGAATGCTTTGAGGAAAATTCATATAAGTGTACAAAAGAAAACGAAAATTATTTTAGTAGGATATACAAGTTAATAATGTCGATTTTTTTGCTTGAAAAATGCATTTATTATAATAAAAAAAAATGAATTGATACATTATTCAAAGTATTGTCCATCTTTAGCCACTACTTTTTCTCATCTTTCTGGTAGCATATCGATTCCGCGCCAAAAGAACTGCTCCAGTTTTGAGGTAAAGAATGAATCAAGCGAATTTCTGATACCCTGTTCTGAAGTGAAGCGTATTCCAGTAAGGGCGTTCTGCATTGATCGAAACAAATGATAGTCAGAAGGGTAAAGCTCTGGGCTATAAGGCGGGTGAGACAAAACTTCCCATCAACTGTTTTCCAAATAGTTTTTTACCGGTCTTGCAACATGTGGCCGAGCGTTGCCATGATGGAAGATTATGGCCTCGTGTCTGGTCGAATATTCTGGTCGTTTTTCGTTGATTGCTCTCTTCAAACGAATCAATTGTGTTCGGTACAGTGTTCAAACGAATCAATTGTGATCGTCTGACCCGATTTCAACAACTCATAATACAAAACACCCTTCTGCTCCCACCAAATCCTGAGCATTAACTTGGCGCCATGGATATTAGGTGTTGATTTGTCTGTTTGGCCGGCTTTACGTATGACTGTTTGCGCTTGGGGTTATCGTAATGTATCCATTTGTCATCACCAGTAACAATACGATGCAAAAATTACTTCTTCGGCTTTTAAACGTCTCCCTGATATGGGACCCAATTTCCTTGCTTTTGAGTGAATCCCAATGCTTTTAAACGTAGGCAAATGGCTGGTTGTGTGACTCCCTATGATAATGCAAGTTCTTCTTGCGTTTGACAACAATTTGCGTTTAGTAATACTTCCAATTCCTCATCTTCACACTTTCTCTGCTGACCAGGCCTCTCTTTGTCTTCTGTCGAAATCCCGCAATCCATCGTTCACAAGTTTTTTGAGTTGGTGCACCGTAAGCTTCTACCAATAATCGATAACTTTCAGCAGCCGTTTTCTTCAAATGAAAGAAGGTCGCCAGGCTTTCCCGCAAAACATATTTTTTAGGCACAAAATTCGACATTATTATAGCGATTGAAAAAAATGTGTGTTTACACTCTAGCGTCTATCGAATACTGACTAATAATGACATATGTTTTATTATTGACACAAACCATATGTGAGTGTTATGGCATATGCATATCCAAATCGACATTATTAACTTATATACCCAATACGAATGAATGTTACAAATTTATTGCCCAAATCAATAAGAAAGCGATGATGATATTATCATCAAGAAAATACAGAGCTTTAGCCAGGAACAACGAATTATGTTCAAGTTACTCATTGAAAATCCGTCTCACTTGGAATACAAAAGCGTTGCCCTAATTGCCCACCTTAGTACCAAAAATTTGCACGATGATTTGAATAATATTTGGATTTGTAATCACGTGGACGAAAATCATACACATTCACAAATTTTTAAATGATAATTGTAACTAACATTTAATTATCGTAATTTTTTCAACTTCTGCTAAATTGGTCAAAGTGTGCAATTTCTAAAAGTTATCCATTCTTCTACAAATTTGGCATATTTTACTTTTGAATCCCTGAGACTCGGGAGAATTCAACGTCAGCAAATATTTTACATTTTAATTTTTATCTTACAAATTGAAACACCCCAATAATCCGTTTTAAAAGATAAAGTCAAAATGAAGAGATATTTTAATTCTAAGTTTTCATTATCTCAAGCGATTATTTTATTATATTTAAAAAAAACTTTAAATAGAATTAAATATTTATATTTTTTCCAATTTTCGTTTTAAACTCTAGCGCAAATATTTCTTTAATATATCTAATATTGAAATTCTAAGATCATATTTGAGATATTTCTTCTGGATGCAAACGAATTTTAAGCAGAAGTGGCAAAAAATTGCACTTGAAATTTTTCTTTAGAGGTATAAGGGCATATGTTACAATTTTATTTGTATTTTTATAAATTACATTGTGGAATAAAATGAGGGCCATGGTCTGGGGGTGGATTATTCTTATACCGAATAAGACTCAAAAAGTTGTGTAATAGTTATTTTGAACAAAATTCTGAATTTGGATTTCCCCAACAGAATTTAGATTTTGAAAAATTATTGGCATAGTATCAATGCTTGATAAACCATATTACGTACAAAAACGCATTTTCAAAAAAAGTCGTTTCTACCATTATTCGAGCGAGACATTCATTGGTCTATGTAATTTCCTTGTGTTTAAATAATAAATTAAAGCCATTTTTCAATTTAAATTCATAAAAAATTAAAACTGTTTTCATTTGAAATTCTACCCAAAAACCACAATAAAAAGTAGAGAAAAAATGGTCACAAATACAAAAACAAAGTAAAATTACAAACACGTTGCAAATAATAGACAGTGAAATGTTAGTAATAATATACAGATGTAACAAAAGGTAAAAAGCAAATGATGACGAAGAAGAGCCAAAACACACGCACACAAAAAAAAGACGAAAAACAAAATATGAGAAAATTAAAAACGAAAATTTATGTAGGTCAGTGCACAGGAAATTACAATCCCAGAACTTGAGCAAGGACATTTTTTTAGGAAAATAAAAAAAACATCAACATAAAATAACCCACACCTATAGAGGTATAAACAAACATATACTCAGAGAAACATTTGCACATACACATACACACACACTTACAAAACAGAAACCACATACCACTACTTATTAAAAAAAAAAATTTTTTAAAAAAAATACCAAAACAAACTGAAAATAAAACTAAAATTTAAGGACTTACCAAATAAAACCAACACACTCTTATGCGCTGATACACAAATACACTTACAATAAAAACAAATAAAGCATACTAGTATACAACTTTCGCTTACACTTCGTTAGTTATTTACAACAGACACAAAGCATCGAAATAGTAATACACCGACTAACACTTAACACAAACATACAATCACAAAAAAGCAATGGATCGGTATATTTTAAAACTGGGCAATTTTTATTTCTTATGCGGATGTAGTATTCGACGAGGGTAAAACTTAATTTTTATATACTTTTAAGATCACCTTTTAAAAACTTAAATAATAGCTAAATTTAGAAAAATCTCCAAAATTAAAAAATGCTAAAATTAAAAAAAAAAAAAAAAAAAACGCCAAGGTTAAAAAAAAAATTGCCAAATTTAAATAAATCGCTAAAAAATTACAAAAATTAAAAGTGTTTTCGAAATATTTAAATTTAAAGAGTCTAAATTTTGTTTAGGAGTTTTTTAAATTTTTGCGATTCTTAAATTTAAATTTATTTTCCCAATTTTCTTGATAAAATTTTGGCGATTATTTCAAATATAAGCTTTTTTTTAATTTGTTTATTTTTTTTAATTTGATAATTTTTTTTTTTTTAATATTGACTATTGTTTCCCTTTTTTTCTTAAGTATGACGTTTTTTTTAATTTTGTAAATTTTTTTTTAATTTTGTAAATCTTTTTTAAATTTCAGCAAATTTTCCGCTTTTTTTAACATTTGGCTTTTTTTGAAATTTTTGCGATTTTTCCTAATATTAATGATTTTTCATTTTACCCGTGTTTTTTTTTTTTTAATTTAAAACGAAAATTATTTTCAGCACTTTTATTCTAACTTTTCCTTCTTTTTTTTATTTTCAATTTTAATGATTTTTTTTTTAATTTTGGCGGTTTTTTTAAATTTTGGAGATTTTTTTTTGCAATTTTGGAGATATTAATTTTGCAATTTTTTTATCTTGGTAACTTTGTCCAATTTTGGCGAGTTTTTTTTTTTAAATTTTAGCGATTTTTTTAAGATGAGATCTTTAGCCAGATCGAAATACTAGTATCAACCTAGCTAATATGTTTGATTTGCTTTATTTTTGTAAATATACGGAGGTTGAAAGCTCGTTATAAATTGAAAATAACATAAAAATAATCTCGATGTATATAAAAACAAAAAACTAATATAACTGTAAAAAATATTACTTGAGCCAGAGTACAAACTAAAAATTTTTTATATAAATAGAACATTTTTGGTCTTCAAAGTTTAGTAACGTCATGATGCTTGTTAGGAAAAGACCTAACCACGTGCTTGATTACTAAGAAGACAAGAATGGAGCAAAATTGATTATTAATAGGTTTTTTGTTAAAGTTCTGCATATGATGGAGGCTCTAACTTTTCTAAAACTTCGGGTTCTGATGAGATCTTTAGCCAGATCGAAATACTAGTATCAACCTAGCTAATATGTTTGATTTGCTTTATTTTTGTAAATATACGGAGGTTGAAAGCTCGTTATAAATTGAAAATAACATAAAAATAATCTCGATGTATATAAAAACAAAAAACTAATACAACTGCAAAAAATATTCAATTAAAACAACATTCTATTAAGTTCTGAATGGATATGATTAAAACCTTAATTGAAAATAAAATCAATTAAATTGTTACAAATTAGTTTAATTAATACTACAATTTAATTAAAATATAACCGAATTCAATTAAACTTTTAATCGAATCAACAAATATTTTTATTGGATGTCGATTTTAGTTTTGTCTGGGCAGATGAAAATATTAAAATCCGAGTGTTCTTCTGCTAAAAAAATCACAATAAAAAGAAATCTCTTTTTGAAAAATTTATTGCAAAAAGCGCTTATCTGCAAAAATATGTAAATTGTAGAATATTAAAGTCACAATATACCCGCACCACCTAGCAACTAAATGAAGGATGTACCACAAGTCGCTGGAAACATTTTTTATTTATTTATTTATTTGAATTGCTCCATACACAAGACTAAAAGTCTTATTTTGCAGTATGGAACTGATGATTTGAAAAATTATAAGATCATTAATTAATAACTTAATAACTAATTACAATTTTTATATGGAAAACAAAAAACAATTTAAATTAAACAAGATGAACAAAACAAAAAAAAAAAACTAAATAAAAAATTTAAATAAATTTAAATAATTTATTAAATAATTATGTTTGATTTTCTTATGCCGAAAACAGTTTAAAGATATTTTCTTTAAATTTTCGTGCATTACTTAAAAGTTGAGAGCTAGTGGGGTATAGAATTCCAGAGAGATACTGCGAATATGTAGAAATGCCACTCCGAAATTAAACTTTTGTATCTAAATGATCTAAGTCTTTTTCCCCTGCTTATATCTGAAATAACAAGTTTGCTGTACAGATGATCAGGTATGTGGGTATATATTATTTTATGTAAAAAAACTAAAACTCTAATGTTTAGTAGATTATTTAAAGAAAGGCCATATAGCTGAGATGAAAAGAAAGATACACTAGAACGCCTATTAAGTCCATACACGTATCGGATTATATTGTTAAATGCAACGTTCAATTTCCCTTTACTAGTTGCATCACATTTAGCAAAAAGCTCACAACCATATAGTAAAACAGGCATCAGATAAGTTTTGGCAAGTAGCATTCTTATTCTAATAGGTGTACAATGCTGGGTTCGCCAAAGAGTTCCAGTCATAGAGAAAGTGCGACCACAAGCATAGTTAATGTGGTTCGACCACGTAAGAGTATCATTAAAAAATATTCCGAGATTCTTACTATTTCAATTTTTTGATTATTTATAAATATATAAGGTATAATACTTAGTTTGGCAAGTCGCTTTTGAATTACTATGCATTTAGATTTTTTTGGATTTATTCTTAGACCATTTGCGGTTGCCCACGTATAAATACGATGTAGTTGCTGATTAATAGAGATAATACACTGGTCGATTAAGGCATTAGTACAACTGGTATAAAGTTGAACGTCATCCGCGTACATTCTTACATTACAATTTGTTAAAATGGCTGGAAGGTCATTAGAGTACAGTGAGAATAATAGTGGCCCAACAATGGACCCCTGAGGTACCCCTCTGAATACAGACAGTGCCTTGGATTTGTGGATTGCAGTTTCAACATACTGATATCTGTTACGTAGGTATGTTGACAATAACTGAGTAGCGGTCGAAGAGAAATTGAAAAAGTTATTAAGTTTGTAACAAAGAATGTTATGATCTACGGTATCAAACGCTTTTGAATGATCTAAAAGTATTAAAAATGTAGTCTTGCCATCATCAAGTTTCTCACTAATCTCCTCTGTAACATCAACTAAGGCTGTTATGCAACTGTGCTTCTTTCTGAAGCCAGATTGACGATCGGTTAGCAAGTTATTGTTATCCAAGAAATAAGTAATTTGGTTATGCATAATACGTTCAAATGCTTTAGAGAGAAATGGAAGAATGGCTATCGGTCTATAATCAGAACCAGCTTTGGGTATTGGGACGATTTTAGCTATTTTCCAATTCGAGGGAAAGTAACTTGAAGTTAATATTTTGTTAAACAAAAATGTTATTATTGGAAGTAGTTGAGGTAAAAGAATCTTTAGAAACTTTGGATTAATCCCGTCCACTCCTATAGAGTTGGATTTTATAGACAATATACTAGATAAAACGTCACATTGGTCTACTGCAGCAAAAGAAAAAAAGTAAGATTCAGAATTGTTATTAGAATGATTATTGATATAATAATTTTGATCTGCTTGAACCATAGGAACATTTAAAAACTTTTTATTGATTGTATCGGCATCAATCGAACATGGTTCTTGATTCGTAGATTTGCCAATACCAACTTCACGTATCGTTTGCCATGTTCTTTTGGAGCCAATGGCGGAAGAAAACTTTTCAGCATAAAAAACGGATTTGGCATTAAAACAAATATTAAATTCGAAATAAAAAGAAATCTCTATTATATATTATATATTATCGACCTTTTTAGAAAACATTTTTATTAAGATTTTTAGAAATATCTAAAGTGGGCTTCTAAGCTCATTTATTTTCAAAATAAATAATGACTAATTACTTACATCCATTAGGCATTATATCTTTTCATAAGTTTTTAAGAAAAATATCAACTTTAAGCAGCAATATAACGCTCTCAAGGAATTTTGAGAATAATAAACAATTTGTTTTGTCCTACCGATTATTACCCATCCAGAAATTGCCAATGGTATGAAAAATCAAGCACTGGCAGAGCACTATTTGCCAATGATCCAACAAATAAAGTGCTGGCAAAGCACTGATTTACAAACGCTCTGCCAACGTTAGTAAAAAGTGCTTTGCCAGTGCTTAATTAACAAAATTAACAACAGTAAAAATAATAAAATCACTGGCACAGCTCTGGCTTAGAAAGCTCTGCCAACGTTCGTAAAAAGTGCTTTGCCAGTACTCGATTTACAAAATTTACAACCGTAAAAATAAAAAAGCACTGGCACAGTACTGACTTAGAACGCTTTCCCAACATTGGCAAAAAGTTCATTGCCAGTACTTATTTACAAAATGTACAACCGTTAACTTAATAAAAACAGTGGCACATCCCTAGTTCACAACAAGAGTGGAAAAATTCAAAACTAAATTGCAATTTATTTGAAGGTCTCCTATTATATTCAGCACAAAGTATAGTTTTTGTACTAAAATTTTACTTAAGAAATTTATTTTTAAATTTCTTTCTTTAGGAAAATTGTAGTAAAAAATCGTGCTAACTTATCACAAAAATAATTTGATAAAAAAAATATTTAGTTATTTTGTAATTAAGCTATGTTAAAGCAAGCCTATTGTTATTTCTGTTCAAATTACCAAAATCATTCAATAAGAAATAATACACCTATTTACTGAAGTGACTTTATTGGTTTTGGTACTGGCAAAACGCTTATTGCCAGTGCTTTGCCAACGTTTTAAAAAAGAAACGGCCAAGCCCTGCCCGGTGTTATCATTTTGGGGTTGGCAAAGCATTTAAATCTTCAGATATCCAACGCTCCGCCTACGCTCATACCACCGTTGAGAGCACTGGGTCAATGCTTTGCCGTTCGTAATTTTCTGGCTGGGTAGATATACGAAGTTTCCTGCAAATCGGAATGATAGAGCTGAGGATAATCAATGTGGCTTGTGAAACGGCACAAAGCTCTATTTTCACGTTTTTTTTAAGTTAGCATAGTTTTATAATTAAAACAAAAATTGTGTTTACTTTTTCAGCCCATAATCCCATTGTGTTTACCATCATTATCATTCATTATCAGCTACAAACTTACAAAACTTATATTTGTTCTTTTTTTTAAATACCAACCAAGCATTCCTCCTCTTAACTATTATACAAAAATAATGCTCGAACAAGAGGAGGCTTTTTACAGTTCAGTGCTGAAAGTAGTATATATGTAATGGCAGGCAGTGCTGAGTTGTATATAAAATATCTAAAGTAGAGCTGCTGTATTCCAAGGATGATGGTTAACAATTTTTAATGTAGCTTACCGCCATAATGATGTAATGAATGTAACGTAATTAAAGAAAACGCAACACAAAAACTGATAAAATTTTGTAATTAGGTCTTAATGACAAAATAAGAAAAGGAAATGACATTGTACACTGCCTGTATGACTGACAGACTGACTGACTGACTACTGACTGTGTGACTGTTTGTCTAACCAGACAGTAAGTCAGTCATTGAACTTTGTGTATTAAAACCGACTGTTACATAGTTAGGCAAGGACTCTTAACTTTTATTTTTTTATTTTTAGGGGTTCTTTTATTTACATTATTACTTTTTTTTTTTTTTTTTGTTTGCTAGACAGATGGCTGGAAAAGATTTGGGTAATGAGAAAATTTATAAAAATGTGAGTGATGAGTAAAACAAACAAATCTTTGTAATAAAGTATCCAACTTCTGAAAATCAAAATAAAGCCTGGCAAGGGCATAAAATTTAAGCTGAGATTTTAGAAAAATATAAAAAAAGTAAATTTAATAATACCTACTGTATTAATTTTTAACAGCACGAATGTCATTTGTTTACCCTTATCCAAACGCAAACTAAGACAAGGACATTTGGAAATTAGAAAAAAAGTTATTTTTATTTATACAGTCAAAACATTAAATGAGGAAAACAATAAAAATATCTTATAATTTAATGTTTAGAAAGAATTTTAAATTTAATATAAAAAATAACTTTCTAGATTGAATTAATACACACAGAAAACAGTTTTGTAGTCTTAACCGAATTTTTGTTGTTCCACGTAATATCACTATTTTTCAAGAACCCAAAATAATGATTAATATTATGAGTCAAATACAACAAATTCATTGCAGATAACTATTTTCATTCAATTTTTTTTTTTTTTTTTTTTTATTAATTGATAATCATATAATTACAAATTATATACTATTACCCTAACCGAGCACTAGCTACTATGGCCTTCTGCGCGTTGTAGCGAAAACAGACCAGTGCCTCTGGTGGGAATCGAACCCACGACCCCCGTACTGATAAGCCAACACGCTACCAACTAGCCTACCTGGACGCACTCAGTCACTTTTTATTTCTTTCATTCTTTTGTAATAATTATGCATAAGACCTATTTGTTTTCTTGTTCATAACTATGCAAGTAATATATTTTTATGTTTAAGTAATAGTAAAGAGCAATTTTTAAATATAATAACGAAGTACAACATTTTTCAACACATGATTTTGGGACCCCAATAATAAGAACTTCTGCATCATTCGTTTTGTCAACTTGGCTACAGTAATAACACTCTGCTACAAAAAAGAATGCGATAACTTTGAAAGTGACCTAGTG
Organism: Delia radicum; assembly: GCA_021234595.1. Lineage (NCBI taxonomy): Eukaryota > Metazoa > Arthropoda > Insecta > Diptera > Anthomyiidae > Delia > Delia radicum. The sequence goes on along the minus strand of CM037854.1, from coordinate 23,634,494 downwards.
TAGGTTGTTAGTCTCTGTGAGTATATTACGAAACCGGTTTAAGAAGTTCCAATATATTATTTATGTTTCAATATATAAATAAATTAAAAACCGTTTAAAAATTCAAAATCGGTTGAAAAATGATTGAGTTATAAATGTTTGAATTCGACAGTCGCAAAAAATACACTTTTACCGTTATCCCGAAAATTTGGGGGTATATTGGAACTTCTAAAACCGGTTTCGTATTGCACTCACCAAGAGTAACAACCTACTCTAGGTCACTTTCAAAGTGTTTTTTCTGTGTAGCACAGTGTAATTTAATTGACTCAAAGTGGATTTTTAGCAATTTTTCTATATTTTAACACGGTTATATCTCGGTATACCGTCTCTTTTGTGTCTGAAGCAAAGTTGTAGATATTGAATAGGAAAGAAAAACAATGCGGAAGAATCCTACCCGAAAAAAGTGCTTCAGATGCCTTAAAAATCGCAAAAATGCCCCTTTTTCCCCATTTTTTTACCTTTTTTGCTCAATAACTAGATTACAAATCCACAAATATGCTGTTTTTTTCTTTATAAACTTTATTTTGCATGAAAATAAAAATTCCGATTCGCGTTATGGTATAACGAATTTGCTATAAAACTTATCCGCGGTTGACATTTCGTAAGTAAAGCAATAGTAAAACTATTTATTATTTGCAATTTTTTAATTTCAAACTTTTTATATATTTCTTGCGAATTACACAGGACAATGTCTGTAGTAATATTTTAGTATAAATTAGATACAAAAATTTTTCCGCTAATTCGAGCGTTATCACTTGCGAATTGGAAGAATCACGCTTACATACACTCAGTGAATTTCTGCTTTAGAAATATGTAGTTGTTTGGGTTGTAATACAGTTTCTTTATTTTTAATGTAAATGTCAGTCATTTGTAGAAAAAATTTAATTTTTTACTTACCTTGTAGTTCATTAAAAAAAACAAACCACATCAGATGACTGTTTTATGATATTACATTCATTTGTTGCAGTTGTTTTTTGTTATTCAAAAAAATAAAAAAAGTAAATGTTTGTTTATTTTTTACTAACGTGTGTTAAATTTTACTACAATTGTGGTTCATTTTTAGAGCATTAAAAACAAATGACAATGTTAGTTGAATTTACTGAAATGTAAGTCGCCCTTTCTTAAAGCGAAATTTCATTTGTTTTTAACTACATTTGCAGTGGTTGTTACCTACATAGAATTTTATGTGTAGGAGAGAACAAACAATTTTTGCGAAGTTGTTGAAAAATAAAAAAAAAATTGAATTATAACAACTCATTGCGTCAAATAATGATAATTTTGAGTCATTTTATTTAATTTATTCAAAATAACCACGAAAATAACACGAATTTAGTAAATAAACTTAATTACACCAAACTTTAAACTCAGTTAGTTAAAGATGCTTTTAAACGATTGATATGAAATTACAGTTTTATTAGTTTTTTGTTTTTATATACATCGAGATTATTTTTATGTTGTTTTTAATTTATAACGACCCTGCGGGAAATGAAGGGTCGATTTATCTAAAGTGACGATATGTGATTGGGGGCACGTCAGGAAACTGGTGAAACCGAAACTGTAGTGTACCAAAAAGTGTTAATTTGTGTGAAATGACCAATCACGTGACTATAGTAATGGTGACGAAACATTGACTGCTTGATTGAAGCAACTAGGGCCGTAGCTGTTGAAGTTGCTACTGGTTATTGACCTGGTTCAATCCCGTTAGCAGTGGATGAAAACGTGGCAATTAGTGCCAAATGATTCAGTCCCTTGACAGCTGCAAAGCGGACATAACACGGAAATAAACTTATTTTAAAATTGATTTTTGTCGTGCCTTTTTGAAGGTTTTGTAAACAGGTGCTATGACACACTAGTTTGGTGAAGTTCAGTGACTGGTTTGGTGAAGACAGTGACATACTTCTAATTTGTCCCGTAGCTTATTTATTCCAGTCGGTACGGTGATAGGTAAAATTCGTCAAGTTATTTGACACGTCAGAAAGTTCTACAAAGGTAGCATAATAGGCATAACTTTAACAGAAAATCTATTAATCATTAGTTTTTAGTGTTTACTCTGGCTCTGAAATGTTTAACTTAATACGAGTAGAAGTGCCTGATTTGTTGCAACACCAATATTGCAAATTTATTTGAAAAAATTATGTTTCTATATAAAAAATTTAATATATTTTATTATTCAAAATCAGAAAACAGCAGCAAAATAAGCAATAAAATCTAAAAATTGCAATTGTTTTAACAATTTTACTTGACAATCAGCACTCATAATTAAGGTTTATTTGCATTTAAAAAAAAATCATGGAATGCTGTAATTGTTAAAAATACTTTCCACCATATCTGTTGCTGAATAAAGAAAGAGTGGATGACTTTTACTTTTAAACTTTTACAAATCAATCGAACAGTACCCCACAACAAAAACTAATCACATTTAACACAATTTATTTTGAGCAATCGCAAATAAAGCTATTTCATTTTCCAAATTATTGAACTGGTACAAAAATGGATACATATTTTGCTAAACTTTAACTGCATTTTTCAGAAATTGAAAGAGCGTAATGGTTTTGGTTCCTTAACACGAAATAATGTAGACATTTTATTTCCAATAAGTTCAATGGCTCATGACTTACAGCGTTTTTTAACCAAATTTCCCTAAACATGTATCAATTACAGTTGAATACTGTATGTACAAAGTTATCTTTCATTTGGGTAAATTCATGTCGGTGTTTGTTGTAGGATATCCTTCTGATATTGCAAGGAAGTTTAAAAAGTTAGCATGTTTAGTGTTATCGTTATATTTTTTATGTTAGCTGAAGCAAATTAAATTTTATCATTATGCGTAAATTAAACATTCCCATTAATTCATTTTTGTATTCAAATTCCAAATCCATTGCAAATATCCTGAAATATGTATTTAGAAAAAAGTCAATTTATATATAAAAAAAGGAAGTACGAGGGCGGATCAATAAGTCCGTAACTTTTTGAATGAAACATAGATTTTTTGGGGAAAAAAAATAATTTTTCAACATATTCTCCTTTTAGCTCAATACACTTAGTTCAACGATTCTCCAATTTTTGTATCCCTACCAAAAAATTGGATTTTTCGAGGTCCATAAAATAGGCATTTGTTTGATCAATAATTTCATCGTTAGAGCTAAATCTCTTTCCACCGAGCCATTTCTTTAGGTTTGGAAATAAGAAATAGTCACTGGGGCTAAATCCGGTGGATGAGGTACCAATTTGTAGCCCAATTCATGGAATTTTGGCATTGAGACTTGATGAAAAATAATTTTTTTCTTAGCCATATGGGATCGTTTTTTTTTTTAATTCCTCGTTAAATCGGTCCAATAAGTTGGGTTAATATTCGCGTTTATTGTTTTTCCCTTTTGAAGGTAATCGATGTGGATTATCCCTCGCGCATCCCAAAAAACTGTTGCCATCACCTTATTGGACGACAAACTTACCTTGGCCTTCTTCAGAGCCGGTACACACGGAGAAACCCATTGTTTAGACTGCTGCTTGGTCTACGGAGTGTAGTAATGGATCCATGTTTCATCCACAGTTACAAAACGCCGCAAAAGCTCACTCGAGTTGCGGTTAAATTAGTCCAAACAATACTTTGAAGTTGTCACATGATTACGTTTATGGTCAATTGAGAGCAAACGCGGCACCCATCTTGCAGGCAGCTTTCTTAAACCAAACTGATAATTTAAAATAGAAACCACACAGCCACATGAAATGCATATGGCATCAACAATCTCACGCACTTTTACTCTTCGATCGGCCAACACCATATCGTGTATTTTTTCTACATTTTCGGATGTATTGACCTCAATTGGCCATCCAGAACGTTCAGCGTCATTAGTACCGTCATTTGTACGACCACAACGAAAGTCAGTAAACCACTTTTTTTACCATTGAAATCGATGGTGCAGAGTCCCCATAGTATTTATAAAGCCTTTCCTTGGTTTGATTGACGGTTTTTTTTCGCAAAAAATAATGTTTTATGAGCACTCGAAATTCACTTTTTTCCATTATTAAAAAAATCCACGAGTTTGTATGTTTTGAACAGCTGTTAAACGCAAAGTAAATGACGGAACTTGCTCAAAATTTGACAGTAGTCTATTAACAGGTGCTACATGATGGGAGCAGTGTTGCATTGCATATAACTACGAGGGAAGTTCGAAAAGTCACGGATTTATTGATCCGCTCTCGTATGTAAGGTAATTATAGAAATCGCTATATTTTAAAAACAACGAATTAGAAAATTCTTTTTTTTGCCAGTTTTAGGCTTAGCGTATATAAATCTATTAGAAAATATATATCACAAAGACTTGTTTTTAAAGAGTTGCAAATTCTTCAGTATTATTGTTAATAATATATTTTTATATGATGAAAATTGGTTTACTTTAGTATTTGAGGAATGTGGAAAATTAATTAAATTAACTAAAGTAATATTCTACAGTAATTAATATACAAATTAATTACGATTGTCATTATCTGACGGTTGCAAAACACTTTCTAAATTTGAAATTCTTTTACAAATATTGCACGGCATTTTCGGTGGATTTCAAAGTTTAATGCATTTATTGTTATGTCTGGTTTATGTGCATTGATAAAATATAAAAACTTTTTAAGATGCATACAATTTATAAGTAAAATTTTCAACTTCCTTGCTTGTTATATGAACATTCATAACATTTTATAATATCATTAATTTAACAGTCCAACAAATGAAGACTTTTGCAAAAATGCACGGACTCGACAGTATAGGTTCGATTGTACTGCCAAAGATTAGTAAAACTTTGTACTCGGTTTGGCCAGTTTGACTACCAATTTTTTTTATGGACCTCAAAAGATTTTGAAAATCAGTGCACCACTCAAAAACAGGCATCCTCAGTTTTTGGCCAACAGCTAATTCAGACTTGAAGATACTGTCGAGTCCGTGCATTTTTTCCCTGTTGCACTGTGTTTTCATATATCTTAAACTTTAGTTTTAAGATTTAATTCTCAAGTGTTCGACATATTTTATAAAGTGCTTTATTATTGCATTGTAGCCTTTTGTTAATATTGAACTTCTATGAAATCAAATGAAGAGGTCTATTGGCTTAGTTCCATTTAGGATTGTCAGTCGAATAAAAGTTATTCGATTAATAGATCGAACAAAACGAAAATTAAAACGTACAAAACAAAAATTAGAACGAACAATTGGGAAAATATGATTTTCGAATGACGAATAACTCGAATAAATTTTGACGATTAATCGAATAAAACGAATAACTAAAAATATGCTTCTTTTAAAATTTTTTTTTTCCAAAATTTACTAATTTTGAGAAAATTTATATAAAAAATGGTAATGGAAAAAATAAAAACAAAAAAATTTTGAAGAAATAAGTGAAATTTTAAAATGTTTATTAATCGTTTTAGTTAATAATGGGTAAAGATACATTCATATAATTTCTCATATTAAATTTGAAATTTTCAGTTTTAATTGATAATTTTGAATTACATTTGCTAAATTATTGGGGTTTAAAAATAATACATTAAAAATAAATTTTCGTTATTGGCTGTAGCATTTATTGTGTTTGTACGATACCAAAGAAAATTTTTTCATTTCATTAGAATTTATGAATTTGCTTCATCATATTATTAAATCTTCTTATAACATTTATGAAATATTTTATGGAAAGCTATGAAACTTCTTGATATTTATGAAACATTTCATAAATATGATGAAACTTGTCTTCAATTGAAAGTTTTATGAAACAGCTTCATCATATTTATGAAGTGTTACATTGGACGAAAATCATTGAAGTTTTTCATAATATTTATGAAGTTTTGCATAAAAATGATGAAGCTTTTCCTTTGAGCGTAGGTTTACTAAAAAAGATCTATTTCAAAGCGAGTGCCGTCTAGTAGTGCTACGAGCAACTTATTATTCAAGCATATATAAGTACTTCTATAACCCATTATCAGTAAGTCACTATTATATACTTTTAAGTAATGCAAGAGCTAACACTCTTTCATTACTTTGAAATATAGACGATAATGACTTGTCATTACCATGTTTTTGCTGGGTTCTTGCGAAAATTCTTTGCAAAAGTTTCACAACATTTTTTTTAAAGAACATTTTTTTGTTTACAATATTTTTAAAATATTTGTTTTGTCTTTGTTGATCTCAACCTCTTATTATATTAACAATAGACTTATATTTTCAGTCTCATTCTAAATTTATTTTAAACAACCCATGATACCGTATGTTTTTGAAATGTTGTTTACAAGAAAAATTTTTTATTTCCCCAACAACATGACTCTATGTTACAAAATACATTTTGGTACAACATACCACAATACAACATATTGTTGCAAAACAAAACACAGTAATGTTTTGTTTGTATTATGATTTGCATAACATTGCCGAAATATAAAATAAAACTTTATACCAGCTACTACTTGCCACCCTCGCACAGTGTTGTGTAGATGGCCAAAATTGGTATATTGCAATGTTAGAAATCAAATAAATTGTTGATAGTTTTTAATAATACACACTTTAACTAAGAAGAACAAAAAGAATTAATTGAAAATATTAAATTTTTCCAAGTTATTGAGCCATAAAGTTGAAATTTGTAAATAAATTCAATTATTTATATGGAAATATTCAAAACTGGCATAAACTTTCGTGGGGTACCATAATAATTTTCGTAGATTTAGGAATAAGAAGTTGTGCCAGATAAGTTTGACTAATATACTTTTAAAATATTAATATTTTTTAAACTACTCAATATTAACCACAATGTCAATTCTGTAGTAAAAAAATGAATAACAAAATAAAATTTTGTTTTCAAACGGAAGTTGAAAAAAACGTCTCCCCAAATCCCTCTTAATTTTTTATTAAATTTAGTACAAGGACGTATAATATAAAAAACACAACTTTGAGTGCCTTTAGGCGCCCTTCTTTATTTTATATCATATTTTAAGGCCGACTGCTATGAAAATATGTGATTATTTAAATTTTTTATTTGAAGGGATAAATAGTTCAGACCAAGTTATGCTACTAAAATAAAAATACAATAGAGTTTCTTTTAAAATTAAAATTAGGAGAGACAGGAGAGACATAAACAAAATGACGGAAAATAAGAGATGTCATAAAAACAATAACTTGAGCAGAAGCTTGAAGTCGCGTTTTTTGTGGAACAGAATTATTTATATCATGTTTTATACCTTTTAGTTTAGTGTGTCATTTATCATTCTTATGTCGAGTTTTTAGGATATAGATTATCTTTAAACTTAGATTAAAGAAGTTTTTAAAAGGAATACTACTTTCGAAGTTTGGTTTATTTTGTTTTATTATGATATAGACCAAAATTCTAAAGCAAATGAATGGGTTGCGACAAATTGTTGTTGATAGACTTGGAAATGCCAAACAAAATTTGTTACCGGCTTAACTAAATTGAGATTAACTGACATTACAAAAACTCAGCCTTAGTAACACAAAACACTAGTAAAAAATGTTCATAGAAAATTATTTTAAGTATGCCCTAAAAAAAGTTTCAAAAACTTAATAGCAAGTCCAAAAAAATGTTATTCAGGAATTACATTGACTGCAGAATTCGAATCAGATAAACATTTCAATCGCCATGTTTTCTAATTTGCTTCACGATCTTAAATATTTATCATTATAAAGGGTCCGCCATATAACGTTTTTTTTTTCAACTAGTGCTTATTTCGTGAATGGTAACACTTAGCTCATGTCTGATTTGACACATAATTAGTTTTATCCTTCCGCTGAACGAATATGGTCCGTATGTTCGTTATCTTGTGAAAAACGTGACAGAAACTGGCATCCTCATCGATAAACCAAAGCGTGAAAAGCCAAAAGCAGTGCGTACACCCGAGAATATTGCTGCTGTGGCAGAAAGTGTGCGTGAAGCGCCATCAACATCAATTCACCGTCGTTCTCAACAATTGAACATTTCGGAGACATCATTGAGACGAATTTTGCATAAAGACCTTGGTATGACGCCATACAAAGTCCAATTGGTTCAGGAGTTCAAAAAAAAAAAAGTTATTTGGCGGACTCTTTGTATAATATTTATATTTTTTAAAAATTATATAAAAAAATAAAATTATAATAATGATTTTCGCTGTAAATGTCCATAAAATCAAAATATTTATATAAATTCCGTACAATTTGGGCAAGTTTTTTCCAAATGTGAAATCCTAATTTATATATTTGCAGCTATAAATTTGATATTAAAAATCGACGCGATGTAAAGTTTTGCATGCAGCGCTTGATCTTCAGACGTAGTAAAAAAATCGTTAGGAGCGAAAATTTTGTATTCAAAATCGCCACGAGTTCTAATATTAAATTTTCGCCTCCAACACTTGATAAATAAATATAAACAACAAGAGAAAATAAAAAATCGCTGCGATTTTTAATTTCAAATGTTTGCCTGCAGATCTTAAATAACTGTTGAAAAATCGCGGCGACTTTTAGTAAATACAAATCAAAATGCGCTGCAGGAAAAAATTCGGAATTAAAAATAGCAGCGACTTTTAATTCCAAAATTTTACCTGTTAAAAAATATAAAAAAATCATTGCAAGCTAATAAGAAAACCCCCGCGATTTTTAATAGCAAAAATTAGTTTGATTTTTCTTTTAAATTAATGGAATTCTATTTATTACACCGAAAAATTAAAAACCTACATAAAACCGAGAGTTAGTGCAATTATAAGGACCTAAAACTTTAAACAAAACTGTCTTAACGTTTGTAAATTTGGCTAAAAATGTTTGTTAATTTCTGTTAAAATTTTAGAACGACACTTATTCGAATCTCAAAATTTTTCCCAGATTTGCGACTAAGTTCCATGTTTTTTTTTTATTATTAACCAAATTAATACAGATGGAACTTTACGAAAGTTTACTTAAGCAAAATATAGGTGCTTCCATATATTTTCATAAAATCGTTCAGACTCTTAATTCAAATTCGTTATATATAGTTGGACATTAATAACGATAATGTCTATTTAGCTCTAAAGGCATTATCGTTGATGTTCATAATAATTACACACAAAAAAAATAGTTGCCAAGCACTTATGAGCATTTAATAGTAAGACTTTGATTATGCAAAAAAAAATTTTTTGCTCAAATGCCAAGTAATTAGCAACGACTTTTGGTATCTATAATGAAAATCGGGTCTGATTCATGGCGATATCTCATGGAGTTAGTGACATTTATAAAAAAATATACACTTGGAATACTATGTAGGTAAAGACCACTGCAAATGTAGTTGAAAACAAATGAAATTTCATTTAAAGAAATGACTACTTACATTACAGTAAATTCAACTAACATTGTCATTTGTTTTTCAATGTTCCAAAAATGACTAACAATTGTAGTAAAAATGAACCACATGTTAGTAAAAAATAAACAAACATTTATATTTTTTTATTTTTTTAAATAACAAAAAACAACTGCAAAAAGGAATGTAAAATCATAAAACAGTCATTTGATGTGAGTTGTTTTTTAAATGAACTACAAGATTAGGAAAAATTTAATTTGTTCTACAAATGACTGACATTTACATTAAAAATAAAGAAACTGTATTACAACCCAAAAAACTACATAATTTTAAAGCCGAAGTTCCTTGAGTGTACTTTTATCATATAAAACTTTAGTCATATGCCAACTAAAATTCGGTTACAATTACTAAAATCGGCTGGTACCTCTGAATATTTGTTTTTACAACAAAATGTGGTTAGAACAACTAATTTTTTGTTGCAAGACTCAAAATATTCAGAAATTCCATTTTATTCCAAGCCGAATTTATTGGTTATAGTCACCAAAATACAATTTTTAATTCGGCTGGCACTTTTTTTTCTATATGTAATTATTTTAAGCTAAATTTCATATTTAAGGCAAATTTCACTGGGATTTAATTCATATTTTTTGTAAGTTTTTTTAATTTTGAAATAAAACCCAGTTTTAAACTTCATTACAATTAAACTAAATTTAAGTAGGGCCATTTTTCATATCCAAATTTGGGCCCTTATTCCTTTTCATTAAAATGCTTTTATTTTTTTATGCATTTTTCACTATGTATTGGCTTTAAATTTTACATTTCATAGTGGTACAAACTATGGACTTTTTTTTAATTGTTGGTTTGGATTAATATTTTATTGGGATACTTTTATATTGGGCTAATTTTTCAATGAGTCGTTGCTGCGATTTTGAAAAAAATTTAACATTTTTAAAATGATTTAACAACATATTCTCCTGCACCAAATGTCACTTACTTACTACAACTCTTTCTATTTTTGGCCATATATTTTTATATGAATCGACGACACTGTGCCTCTGCTGCATATAATAGAGGGTTGTGCTACATGGAAAAAAAAATAAAAAGTTTGCATTTTTTTAAAAAAACACAAAAGTAAAACTTACTATATGAAAACAATGCAACGACAAGATTTTATTGTTAATATATGACTGTTTTAGTTGGTATAACTGTGGTGTGCTAGTTGGTATTGTCTATGAGACCTAAAATGATGATCATCATTAGGGCAAGGATTTGCATGCAACTAAAATAGGATAATAATTGCTTTTAAAATGCAGCTAAAAATTTAAAATTTGCACATGAAAAATATGCACTTAAAAGAAATTTTTTGGCTAAAATTATAGCTTAAATATATAACAAATATAGAAACAATTTCATTTGGCATCTATTTTTTTTTTTTTTTTTTTCAATGGAAACAGAATCTTACGTTTTTCGTCGGTGCAGCAAGATTTTAAAATGTAAAAACTTTTTGGCTTAAATGTATATATAAAAATATATCCAAATTTTAGATCTTTTAACAAATTAAGGAAAAAAAAAAATATGTTAAGTTTTCTTTGATCTTCTTTTTTTTAATTCTTCTTAGTTTAATTGAGCTTAAGATCATTTATTTACTAATTATTATTATTTAATTCCAATATTTCGTCTCCACATTGGGTAACTTCTTCAGGGAACTTCAAATTGTAATAATTGTTCCCTGAAGAAGTCACCCAAAGTGGAGAAGAAATATTGGAAATAAATAATTGTAACTAATAAATAAATGATCTTAAGCTCGATTAAACTAAGAAGAAAAATAAATGGAAAATATGCACAAATATACTCTAAAAAGAACAAAATATGCTTACACACAGCGAAAAAATTAGCTATTTTCCAACTGAAATTCGATTACCACGACCTAAATTAATTTATTATGAATTTGAGTCCGTTGCCACAACTACACATTAATTTCCACCAAAAATTTCGATTAATTCAACTGAATTTTAGTTGCAAAACCCAAAATATTCAGAAGTCTTATGTAAATATCGCTTTTCTTACTGAATTTACAAGTTATTACGATGAAAATACACTTTTCTTTTTCTGGGTAGGCACTTTTTTATCTGTGTGTAAAAAAGCAAAAAAATATTCATAAAAAGTAAAAATAGGCTAAAATATGCATTATATCTATTTTAGATTATCTAGATAAAACAAGCATTTGCATGAAATTTCTTGCCCTAAGCATCATATGTACTTATGGAATAAAAAAAAAGACTGGAACGACTGGTTACTGTAAAAAACAAATAATCAGGCTCTGTTTGTTGACACGGTATTAAAAAAATAAAGCATTTTAGTATACAAATTGTAAAAGATGGATATAGACGAAAGCCAAATGTTCCGCGTCTGCATACAATACCCATTTTTTTATTATTAGTTAGGAGGATATGAAAAAAATGGAGAGAATATAGGAAACTGTTTTTATTTAGTTTCAAAAGTGTATTATTTTATTTCCGTTTGAATGATAATACTAAGCCTTTAAATGGAATAAGTTTAAGTTTGTAGAAGCAAAACGGAAAAAACACAGATTTTTTCATATAAAAAAAGTTTAAATATAAAGGGTTTTTCAATAAGAGCGCTACAAAAGTTTTTTTAAATAAAACAAAAACGGTTTTGGATATCAATGAAATTCTTTATTCCTGTGAAAGTACGTTCAATGCCATTATGTATGGAACTCGATTTCTTTTGGATGGCCACCACGGGCACGCTTGCAGAAGTCCAGATGCTGAACCCAACGGTTTTCAAGCATAAATCGGCTGATACTGCTGCAATTTCACGTTCGATATTCGTACGAAGTTCATCAATCGTCGCTGGCTTGTTGGCATAGACCATAGACTTGACTTAGCCTCACAGGAAATAGTCTAACGGCGTCAAATTGCACGACCGAGGTGACCAATCGACTGGACCATTTCGTGAGATAACACGTTCTCCAAACTTGGTTTCCAATAAATTGATTGTGGCATTCGCTGTGTGGCTTGTGGCGCCGTCCTGTTGGAACCACATGTCCTCCAAGTCCATATCATCCAATTGGGCCCAAAAATATTCGGTTATCATTGAACGGTAGCGATTCCCATTCACAGTAGACACAGAGAGACACATTTAGGCTTTCTTCAACTGAAGTCTCAGCGGCAGGAATATTCTCGACACTAGGGGCACTTCTATGTCTCACTGGCGCTGGAACATTTTGTACTGTGCCTGTGGACTCAAATTTTTCCACTAGACGCTCAATTGTTGATCTGCTAGGACGATTATGACGACCATAAATTGGACGTAGCGCTCTTAACGTTGAGGCCACTGACTCCGAATTTTGGTAGTAAATTTTAATAATTTCGACTCGTTGTTGGCTCGTATATCTTTCCTTCATGAAATGGCAAACCTTACTGAAGAAAAATGTCAAAAGAGCGGCAAAAATATGGCGTCGTTTGCTGTCCCTGCCGGTCTGCTTTTGTAGCGTGCCTGTTGAAAACCCCTTTATTAGAGAAATCAAAGATTAAAAATTGTTTGTTTTATAAATCACAAAAAAATGTTTCCACCCTTTTGGTATATGAGTGACATGGATTTTTAAAAAATAATATTTATCATACGCCCCAAATATCGTATGTGGTCGGTTTAAGCGGTAGAAAAAATGTGTTTTTGTACATCTTATATTTTATACCCAATCTATCGAAATATGCGCGGTTAGAGATAAAAAATTAATTTTGCTCTTTTAAGTTCTCTACATTAGGGTTATAACTCCTTATAACCCTATTTACAATAGTGCTAATAAATTTCGTTTTTTATTCTTTGTCGATTCGGAACAAAAACCTTCCGCACCCTGGTTCGTTTCTCAGAGCAACTACGATATTTCTTTAATAAAAAAAAATATTATTAATACTTTTTTTTTATAAATTTTTATCATGAAAATCTATTTATAGACACAATACTTTTCCCGGTAATGTAACCAATTACTTTACACCCTACTAGGTAATAAGGCTATCCATTACTTTTAGGCTCATTGTCTGTGGAGTATTGCAATGAGTGCAGTGGATTATTGTAATGAGTGGAGTGGAGTAGAGTAATGAGTGGAGCCATATAGGGATTACATTACTTTACCCATTATTTGGTAATGTGTGGTTTTTGCTGGGGTATGTGCTGGAATGTTGCAAAAATAATTTTTATTTATAGTAATTAAATGTGCTAAAGTCCCAAAACTTATTTAACAAATTGTGAAAAGCAATCTGATGTAGGCGTGTCCCTATCCGGATTTCATTCCTGCCCAAGGAAATCTTCAGGGGACTTTGTTATTAGAACTTCTAGAGATATTTGTTATGTTAAATCACAAACTCAATGAGAATTTCTTGTCCTCGTTATAGTATATACACTAGACCGGTCGTTATTTTCCAAAAAAGTGTCTGATTTTGAAGTGCCGCGCAGATTTTATTTCCTTTTGGTCTAAAACCATTAAATTTAAAATTTGGGGCTGATCGGATAATATTTAGTGGCCGCGCCCATCAACCAAAAATTTAAATACATGAAATATATGGAAAAAATTTATATTTACTTAATTAACATAATATATAAAAGGCAAGGGAAGAAAACAGCAATAATTAAGAGATTAAACTTATTTCTGAGTTGAGTGTAGACTTGTTATGAGTCGGAAATTTTGTCCTATATGCTTCAACAAACTGAAAGACCAATTGTTTTTGTTCTTCATTCTTCGTTAGAATGCGGTTATAATCTTTCATAAATTTCACACCGCGTTCTGCATTATCATTGACAACAAATAACTGCCGACTAAAATCCAATGCTGCTTGAAAGTCTTCGTTTTCTACCCATGTTGATGGATCGCATTGCAAAAAGGCCGCAGATAAGTTGAATGCCGAAAAGAAATATTTAGTTTTATAAGAGACAAAATCTCTCAATGAGGTGAGGTGGAGCACTTTTGGGTCCGCAATTCTTCGCCCTTCCAATAGCTTTACATTGGGTTCTATTGATTGTAGACAATTCACCATTTCACGCTTTTCTTCTAGTGAAACATTAGGGTCAAAGAATGCTAAGGCTGTAGTTTCCGGTGTTAAGTACCACAAATGTGCTTTAAATTTCGACAAAATTATGTCAGATACTTCTTTATCAATTTCTGCGTAGGCGATGGCATTTTTTATAAATTGAAGATCCTGGCTTGGATCTTGGATGGCGTTTGGGCATCCGTACCAGTTTTTTATGTAAATCTTCACAAGAAAAATACAAATTTCTCGCAAAGCTTTGAATTCTGCTGCTGTTAAGCGAAACTGCTCTCTAAAAAGAAATATTTTCAAGCAATACAATCCTTTTCCCATGAACCTTGCATGTGATGTTGAACTGCATGTGAAAAAATTCATACCATCTTCTCTAAGAAATGTCAAGGTAAGTTGAAGAAATTCTTTATAATCTGCATGGATTTGCATTTGCTGCAGCTGATTATTGCAGAATATTTTTAGAGCTTCAGATTCTTCGTTACTTATTTTAGAGCGGACAATTTCATCATCTAGACCACATTTGTACAACTCGTGATCAAGGTTATCCCAAACCGCAGCGAATCTGTTGAAAATGGGTACTTCGGGTGCACTTGTTGCGGAATATTTTACTTCAAATACACTTTTCAAAACAATTTCATACATGTGGTGGCGGCATGGGAGCTGAATCAATTTCCGTTCTAAAAAATTTTGTATGAAAACAGTTGCACCGCTTTTTGATCCGGTATTGGAGGAAGTTGTATCAAAGCTCATGGCGCCAACTCGATCAATAATGTTCCAACTGACCAATGCGTCACGAACAGCAGTTGCAATGTTTTCTCCCGTATACGGTTCTACAGCGGTAGCACTGAGAAATTTTGACGTACCATCATAACTGACGAGAATTGCGATTCTATCTACTTTTTTTTTACCAAGTGTTGATTCCATTAGTTTGCCATCCCAGTGAACCACCAACGATCGAGCATTGCTTATCTATAGAAAAAAACCAAATGGATGAAAAACAATGAAGAAAATGAATAAATTATCGAGATAATTACAAATTACATATAAACATTTCTGAGTGTCTCCTCTTTCGCGCTTCCTCTTTATCTTTTCGCTCAATTGAACGTTTTTCTTGAGCGTACATTTTACGATCGACACCAGCCATGCAACCCGGACGTCCCTTCTCTCTTTGTTTTAATAAAAACTGTCTGTCTTCTTCGACAGGAATCATTTGCAAAGCATTTGCATGGGCAATGTCGAAGAGATCATCCAATTTTCCAACAAATTCTCCTTGTTTACTGTGTGGTTTTCCTTTCGAAGAAGTTTTCCTAACACGGTTCCATTCATCATAAATTTTAATTAGTTTTTCGCAACATTTGTGTTCTTCACGTATTGGTATTCTAGCTTGTTGCCAAAACACCGATGCCATATTTACAGATAACTTTGCACTCTCTTTGGATGAAAATTTTGCGATTCGCATATTATAAAAGAATACTTGCAAAACTTGACGATTTGAGGGTAATTTAGCTCCCAATATTTGGTGTAATATTCGGCCAATAAGAATAATATTGGAATCCACTGAACTTCGAGTAGTAATTGAAGAAGATGTTGTTGGCAAATCCGCCATTATGAAATTTCCAATTAGTGTCGTGCTAACAAATTATGTATTAATATTTTTTTTATATTTTCACACGAAAAACATGTAAACTAACTTACTTCTTTGAAATTCACACGATACACAAATTTACACAATATTAAATTCTTTTAATTCTTTTACCGTTTCTTTTTTATAATTATTTGCACTTTTTCCTTAAACAATATCTGACACGCATCAAGACTGAATGAAAATAAAGAATAAAGACTCAAAATACATATATTTTGTGTACTGAGCTATTCGCAACGGTACTTTTTTGTTTTGCTTTGCAACAGCAAGAGAAATATTTCAAAACGATATATATAGCCTTTTCATAAGTGTTTAAAATAAATAATTATGTTACTTGCTTCAACTTTCTTATTAACCAATTTTGGAAATTGATGACTTATTAGAAAGATAATTTCATTGCTAATAGTAATCAATTAGATTTTGTAGTAAATATTCTCTTTTGTGCACTTAATTTGAAGAATATTGGGTAAATATAAATTTTTTCCATATATTTCATGTATTTAAATTTTTGGTTGATGGGCGCGGCCACTAAATATTATCCGATCAGCCCCAAATTTTAAATTTAATGGTTTTAGACCAAAAGGAAACAGAATCTGCCCGCCACTTCAAAATTTATTTTTAACGACCGGTCTAATATACACATTACAAAAAGCTATGAAATTTTAAATGTTATGTTACATTTTTGAAAATAAAATTAAAATTAAATTTGTTTAACAAAAAACAAATGATCTTGGACTTGAATATTCTTGCTCACATCATAAAAATGCTAGAAAAATAAACTTCTGGTTTTAATTTTTTAAAATTTAAAAGTAAAATGTTTAAAATTTAAGGACCTTTTAATCAAACCTTCATTGCGTTTGGTGCAGGAACTTTTTGAAAGACCTCGAAAAAGTAAGATAATGGTTCTTAATATTTGTTCAAGGCCTACACGCTATGCCCTGAAATTTTTGATATTTCTAATATGGATTTTATAAAAAAAATCATATTTATCATACGCTTCTCAGTACCTATAAAAAACAATAAGAGAGTTAAAACTTTAGTTAACTTATAACTAGAATCTAGTACTTTTTTTTTACTTCGGCAAGGGTTGGGTCTAAGCAGCATATGACTTGTGTTAGGCTTTAATATATATGGGCATATTAAACCCACACTAGTACAGGTACGTTCTAAATATAACTGTGTATATAACACTATATTAAGGTCTTATCTTTAAAATGTTTGTACCTTGCACCTGATTAGGTTTCGTTTTCTTTTTTTTACCCATTTCCGTATTCTTTTTCATTTTCTCTTTCTCTTATATTTGAGTATATAAAACAAGGTTGTTTGGTATTGTGCAGCTGGCTTTAAAGCTGTTGACATAAGGTGATATCCGTTTCCAACGTTTTTCTTTCCTTCTGGTATTCTTTGGGTAACATTCTGTGTTTAGTTTGATAACTTTTTTTTTTTTTTGTTCATAAAAATCTTCTGCTTTTTTTGTAAATTTAATTTTGCTGTTTATATGTAGATTTCCTTCATTTTTCGTGCAACATTTTGTACATATTTTGGTGGATAGGAAATTGTTTGTGTTGACCCAGTAACAAAACTAAATTTAATTCGCTACCGTTATGTTTTGTGACATTTCGAGGTTAATGTTTCCGTATCCGGTTGAAGGTGTTTTTGGCTCACTTTATATAAGTTCTTATTATTTCGAATTTAACAATATGAATTTTCTTCTATTAGCTTTTGTAACAGTTGTTGCTTTTCTTGTGTTTTTTTTTTTTTGTAGCCCTTACTAATATTGCCATTTGTTTGGTTTGGCTTCCATTAAATAAATAACCGAGCGTATAATGAAAAAAACCCCAAATAAAGTTTATTGTGTCCTTAATGCTTGAGTTTCCGGTACATTGTGCAATATTTTGGCAAAAAACTTTTAATAAGTGAAGCTACTTTTATTTCAAATTATTTTCCCTACCCCTCGTTTGCTGGCAAACACCCTTAACAAAAGGTTATTTCTTTGGAAACCGAACAATAAACTTATTAAATAAAATTAAATAACAACAAAAATAGACTGTTTCATTTTGGGGCCAAAATTTTCTTTTTAAAAATGTCAGCTCAAGAATTATGAGTATGGTAAAAATAATTGGAATTTTAGAATTTGTGATTTGTACTAAGAATATCATTGATTTTTTTTTTTTTTTTTGTAGGAGACAGGTAAAATTGCTTCAAATAATTTGGATATAATGAGAACTCCTTGAACTTTTTAATATTGTTGCAGTGGAATGAAATTAAAAAGTTCATAAATTTTGTGTTTATATAAATAGAATGTGAGGCAAAATAAATATCGTTTTACTTCAAAAACAAAAGTTATTTAAACCTTAAATAAATACTTTTCAAATTTAGGCAATTTGATACGTTTGACCCCAATCACATTACGAATTTTTCGCACCAATTAAAAATGCTTTCTTACAAAAAATCTGTATGAGCTAAGATTAAATTTTTGGTAAGTTTCACATTGACAACTATTGGTTGATATATGTCCAATTTTTGCTACAACACTGAGACTATTATCTGCATAATATTAATGAATTTTTGCAACAGTTCTATAAAGTGTCACCGAAATTCATTCATTTCTACTTTTCATTAAATTAATGCAGTTGCATTTCATTTTGAATTGCCAGGTTTGAGATCATAACTAAAATGTTACTATTATAAATAGAGCATACTAATTGTTAATAAATATAAGAGAAAGATGAAAAAATCGTGTGAGGAAAAGTGCTAGAGGGAGTACCGCACTTTCGAACTAAGCGACTAAGTCATCTTCAGCCTCATTCTAATTCACCACCCGCAAGAAACTGAATTTTTTATCAGGTACAGGGTGTCCGCCGGGAAGGTATACTACTTTGTTTGTTTATAATTTTTGATTAAGTGAAAGAGAATGGATCTTATATTGATAAATGTTTTATTTAATGTCGGCAATTATGTATGGAAAACAATATCAGATAAATGTCCGCCTCTATTAGCCTCACAAATGCGTGTCCTTTTGAGCACATTTTTTATTTCATTCTCACACATTTCACGCGGTATTTCATTAATTTCATCACAAATATTTTGTTTGAGTTGCTTAAGCGTTTCTGGTTTGTTTGCATAAAAATTGCCGGAGCAGTCAAATCAGGCGACTGTGGAGGCCAATCAACATCACCATTTCTTGAAATAAGTTGTTGTGGAAAGAGTTTTCGCAGTAATTCCATTGTAATCCTGGCTGTATGCGATGTGGCACCGTCTTGTTGATACCACTGAATCCTAAATGGAAACAAATGCAAATCCTTGTGCAAAATGTTGGCCAAAGTTGAGGTTGATGGATTGTTTTGAACACTTTCTTGAGCAGCAATAATGTTTTCAGGCGATCTTGCACTACGTTGTGGTTCATGCTTGGGCCTATCACCTAGTGGGTTATGTTGGCACGTTGTTCGTCCCCAAAATTTCACGTAACTTCCTCATCGTCACAGTAATCGATGATTGATTTTGATAAAATGTTTTAACGATGAAAACACGTTGGTTTATCGAATATTTTTCCATAATAAATTTGCCACGTGTCTACTTCACGACTGCCAAATATGAACTGTCAAGACTAATGTATACCAAAACGGCGGCAAAACAAAGTAGTATAACTTCCCGGCGGACACCCTGTATATATCAACAGATTTACTGAAAAAGCTGATGTTTTTGATTCTTTTTTTTTTTAAGAGAAACAACACCCAGAAAACTCTTCCTATTAATTAATGTGTTGCTTTCTTTGGAAATTGCATAGTGGAGAGATGAAAGTTGGTGAAAGATGAAGGGGTTCAAACATGGCAACACTGTAATTGCGCGAGATTATATGTCTTAGAACAGATTTTGCTGATGTAGTGTTGGCGAATTTATTGAAGCGGTTTGTTTCATAGCCCTGATTCATTATTTTACTTCGGTCGGGTTAAGTGCTATGGGAACACCTAACAATGGGGCTATTTCCGTTTCTATTTCTGTTCAGCCAACAGCTTTATATAGTAAAGACAAGGTTACCACTCCAACTGCAAATTTTACCATTACTGGAAACGAACTGGGAATCCGGCATGTATACTAATATTTAAACACAACATATTCTAGTTGAGTATTAGATTTTTACAGTTCATTGTACCCGTATATTTGGTTTGAGCATTTTGTATGTATGGGTTGATCGGTTTATAAAATTGTATTTCATTTGGAATTGTCAGGTTTGAGATAATAAATAAAATGTTACAGTTAATTATACACTGAAAAAAATATTTCCCTACTTTTTTCAATTAAATCGATTTGTTGAAAATTTCAGAAGCTGTCAATTAAAAATTAATTTAATCAATTAAATATTTGCTCACATTCGAAACTTGTTTGACATTTTTTTAATATTTATGTTTGTGTTTATTTTTTATAAATATGTACGTAGTAGTAATAAATATTTTAAATTAATTTTTAGAGCAAAATGTTTATTATTCTTCTTAACCTCAACATTTCTAAATTAATTTTAATTAGATTTTATTAATTCCCATTCGGTTTGTTACTTTATTAAGCTAAATAATTTCATTTCGTTATTTCTAAAACATTAATTTATTCTAAAACATTATCATAAAACTGATAATGTAATTTTTCAAGTAAAATTTTGTTAAATAAAAATATAACCATTTTTAAAGAAAAAAATACGAAAAATAAACTATTAAAAAAATGCACTGGGTTTAACAAACACGCTAATTTCTTGAACCGTCTAGTATTTATATTCTGTCACAGTTTCAACTTTGTTTGCAATTATTACCTATATAGGGCGCTTTAAGGTAAACAAATTTAAAAAATTCTTAATGAACTATTTCTGCAAAGTTTGGTTGAAAAATAGCCGGCGGATCTACATAGAGAGAATTTTGAGGGGCGAAAAATAATGACAATTTTTGGTCAATTAATGAAACTATACTCCACAAAATAAATGCAAACTGTCTTAAAATCAATTAAAAGCTTCTTACCAGGGACCGTAAATAATGATTATTGTTCGTTTTTTTAAATCAAAAAATCAATCACTTAGAACAGACATAAAAAAAAATTTATTGCACCATTATTATTATTTTTTGACAATATTTGCATATCCGTCATGATTTTTAAAATTTTGATTTTTAAAGTTTTCTTCAATGGTAATGATTATTTTTGAGTAATAATAAAAAGAATCAGCCATAATCATTATTTTTGAGCAAAAAAAAATAAAACTCAAAAATAATCATTATTTATGATTCTTATTTTTTTCGCTCAAAATAAAACTCACTTTCATTGCCCAACTCGTGGTACTATGCCAAAAATTTGGTTATAGCCCTAATATGCATGTATACTGGGTATGAAGAATAGTAAAGCTGGTATGTAAATCTATACCCAATTTAAAAAAAAATTAAAAAATCAATGTCACAAGACTTCAAGCTGTTATAATTCAAATTGAAAGCAAACTAATACTAAATTTTTTCCATATCATTTTTAATGTTACAAATATTTAGTATTTTTATAGATTGTTGTTTAAATTGGGTACGAGTAAAATAATATTACTAACTCGGTCAGTTATAAGGAATATTCCAAAGTGAACACAATATTAAAATTATTAAAATTAATAATAGTAATAAATATAAAAATAATAATAATAATAAATTCCCGTAACCAGTGCTTGATGTTGCAACTCGTTGGAATTCAACATATCATATGTTGAACACACTCCAAAAGTTCGACGATTTTTGTAAAAGGCACCTTAAAAATTCTATGAAATTCTATGAGTTTTATTTTGAGCGAAAAAAATAAAAATCATAAATAATGATTATTTTTGAGTTGTATTTTTTTGCTCAAAAATATTGATTATGGCTGATTTTTATTAATATTACTCAAAAATAATGATTAACATTGAAGAAAATCCTTAAAACTCATAATATAATCATTATTGTGTAATTTTTATTATAAAACTCATAATGATTACGGTCCCTGCTTTTTACCATTTATAAAACTGGTTTTTTTAATAAAACTTCTTCATTGAGTGAATGAAACTTTTAATAAATAAAATGATATTTTTCAAAAAATATTATGAAACTTGCATTACGTAAATTAAAAATTTCAATGTACGAAATTTCTAGTTCAAGTTCATTGCTTCTATGCAAAAATTCATTAATAATATGCAGAGAATTGTCTTAGTGTATGACGTGGGTTAACTCCATAAAAAATTAGAAATAATACTTTTTAGAACCTATAATAAATAAAAATAAATAAATCTTAGAACTGACAGACATACTACAGGTTACCAATGACATATCCTAAAAAAGTAATCTTGAACCGTATATGTTTCTTTACATTATAGTGATTTGCGTTGTGAGATAGATATACAAATTCTCATATAAATTGTAAGAAACATTTTTACTCAATTTATTACCACCTTTTTTAGTTCATCAGCTGATTCCTATCTGTGTAGTTGGTGTAAAAACTTATCAGTTTATTAATTCTAAAGTATTTAAATTTAGTCATTTCGGAACGTTAAAAAATGATTAAAAATTTTCTTTAAAGGGGAATATAATGTTTATTATTAATTTATTTAATATTATTGGAACCCATTAAATTGATTAAAATTACAATTTTAATTGATAAAATATTATAAAAAAAATTTTTGAAGGCAAATATAACACTTAATGTTTTGAAAATGAAAATTATTCACGGCCATACTCTATATTTCTTTATTAGGATATTGTCCTTACAAATAATCTATAGAGTTTTTGTTTTCAAATTTATTAATTGCCCACTTTCAGAAATGTGTTGATAGAACTATTTCCGGAATTTTCTAGTTTCTTATCATCAGAAAACGTTTTGAAAGAAGTGACAATCCTATGCAAAACATCAAACATTCATAATACCTAGTTTTTCCACTAAATGAGAACTAATATATGAGCTCGAAGTTAAAATTATAAATTATTTAAAAACTTGTTCGTTATGTGCAAGCTCTACCTTTGGTAGATATACAACACATACACGCTTTTTGTTTTTATTCTCCTTGTTGTTTTCACACTTGTTTTGTTTTGTTTTAAAACAGGATGTAAAGGGGAAGTAAAGAAGACCGTACTTTGTCTTTTTTACAAGTTTGATATAATTTTTATTAAAAATAAAAATTATGTTTTTTCGACCTGTTTTATTTTTTCCATTTTTTTTTGTTTTGTTTAACAGGGTGTGTCATATACACAAAAAGTATTAAAATACCCTTATTAAAAAATTTAAAAACCCGGAATTTCCTCTGAAAATATCCTGCAATTTCGGTGTTTATAAATCTCGAAAATCACGATATTTTCGTGATCGGGGATTTCGGGATTGCCACAAGCAATTGATTTATAGCCAAAGAGTTGACCTATTACCTGATGCATTTAGAATAAGTCACATATTTTTTTTTTATATAGGCCAAATACCAAAAGTGGTCCACATTAGCGAACATTCCCTTCTATATTTAGTATATTACTATTTTAATAATCTTAAAATCTCAGAATTTACTGTTTATTAAAAAGTTTTTAAATCCCTTTCATAAATATAACATATTTAAGTACCAAATATTTTCCTTTTTTTTTGTTGTATTCTTGTATAGTTATTTCCTAATTTGTTTACAATGAAAATTAACTCTACAAAATGTTTGTATGTATACATACATAAAATCAAGTTTGCAGTTTCCTTGCATACACATACATACATAACCATACATGGATGCTAAACAAAATCAAAATCTTTGATAAAAATTAAATGAACTCTCACATTCCACTACTAAACAACCAACCACAACCATTATTATCTAGACAAGTGAGAACAGAACAGACAGCACAGGAAAGAATGGAGTAGAGTTGAACCAAACAATAGTTTAGAACAAAACTATGGACAATGTGCAATGTGGAGGCAAAAAAATAAAAATAAAAAAAAAAAAAGGAAAATGCAAAACGAAAAGAGGAACCAAACGCAACCAAAATGACCTGACTTGGCATAAAATTGTTATATTTTTGTGTTTAACAATACCTCTACAATAAGAATAGGAAATATATAGAAAATGGTACTGCTTCCATATTTTTACTATGTATGAACTTAACAAACCATAGTTAACATCAAACAACAGCAACAACTACTTCATATAGAAAAATTTGTTGTTTAAGGGGGAAAAAAATATCTGGACAATGCATAAAATGTCTGTAGAAGATAGACATTTTCTATGAAAGTCTGTGAGTTTACGGCAAGCACTATTGGCCAGAATTTTGAAAAACTATAATTAAGCTTTTTTTCATTAAAAAAAAAGCAAATTTATAAGATTAGCGAAAATTCATTAAATATCTAAGAAAATGTTTGAGAAATTGTTTGAAAATAAAAAATTGTATCAATAATAAATATGCTGAATACAAAAAAAAAAGTTTTTTTAAAATTTACTCAAATTTCAATATTAATATATCAAAAAGAAATTAATGCTTTACCCATAGTGTCTATGGGCAAAAGTTTGTACGTATGCATTTGAAATGTTTGCTTGGTATATGCGAGTGTGTAGGTAAAAGTAAGTATGTGTGTGTGTTGAAAAATGCATGACTATGATGTTATTGCGATAATGATAAAATTAATGAGCAACAGACAATCGTTACCAATATAACTAGCCAGTCAACTAACCAGTCATATTAACTTATCTTATACACACACACTAGGCTTATAACTTTTTTTGCAAAAAAAAAAAAAAAATGAGCAGTAATAAAAATTATTTTTTTCTGGTAATTTTGAAACAAAAACCACCCGCACATTTATGTTTTCTTGTTTTTACAACTAAAGTAACATTAGTGGGCCAAAATTACTGCACAAATTACTTAAAATTACTTTTAACGTAATGTACACGATGTTTTGTGAATTTTGATACCAAACATTTTAATATTTTTATGTTAAATCCCGCGAAACACGTAAAATTTTATAAAGTTTGTTTCCTTTAAGATAGATAGGCATCGTTATAGCTAGTCTAATTACTTTATAATTTTAGCGACATATTTCTGTTTAGTTTAAGTAAACAAAAAAAAAATTGTGTTGAGCTTCAAAAAGTTTTATGCGGAATTTTTTTGGAAAACCGCAAAAAAATAGAATTGTGGTTTTTTTATATTTTTTTATGTACTATATACTGAGAGAACTATCTGCATGATGTAAACGAATATTTTGCATAAACCTATTGAAATTGAACATGAACTCGTCCGTGGAATCATTTTATTTAGGTAATGTTAAGTTTCATAAAATTGTATGAATTGTATGATTTTGAAGGTCCAATTGTCGATATTTTTTTTTCAACATTTGTGGCCAAAATGGGCAATAACAAGGCGAATGTTGTCCTACAAGTAATCAATTGTTTTCAGTTTATCGGTGTAGACTAGCAACTTCACCTTTCTCTACAGAAAATAGTCCAGCGGCGTTAAATCGCACTATCTTGGATACCAATTCACGTTTCCGATACATGAAACTATGCGGTTCACAACGTTTCATTCATTAAATCAATTGTGTCACGAGCTGTGCGACATGTTGCGCAGCCTTGTTCAAAGCACAGCTCCTGCACATCCACCAGACCATAAGGCACACCAAACAGTCAGTTTTTCTGAATGTAACGGTGTGTCAACATAGATTTGAGGATTATCATCACTCCAAATAAGGCAGTTTTGTTTATTGACGTATCCATTTAACCAAAAGTGAGCTTAATCGCTAAACAAAATTCGCTTATCGGGATCAAGGGCATTCTTGTTTTGGGCCCATTCACCGAATCTACGCCTTGGTAGGTGATCGTGTGGCTTCAATTGCACGCAAACCAAGATCTTTCCGCATATCAAATTCCTGTGCACGATGGCGGATAGACTGATTGGGGTCTTACGATACGAATTTCGAACATAACCATGATTTTCAAAATAAATTTGCACAATTTCGAAGAGTTATTCAGGCTTCAGTCTATTCATGTTGAAATGCCAAACCAAACTAAACATAAATCACTTGACGGCTGACAAATTGGCCGCCAGTTAAGTTCTATACCTGCCAACTTAAAGTTCTACTTAAAGTTCTATACCTGTATTAAAAACACCCTGTGAAGACATATGTAATAAATTCTTAACTTACAGATAAACCAATTTGATATTGAACTTTACAAAAATATGTATGGTATTACATATAAAGCTATATAAAATTATAATTAAAATCTATCGTTTAATAAGACTTAGCATGAGACCATATAGAATTATATCGATTACTATATTTTGTTTCTTATTATGTGGCTTATGTAGTTATACATGGAATAAGATTTGGAGAAATATAATTATATCAAGAACTATATAAAAAATTTTTAATAAAAATTATCAGATGTATTTGTATATTATAATATAAGTTGTAATGAGACTAAATTCAAAGTCAGATTTGACTTAATCATATTATATCTAACTAGATATGACTATTTTCAATCGGGTACTAACGGTTTTACATATTATTCTAATAATTTTTTTCTGAGTGAAGAAAATATTTGATAACTGTAAAAACGAAATCAAAAGTCATAACCCTAATACTCACACACATCTAGCTGCAAGGACAGGCAGACTTGTAGACAACCAACTTTTCAACTATTCAATGGAATAAAAATTGAAAAAATTTTCCAGTTCTTGCAGTATATGAACCACTGCACTGTGGTGTAAATGATAACTTTTCTTAGCTAAAACTTAAATTTTCTCCCATTCTCATTCGGTTGCTTTGTTGTTGCAATCAAATACTAAACAGTATTTTTTTTTTTTAATTTATAACGAGCTTTCAACCTCCGTATATTTATAAAGATAAAGTAAATCAAACATATTAGCTAGGCTGATACTAATATTTCGATCTGGGTAAAGATCTCATCAAAACTCGAAATTTAAGAAAGGCTAGAGCCTCCAGAATAGAGAGCTTTAACAAAGAACATATTAATCAGCAATGTTGCTCCATTATTTTCGTCTTAGTAATCAAACACGTGGTTACGGACTTTTCCTAACAAGCATGATGACGTTACTAAACTTTGAAGACCAAAAATGTTCTACTTGTATAAATTTTTTTTGGTTTTACTTTGGCTCACGGAATATTTTTTACAGTATTATTATTTTTTTGTTTTTTTTTTTTTTTATTAATTAATAATCATATAATTACAAATTATATACTATTACCCTAACCGAGCACTAGCTACTATGGCCATCGGCGCTTTGTAGCGAAAACAGACCAGTGCCTCTGGTGGGAATCGAACCCACGACCCCCGCACTGATAAGCCAGCACGCTACCAACTAGCCTACCGGGGCGCCTCGAGATTATACATCGAAATTATTTTTATGTTATTTTAAATTTATACTGATCTTTCAACCTCCATATATTTACAAAAATTAAGCAAGTGTTAGCTAGGTTGATACTAATATTTCAATCTGGCTAAACTGTAACATAACC
This sequence comes from Delia radicum, assembly GCA_021234595.1. NCBI lineage: Eukaryota > Metazoa > Arthropoda > Insecta > Diptera > Anthomyiidae > Delia > Delia radicum. Next base: position 23,606,988 of record CM037854.1, on the reverse strand, counting down.
CGAAATTCTAGAAAAGAATAGTCAGAGCTGATTTTTCTTAATCCACCTAATTTGTCCAAAAAAAACGCAAAAGTATTAAAAATATCGCTCTAAAAAAAATTTTTTTTTTCATCATTTTAAAAATTCCGATTTATTTCGAACGAAAAAATATTGTTTAAAAAATATATTTTACAAATGTGCATTAAGGGGTTATTGTGACATAAAAAATGCATAAGAGGATTAAAATTTCAATACAAATAATATTTCGAACCAAAGAAAGTTTATTTTTTTCATTTTGGTAGTTTTGGCCAGAAAACGGTGTTCTTGAAACCATTGTGCACTGATTTGCAACCTAAATAGATAACTGAAGAACAAACTCATTATAAGTCTAGAGTCATACAGAGTTTACATTAGAAAAAGAAACAAAAAATATATCTTTAAGAGGAAAAATAAAGTACGAGAAATAAAAAGAACGACAACTAATACTATTTGATGATATCATATACTATGACAAGAAAACTTAATGACAACTACATACTAGAATAACAACAACAAAAAATATCAGCAACATTAATGATATCATATGATAATTCATTTGCGTAAGGGAGAGTCAATAGAATTTTGATTTTGTTGAAATTTAAAAAAAAAGTGTTATGGAATTAATTTTAAACAATTTTTTTTTTTTTAAATTTTACAAAACCGCAGGATTCTAGAGGGAAAGAAAACTTAAAAACAAAAAATTCAGAAAACCTTTATGACTACCCCAAAATGAGGATTATGTCATTTTGAAATACTGTTTAGTGCCCATGGGAAAATTAATAATCCACCTTAGTTTGCATAATAACGTAAATATAACCATAAGAAAAAAATTGTATGCATTCAAGATTTCTTAGCTGATTGAGTGGAGCAATGTGCGCTAATATGGGCCTAAACATGGGTTTTGATATATACTACACCCAGAAAACAGACTGGTCTGGGCTACCGTATTTGTCGATTCGACTTCCGTTGATGACAACCAAAAAATTCAGAAGCTACATGAGAACCAATCGATTGGCTACAAATGCGGTTGTTACGACCAATCCTGTTTATTGGGCATATAAAATGTTCTTAATCCAACTCTTTGTTCATTGTTTGGCTGTAGATAATTTTGTTGTGACAACTTATACTCATAGGGTTCACTTAGACGAATATGCTTGCTAAAGCGAGCCTAAAGGTGAGCACTTAAAATAGTTTACAGTTTAAATTAATTTAACTTAAATGATAAATCACTTAAAATACGGTCTTCTTACTTTTCATTTAAATCAAATGTTTCTTGTTATTTTAAAATATTAGCTAAATAACTGACAAATCATTAAGAACAAATGAGAGCTAAATACACTGAAAAAATTCTTGTAAATGAATGATGCTTAATATAAATTTAAAGCAAATAACGCCAAAAGTCAATATTAAACTTAAGTAAATTTTAAACTAAATTAATACTATATCGTAAATTTCTGTAATAAGCGTAAACGGGAAAAAATTTCCTAAAACAAGAAATATGCTTCAAAAGTGGTGGCATTTAAATGCTTCACTTTTGTTCTTTGGAAATATAAATTTATACCAATAAGGATTTCTAACTTCTTGCAAATATTTTTTATGGCATTGACGTATCCCTCCGGAAAATGAAGGATCGATTGATCCAAAGTGGTAATTCTGTGATATATGATTGGGGAGCATGTCACGAAACTGGTGAAACCAAAATTGTATTGCACCAAAAAGTGTTAACTTGGGTGAAATGTCCAATCACGTGACAATAGTTATGGTGACAAAACATTCACTGGTTGGTACCAGATATATTACGTAACTGGAGGAAAAGTAAGATAACATCAAAGTGTACTGAAGCAACTAGGGTCGTTGCAGTTGAAGTTGCTACTGGCCATTGAACTGGCCAGTTAGCAGTGGATAAAAACATGGCAATTAGTACCGAAGAATGCAGTTTCTTGACTGCTGCAAAGTGGACACAACAATGAAGGAATTTTTTATGCACCGACTTTGTGACAGTAGAAATTAAGACATTGCACTCCACTGGTTACAAATAACTGAACTGTTTAGACAGTGACCAAGTTTGTCCGATATGGCGATTTCTCGCCAAACGTAGCGATCTTAGAACTCGTTTGGCAAGTTAATTTTCGAAATGCCGACTGGAGATTTTTCGAGTGAATGGCGATTATACACATAAAATATCGCTACGAAAAAACTATCAACAGAATATGATTTTTTGCACAACTTATTCAAAAACTTGAAACACTTTACAAGAATATAAATTAAAATTTAAAAATTTCTGCATATCGATTTCGAAATATCTTGTTTAGATATTTTACAAGATTTTTGGTAACGATTTGTTATGTGTAAGTAATTTGCGATTTCTAAGAATTTCTTTGGGAACAAAACTGAAACTGAGTATATATTTTATTACTCAAATAAACTGAGTATATATTTTATTACTCAAATAAAGAAAAAACTTGCAAAAAATCTATATTTTGAACATCCGGACTTCTTGACTAGTTTACGTACTTTTTTAAATTTAAATTGTTATAACGAATTTAATGTTATAGTTTTTTGTTTGGCTATAGACAAAATAAACTAATTTTTGGTGTGCCTTTTTGAACCTTTTGTGAACAGGTGGTATGACAATATGTTTTGAATAAGTGCAGGGACTGGTTCCGAACGAGATATTTAGCAACCCGTACATAATATGACACACGCTGAATAAAAAGTGACAGGTTAATTGCTAATTACCTTTCGCATACCCTGCGACGTGTACCCCTTAGACCTGTGCAGTACGTGGCAAAACTATTCCATTCAAACTACCCCTATAACAGAACACATTGCGCTTAATATGTGACTAGTTTTCCTTCAAAAATTATTCTCAATTTTTTGATACGTGCACCTACACCAGTCACGTGATAATTTTTTAACCACTGGTTCTGTTTCATGGCACTTAAATACTAAAATGGTCATACTTTGACACTACTTACTTCTAACTTGTCCCGTAGCATATTCATTTTAGTCTGTACGGTCATAGGTTACCTTGGTGAAGTTATTCACCACGTCACACAGTGCTCCACAGGTAGAAATTGTCACCTGCAATGACAAGCCCATGTTAAAAGTACCGGTCACTTTCATATAACAGAACCGAAACTTGGACTGGTTCACACACACAAAGTTCTAGTCACGTGACCATACCAACGACTGGTCCATTTCCCGCAGGGCTACGACTCATATTTTGTCTGTGTGATAAGTCACGTGATAATTTTTTAACTATTGGTTCTGTTGCATGTCATATAAATCCTAAAATGGTCATACTTTGACACTACCTACTTCTAACTTGTCCCGTAGCATATTCATTTCAGTCGATACGGTGATAGGTTACCTTGGTTAAGTTATTCGCCACGTCACACAGTGCTCCACAGGTAGCAATTGTCACCTCCTATGACAAGCCCATGTTAAAAGTACCGGTCACTTTCATATAACAGAACCGAAACTTGGACTGGTTCATACACACACAGTTCTAGTCACGTGACCATACCAACGACTGGTCCATTTCCCGCAGGGATACGACTTATATTTTGTCTGTGTTATTAAGAAATCCCACAGTTCTGGATTTTTATATGTTGTATTGTAACTTTTTAATTAAAAGTCAATCAATAAAATTTCATTATTGCATATTCGTTACGAAAATGTGTAAACAAAATTGAAAAATTGGTGAGAATATAATTTTCAAAACTTCTCATTGAACCATATATCTTTACGATATCACCCCTAGTTAACTTATTTCAGAATAACCAAAGTTTAAGGCCATAGTTATGAATGTCAAACTTTTATCAACATTTTTGTACTTAAAGTTAAACTCAGGTTATTTTTAGAAAAGTTACTCACCCTTAATGAAATAAAAAAAATACCCCTAAAAATTCACTGCCACATTTTTTAGACATACAGAATACTAAGATTTAAAAATATATGCTCTGTACGTTTCATTTATATTACAAAATTGTTCATTCAATTTAGGAAATAAAGTTTTATTTGTATACTTAAAAATTCAAATTTTCACTAAAATTATTTCTATGTGCAGCTAAGGGGTAAACTAATACTATTAAAGTTTTAAAAATGTTATGTATGTATAAGTAAGGCATGTAAAAAAGCATGCAAATGCTTTGTTTTGAAGCAATCAAATACTTTTATATTTTTTGTTTTTGATATTCACATCAACTTCAAAAATATTCATCAATTTTTTTTCTTTTGAAAACATTATATGCAAACCCCTTTAAGCCGTCTAACATTCCATTTCTTTATTTTAGTATCTGGTAATATTCAAAATGTATCTCTCTCTACTCATGCGTCTCATTCTGCTGTTCTGATGTTGATGGAAAACTTTTAAAATAAACAAATATTACAAATATTTCTTAAGCAATTTACTTTTACAAGCAAATACTTTACAATATATATTACAGCAACAGAAAATTTGTATAACAAAAATAACAACAATTTTGTACGCTAAAAGCAATATTTTGTAATAAAAATTTTACAAAAAAAAAAAAAGGAGAAAACTTGTAGAAAAATTAAAACAAACTAAAAACCCCCTTCCAGTTTATATTCCATCAAAATATAAACTTATTTTATGCTAGAAAATTTTCTATTTTATATTAAGTCTGTAGTAGGAAATTATTTGCAAATATTGCATTTGTGTATGAACAATTTTATACATAAGGGTGTCCCTTTAATAAAGATTTGTCCTTATGACCACCAGTTTGATTGCAAATGGTTCCAAATAGTAAAAATCAATTTTTTTAAAACGTTAACCCAGCTAGTTATATATGTAAAAAAACAGGGATGGCAAGCAATACCGATAAAATACCGTTATCGATTCAACCCCCTTTCAACAGACTACCGTTATGCCTAAAATACCGTTACCGATATAATTAATTTTTTTTTTTTACATTTGTAAAAACAGGGATGTCAGGCTAAAATACCGTTATCGATTCAACCCCCTTTCAACAGACTATCGTTATCCCTAAAATACCGTTATCGAAATAACTAAAATACCACTATCACTATAATATCGCTAACTAAATAATTGAAATAACGTTACCCTTAAAATACCGTTGCCGAAATAATCTAACATTATCTGAAAAAAAAAAATTACGGTAAATATATATATTTTTTTTTCCAAAGTTTGATCATAAAAGAGCCAGTCCGTAAAACTCGGACATAATGGGGCTAAAAATCTTGGTGAGCATTAACATTAACTGAATAACTAAAATAACGTTACCCTTTAAATACAGTTAACAAAATAACTGAAAAATCGTTATCTCTAAAATAACGTTACTGAAGTAACTAAAATACCGCTACCATAACATACCGTTACCGAAATAAGTAAAATACCATTAGCGCTAAAAAAAACCGTTACCGAAATAAATTAAAAAAATAGCGTTACCTTCACCGATACCCTCATTCGAATCTCTTACCATCCATGGTAAAAAAATTCGATATTTTGAAAAACTTAACTTTTCATTTCATCTATTTATTTCATATACTCAACATTATACCCAGCAAAAAATAGTGCTTACCCAGAAGCGCTTCCGGAAGGCATTATTTGATAACGAAGCGCTTCCAAAGCAAATAAAGAAGGCATGATTTTTGTTCGCGATGTCCCACTTGGTATGTCTCTTTTAAAGCGCTTCTTTCATGTGCTCTTATAAGCAATAAATTCATGCCTTCTTAGGCATTAAGAAGCGCTTTTTGTATGTTGACAACATTAGTGCTTCATGGTATGTAGACGTTATTGCTTCATTGTAAGCGTTATTCACTGTTTCAAATAAGGCATTCTGGGAAGCACGACAGAATGCCTTCCCTAATTGCTTTATAGTATGCAAGGCGGTGAAGCGCTATTTTGGAAGCATACAAATGTAGTTACTGCTTACCAAATCCAGTTTATTTTTTCCTGGGTATAGTTATGGAGTACTGACTTCATCAGATAACATTAACCCACTTTAGCCTGGAATCAAATATTACTCTCGAACCAACAAACCAGTGTTTTTTATAAATAATTTTAAAGATTTTTAAAATTCTTAATTTGAATATCGACTGCTATTTTTATATCATTAAAGTTATAGTTAAAGTCAAAAATAAATTGAGAAAATTATAATTCGTTTTAGTGTGTGGAGCGACTCCTATCCATGACATTTCAAGATTGATTATTTTACCTAAATTAAACAATATTTGAGTTTTTCTTATCTACGTCTGCATAATTATCGGGAATTTTCACATAAATTTGATTCGACTAAAATTATCATTACTTTTACTCAAAACAATCTTTAACCGTTGGTGGCCTGGGGACAAACAAGATCCAGAAGACGTAATTTATATTATGACTAGATGAGTGTAAAGCACAAGCGAAATTCTTTATTGAACCAATCTTACTTTTAAGGATTAAAAAGGTGGTGTCAAAATGTGGCATTTTAATGATCTATCTAACGATTCACCAAAAAAAAATTTATAGGGTGTATGCTAATTAGTTTTTCTTGATGCCATTTTGGACCCCACCTTTTTAACCCTTAAAAGTTAGATTGGTACTATAAAGAATTTGAAGACAATAGTTTGTGTGAAAATTTTCAGATAGTTTAAAATATCGAAACGTAACATTTTATACATACTTGAAAATTGTTATTGCAGTCTTTGTATAATTTACGGAAAACTATTACTTAAATTCTATAAGACTGGTTTGACGAGGTTTTTATTTTTTAATGAACTACAATTGAAGATAAAACTGAAATTTCTTCTACAAATGAATGTTTTTCACTTTAAAAAAATATATTGTATTACAACTCAAACAACTACAAATATTTACAGCAAGAGTTCCGTAATTGTACAGCCAAAAACTAGTAGCTTTTAAAAACTTTTAATTTTTAGATTAAAAAGTTTTATGGAATTTGACAACTCAGTACAAGTAGTTTTGAATAAATGTTTTTAAAAAGAAATCACATTTTTACTTTTTTTTACCAAATTTGTGTGTCATTTTTGACGCCAGGCTAAAGTGGGTTAATGATATTCGATGAAGTCAGAATTACATATTTGAATAGTTCTTGGTATATAAAACTAATAACGAAAAAAAATTACATATTATTATTAAAAATGTACTTTTTTCACAAATCTAGCCACAAATTCCATCCATTTGTAACCAATTGCAATAAAACTGTGGAAATGTAATGACAAATCTTTTCTGAAGGGACACTCTAATTAATAGTTCTTACTTGTAGCAATATTATCAAAAAAGTTCAAATAAATTTTACTTGTTAGAAAATTTCTTTTACCCGTTAAAAAAAAATTAATATGAAGTAACAAAGAAATGTATCAAATTTGATACAACCTTATATCTAATTATAATACAATTTGATCCGAAAAGTGGTGCATCGTATTGTATATAAATGTATTATATAACATTGAGTTTGACATAATTTGATACTATTCAATCCAGTGGAAATAAAATTGTTAAATTAATTACAGGGCGCTAGTTAAATGGTCCGATTATTAAGATGACTTTCATATGCTTAATAACAAAACTTTTTATATCAAGCTAAAATGTTTGTATTTTGATACTTTAAATTGTGATGTTTATTTAAGATAATTTCAGTAGATATTTTCAATAAAAATGTTCGAGTTGATACTAGGTCTGTTTTCTTATTTTTCCAGTAAAGTCCAGTAAAAAATACTCAGTACACAGAAAAAATATTTCCCTAATGTTATCAATCAAATCGATTTGTTGAAATTTGTAAAAGCTTGCTCGTACATTCCTCCATCATCGTTGCAGTCTTTATAGGACCAACATGGTGAAGCAATTAAATTTGTTCTTCTTACTGCCAACCCAGAGGACTCTGTTATCGTGCTTGGTGATTTCAATTTACCTAAACTATCCTGGAAGTTCTTACCTGATGAGAAATATTTTGTTCCGTCAAAATCGGAAAAAAAGTGTCAGGAGCTTTTTGACATTTTACATGATTTATGTTTATTTCAACTAAATGGCATATTGATTGATAAATTTAAATTATTGGATTTAATATTTGTTAATGATAATGCAGAATGTAACGTTGTTCGAACTAGCCCAATTTCAACCCCGGAAGACCGATATCACCCGACGATTAACATAAATATATGTATTCCATCTGACCTTGTCAATTCTTCTACAAAAAATAATGAAATGTTACAACTTACTACAATAGTAAATCGTGGTTTCCTTCAAAGAAAACAGACTGATGCAATTCATACAAACTTCAGCAAGGCGTTTGATAAAGTCAACCATAAGCTTTTAGTAAAAAAATTACATTTAATGGGATTTACTGCTCTTAGTATTGAGTGGATATACTCATATTTAACAAATAGAAAACAAAGCGTTCTTTTTAAACAAATATCTTCAAAAAACATTGATGTTCTATCTGGAGTTCCTCAGGGGAGCCACCTTAGACCTCTTTTATTTTCATTGTTTATTAATGATTTACCACAAGTAATAAAGTTTTCAAATATTCTGATGTATGCTGATGATGTTAAAGTTTTCCTTAGCTATAATCAATACTCCGACCATTGTCTTTTACAAAATGACTTGGATTCGTTTCATGCATGGTGTGTCTTGAATTTAATGGAACTAAATCTAAAAGAATGCAAATGTATCTCGTTTGTTAGAAAGAGGCCGATATCTGTAAACTATATGCTGGGCGGTTATCAACTGGAGAAAGTAAACAACTTCTTAGATCTTGGTGTTTTGTTAGATCCCAAACTTAGTTTCATTCCCCATATTACGATTATGGTAAATAAAGCTAGGGGAGTTCTCGGTTTCATAAAACGTTGGGCTAAAGAGTTTAATGATCCGTATGTAACAAAATCGTTGCATACGTCACTCGTAAGGCATATTTTGGAATACGCATCTATAATTTAGGACCCTATGTACCAGAACCATATTGACAGTATTGAATCTGTACAAAAGCAGTTTCAATTCGCGTCACCAAAAATCTTCAAAGGACTAATGTAGAAGGGGTCGAAGATTTACAAAAATTATAATTTTTGAAGGATAAAGATCAACTCTTTAACCGTATTGTTTTATTTACCCGAAGAGAAGTAAGAAACAAAATTAGAAGAATTGAACTAATTCAAGTAAAAAATAAAAAATTGTTAACTAATAAACATTGTTCGTGTACAGTAGGGTGATAACTTTTTTTGGACAACATTCTCTCCAGGGGTTTTCTAATGGCAAATATTGTATTAATAATAAAAAAAACTATTTCAGTTCAATTTGGTAAAAAAAACCTTACGCACCGACAGCGATTTCTAAAATGCCTTTAATAGATTTTTTTTTATATTTTTTTTAATAACAATTTTTTTTAAAATATGGTTTATACATATGTAAGTAAGCAAATTTGAAAGAAAACTATTCCATTGAGTCGAAAACGGACTTTGCTATTGAAATCAGCATGCCTTAATTATATAGATGTGATGGTCAGACGTTGAGGCATCAAAAAAAGTTTTTTTTTTTTTACTATGTTTGATTCAAAACTTTAACGCATTTGGTGCGTAACCTTTTTTAACGATAGCGAAAAACTAAAAACGCAGTTCTTAATATTTGTCCATGCCCTACACGATTTTGTCTGGGGAGATTTGATATTTGCAAAAAATGCAAAAAGTTATTACCCTAGTGTACACTGTACAGGCTAGAATCTTTAGTCATAATACAGTGTGGTGTTATTGTTTATTAAATATACAATAACACTTTCTGACTATAACATTAGGACCATTAGTTAGGTTTGCCGTACTCTGCAAATTTTAAATGTTTAACTTTTAAATTTAAAAATATTAAAACCAAAAGTTTATTTTTCGATCTTTTATCATAAATGTGAGCAAGATTAGTCAATTTCAAGATTATTTGGTTTTTGTTAAACAAAATCTGTTAACTAAATGAGAATTACATGCCGGTTTAAATTCAATGTTATAAAATTATAGTTATAAAAAAAAGTTTTGTATGGCAACACCACTTTTTCCAATCAGTTTTTGATTATTAAAATGGTTTACAATATGAAGCACTTCTTAATCAAATGAGTTCTTATTTAATTGAAAAATAATTCAATTAAAGAGCTATTAATTTATAATTGAATTAGTTAGTTTCGCTGTTGTCGGAATGTCAGCAATTAAAGTTATTGAATCGGTGGTTTCCGTCATTGAAGTGGGTTTTTATTTTTTGGGTGTAGCAAAATTACAGGGAGTAAGATCAAAAATGTATTCAGTAAAAACTAGCAAGGTCACTGGCATCAAACTGTCACTTTACTAACTTTTTCTTTTTTCTATTTTCTTACTGAAAAATCTTGTACAAGTTTGAACGAATTTGTAAAAATTTTTGTGTTATCGAACAAACTTATTGAAATATTGAGTAGGATGTTATGGATTTCAAAACCAAAACGTGACTTTTCCACATCTTTAAAACAAAAATATGTTTTTTTTTACTTGGGACATTTTTTTGATTAATCGCATATATTAATTTAATTCTGTCAATACAATCATTTATTGCCCGTCTAAAAACTAATGGCTGTAAGATACAATTAAATTTGTAGTTGTAAGAAAAACAATGAATAACCGATCATCAATTACATAATACATGAATTATAAACGTAAAGTAATTATTAATATATATTTTTGAAATTCTATTTATAGACACATTACTTTGTGATTTTTTGTAAGCATGAGGGTAGGGTGTATATTTTTGATATCACGAACGAAAACACGAAGCACAACAACTCATTTACATATTAAGCAATAAAATATTATGTGTATCGATAGCTTAGTTGGTAGAGTTCTCGCCTAACGAATTGTTAAATACCAGAGACCCAGGTTCGAATCCCAGAATGATAACGTTATTTATTTATTAAAAAAAAAAAGTTATTTATTTAATTAAAAAAAATATCTGTAAAAAAAATTTTTAATGTTTCTTTTTATGAAAATCTATTTATAGACACATTACTTTTTCCCACCATGTAACCATATAAGTAACCAGTTACTTTACCCCCTACAAGGTGATGAGCCCACCCATTACTTTTAGGCTCATCGCCTGTAAAATTCATCAGTGAAGTAACGTGTAAAGTAATGCATGGAGCCTTATGGCGATACATTACTTTACCCATAATATTGTAATGTGCGGTTTTGCTGCGATCTTTACCGACATTTTTCAATCCTGAAATACCGGCAAATACTTACTGTAATTTTTTTTTTGTAATTTTATAAATGATTATACTATTTTTAAGAGTAGAAATTCAAAATTGTATAAACGGGTGAGATATTTTAAGAATTCTGAATTATTAAATCATGAAAATGTTCAAAATATATTTTAAAATGACATTAAAACTCAATTTCTATATGCACAGAGAGGATTCCTTGGACGAGTTGTAATGAAATTTTTTTATTAAAATAATAAAGTTTTCTGCATTACGTGAATGAAAAATTTCTTAAACTTTATGAAAATGCTTCACAGTTCTAATGAAACTAGTTTTAATGAAAATTTTTCTTTAGATGTATGAAATTTTTTAAAATATGGAATTTTTCATTAAATTTTATGAAAAACTAATTTAATTTAATGAAAAGTTTCAATGGATGAATTCCAGTGAAAATGCATAGATCTAATGCATAAATTCATTGATATAATGCAGATAATTCTCTCATTGTGGAGGACAAATTTTTAATTATTTTCTTTTGCCAAAATTTATTAAGAATAAATCGGCACTGGTAATGATAGCAATGGACAGTACTTAATGAAAATTCAATCTTAAGTTCAAAGCCACTCTTTAACAAATGATTTAAATCAGTTTTGGGTACTTTCTCTGACATCGCTATTGGTAACTTAAATTAAGAATATACCTTTGTGTTTAAAATACTTATATCAGCCTGGTATGTAACCTTCCGTCCTCACACCTATTTTTTGTTACACGAGTTTTACACCGTTGTCTGGGTGCATTTTTTCCCCAGTATTGAGGCTGCTATGAGCAAGTGGCAACATTTTTTAAAACCATAGGTAAATTGGCGAATTCGATGCTTAAATTATAATAAGTATGACAAAAGATTTAATTGTAACAATCAATATTTAACTAAAAGACATAAAATCGGATTTAGCATTTTTCTCAGCTACTGAGAGATTTAAGTTTGCTCTTTTTTTCTAATCAGTCTGAATGAGTCTATAAATGGGTTTTCGTGAAAAAACTCGTATTTCTAACTCATGGTATTAACAAAAATAAAAACTGAATGGAGTAATTTTGCCTGAAATGTAAATTATATATAAATATTTAAAATTTTTTAATTCTGCATCAAAGCATTGTAAAAATTTACCGATAAACCGGAGATATTAAGATTTTTATGCAACTTGCTTTGGACGCAAATTTTTTATTAAATGCTTAGTCATATGATATTTTTAGTCTTATGAAAGGGTATTTTTACTCTTATGAAAGGGTATTTTTAGTCATATGAAAGGGTATTTTTAAAGAAAACTCTGGTACTTTAACCTGTTTTTAATTGGACGGGAATTCTTGGCATTAAGGGTAATCCCGCTTTCCTGGGAAAAGTAATCCCGCTTTCCTGGGAAAAGAGAAACCCTAATCTTACTACACATGGCGTCATACTTTTCTATATTAAATTTTACAAAACTGCATCACATCATACACAATGATACAATATTATTTTTACTCGGGTATTCGAATAATTTTGTAGGTATTGTTTCTATTGAAACATTATTGTTAGTAGAGTAGGCGTAGTTGTAGACGGGGTTTGAATTAAACAATTTATCATAAATATTTAACAAGATTTTAAAATAAGCTAATTGTTATAATTAGTTAAATGTCAACACTTGTAATTGACAAGCGAATGAAGCTTGAGAAAGCAGGAGTATGCGTGGGTGGGCATAAATATTATTTAGTAAAATTTAGTACTGGAACTACCTCCTTATATTGAATACAATAAACCCTTATCACAGTCCTGTCATTCAAACATTATTTTGAAAATAATTTTATGAATGTTAGTTACAACCGGGTTTAAATGTTGAGAGTAGGGTAGCAGGGGGAGGTTGTTGTCACTGGGGCACATATGCCATCCCCGTTTTTTGATGTACTTAAGAGAGTTATTAAAACGTTCCTTGTCACAAATTGTACTGTTATTCATCATTTTCCGGGTCACCAAATTTTACACTTGTTGTTCGCACGTGGTCGAGGATATACGTTAGCGTGTCCCGAATAGAGCACTTTTCGAATTTGTTGAAATAATACCATTCAATCGATGCATATTAAAGAGCTGAATATGGGAATAAATAAGGAAAAAATGTTTGAAGTGGATCATCATTTCCCTACCAGCGATTGAAGTCAGCAATTGAATCATTGATCATGTTTCGTGTCCTCTAATTTTAAAATGGTTCTTCCAGTGATTAAACTTACCGGTTGCAGTGCATTTTGAAGAAAAAAAAAAGTTTCGAATTTTTCTTCGAAATATGGCTCAAAAGCTTCTTAAGTTTAGGTTTAATACTAGAAAAAAATTTTTTAATTTTCTGTAGGGTAATTTTGCAACACTAGAGTATTTTTTAATGAAAAACAGGTAAAATTTCTATAATTTATATTTCTTAAATTTGTACGGAAAACAATTGTACTTAATCAAAAAATCATCTGGTGGGAGAAAATTACTTTACAGAAAGTTTAAAAACATTTTTCCAGTAATAAACAAAAACGTTAAGAAACTTTTGTGACCTATTTCACAGAATTTTTTACTTATTTTTTCCATATTAAGCACTTTCTGACGATTGAGAGGTATTACAAATGTTTTTTTCTTCGGGACACCCTAATATACACGTTTTTGCTTTTTTGGGTTACAAAAATTAGTAAAGGGTTTGTTTATTTGGGATAATTTTTTCATTTCGTGATATTAGTTCATAATATTAACTCGAATTTTTTTAGAATTTTTATCCAAAAAGTGTAAAAAAATATAAAATTATGTAAGCGACTGATAATGGAGCACATACGCCTCACCAACAGGTCAGAAGTAGTTTCGTCAGCAAAAATCGTAGCGTTTTAAAAGACGTATACGTATTATTAATTCAGTACATTGTTATATGTGTTGCACACCAGTAAAAAACGCTGCTTACATGCAAGCAGGTTTGTAAATGAGTAAGCTAAAAAGAATCCCTTACAAACCTGCTTACATATGCTATGATTTTTATATGGCGAGTTCCCACTTCGAAGCATTACTTTTGGTCAAAATAAGAGCTGATTTTAGCGCTTATAAAAAGATGTGATTTCATGGATTGCAGTAAAATCATATTTCATGTCTATATTATTACGACAAGAAGTAATAACATGAATATCAATATGGGGAATGGGACCGGTTCTGCGTGTGAAACAGGATCGGTCCCTTCGTGCCAGAGACCGGTCCTCTGCTAAACCCTACCCTATGTAAACAACTGGCAACTTTAACATTGGGTTGTCATAGGAGGGGGTCATTTGTTCTGCTTGGGCATACCACAAGACTGTCGCAAAAGGGCCATGTCGTATAAAATAAACGAAAACTAAACAGCTTCCAATGGGTAAAATTCTGGCCAAATGGCTTTTTCTTCTTAATAAGCATTCTGGTTAAGTGGTATGTCCTGCCTTTACCAGCCACAGGATTGGTAATTTTAGCACAATTGACACTGCTTAACCCAATTCAGTATTAAATTATACGAGTCCTGTGATAATTCCTTCCTTAACCAGTCACTTTTAGGTCAATTGACTCCTCATTTCCCATAGGGATGCCATACATAATTTATTTTACATAAAATTCTACAGACATTAATTTTTTGCTGTTAACATTTTTGACATATAATATAATCATTTTATTTTTTTTCCGCTTCATGTGCTAGCTCTTCAGAAAAAGTTAAATGATTAATTATTTTTTATTACATACTCGAAAACAGCAAACACAATCGGAAATCACTCGGGAAAGTTGGTACAGATTGTTTATAATACACGATATGGAACTTTCTGCGATATAACCTGCATCCTTATAAGGGCTTAGGGTAAGCTGCTTACAACCTTCATCCTTCTAAGATAAAGCAGTAAGCTCAAAGTTTTTGTTTGTTTATTTTTATACAAAATTTATTCGTTTCATTTGCTGCTTCTCAGTATTTGTTTTATCCTGCTTCTAAAAACGCGAAAATTTTTTACTGGGACTGGTCAAACGTAGTTTTCTTTTAACAACTTCTAAGAAAATAAACACTATTAAATTTTTTTGCTGAAATTTCGAATTTTGATATCAATTTTTATGGTTATTTCCACCATAACCGTTATATTTATTGCTGACAAATGTGCAACATTAACTTTTCGAATTTACCCCATATGTGGGGCAGTTAAGCCGATTTGAGTTACTTAGGAAATCTTAAAAAAATAAATGTAAGGAAAAAAGATAATTTATATTTTTAATATAAAAATTAAAGTTGGGATGTGTAAAAGATAAAAAAAAAATTCTCCAAAAAAGTGTTGTTTGAGTAACAACAGCACTTTAAAGAAATGTGGCGAATGCTCTCGCTTCTACCCTACCATTTAATTTTGTAGCCATAATTTGTTATATTTACCCATTTTAATATAAATATGTACAAAAAAAAAAAAAAGATTTATTTGCAGCTGACGGTAGTCGGTAGAGACTTTTATAGGCTTCAACGCAATGTACGTCAATCCATTAAAAACAAAAAAATATATAAAAAAACAGAGTGGTTTATTTTTAAAATGTCTGTCTTTTGCAGTTTGACGTTAAAAATAAGTTAACAGAACGATCTACTCAAAAGTTATAAATAAAAGGAAAATATTCCTCCAAAATATGAAGTAAAAAGTTGAATTAAAGTATATTTTCACAAGGTTTATTTAAAAAAAAAAAAACTTTAAAATGTTTGAGTTTTGATACATATTTCAATTACCATGCAACTTTTTTAATTTTTTTTATCAAATTTTATAAGAAACTAGCTGACCCGACAAACGTAGTTTTGCCTTCAAATTTTATTTTCATTGAAAGTCTCGTTCCGTTACAAAGACGTGGTGGATTGATATTTCGAAGAAAAATGATAGTTGGACTGCACCGACAAACCAAATTTTTTTCAAATACCTTCAAAAGGAGCAGAAATAATATATGCTGTCAATCAAATGAATGTGTGTATATATGAGTTTGTGTATTAGGTTGGATTAAAAACCATCCTCATTGCATGTTCTACACGTATTCAGCCATTTTTATTTTTGGCACCCGTATTCAAGCAATGCTGTGTAACAAAGCAAACATTTTTGATATTCATACAATTTATATGAAAATGACTAATGTTTAGAAAAATAACCACATCTGGACCAAACGAAAATATTTTTAAATAATTTTTTTCTTAAAAACCTTCCTCATTGCATGTTCTGTAAAACGTATTCAGCCATTTTTTATTTCATGCAGCCGTTCTCGAGTTATGAAGTGACAATCAAAACGTAACCATCCTCATTGCATGTTCTGCAAAACGTATTCAGCAATTTTTTCTTTTATGCAGCCGTTCTCGAGTTATGGAGTGACAATCAAAATGTACACTTCTTTTTATATAAAGGGTCCGCCATCTAACGTTTTTTTTTTTTTCAACTAGTGCTTATTTCGTGAATGGTAACACTTAGCTCATGTCTAATTTGACAGATAATTAGTTTTATCCTTCCGCTGAACGAATATGGTTGTGTATACGCATGAACAACGCTGGGAAATATTGCGACATTACTTTGAAAATCATGGTAATGTTGCAGAATGTGTGCTAAAATTGCGTACGGATTTTGGAAAAAGAGAAGCACCGTCAGCTCCGTATGTTCGTTATCTTGTGAAAAAAGTGAAAGAAATTTTGTTCACAAAAATTGAAGAGGAGGATATTGGCAACATTTGGTTTCAACAGGACGGCGCTACGTGCCACACAGCCAAAGCTACACTCGATGTTTTGCGCCCTGTTTTTGAAGATCGCATTATCAGCCGCAGAGTTGATGTCGTTTGGCCACCTCGGAGCTGCGATTTGATACCGTTGGACTATTATTTGTGGGGTGCCGTCAATGATAACTGTTACGCCAACAAGCCAGAGACAATTGACGCTTTAAAGGACAGTATTCGTGAAGCCATATTGCACACAATCGATAATGTGCTTAAAAATTGGACCGATCGTGTAGGCTACTGCATGGCCAGCCGAGGCAGCCATTTGAATGAAATTATTTTCCATTATTAACCGGAAGAATTGTACTTTCAAATAAAAAAAGAAATTTGAGAAAATATTCAGTAGTTTTTTTTTTATTGTCTTTTCAAAAAAAAAAAAAGTTATTTGGCGGACCCTTTATATAGATAGGAGAAAATAAAACTGACATTTTTACCGACCTATTCGCCTATTCATTGCGCCTTTTAAAAATTATTAAGGCTTGGATTTGGAAACTTCTGAATTTTTAACTTACTAGTTAACTGCACTTAGAATATTATGTTAGTAAAAACAAATGAAATTTGCATTGTAAACAAGACCACTAACATTTCACTAAATTCAACTAATATTGTCATTTCTTTTTGACTGTTGATAAAACGAACCACAAATGTAGTAACTAATCGAACGAACAAAAATAATAATCTAACCAAAAAAAATTTGACATTTAATCGATTAACAGCATTACAGTGTAATTGTAAAATATTAGAAAATTTCTAATAATATCGAGAATGGAGAAAAATAATTTTTCATTTTGTATGCTTTGATTTTTTCGCAAGCTGTGTTATGGGTCAGTGCAATTTCTGTTCAAAAAATTAAAAAAATTAAAATTAAAAAAAAAGAAATTGAGCTAATATGTTTTATTAAATATATTTTTTTTTCATATTATTTCTACCTCCACATTTTTTCGAAAATTGTTTTACACTAACAATTTTTTATATCAAAAGTTGTATACACAGATTTAAAACTTTGTGAATAATTTATTGATACTAAAGTTTAAACCTTAAAGAATTATAATAAAAAATTCCTAATACTTTGTAACATCCCAGGTATAAATTGCCAACCGTACCAAAAAATAGTACTGGACAACCCACCGAGCTAAAAATTACCAAAGGTACATCTAATATTGTACTACACTAAGAAAAAATGTCTGTAATGACTACGGGAAGTTTAGCTGTTTAAACCGTGTGGTATTTTTTTTTTTTTTGCTAAATTTAGCAGTATATGTATACTATAATGTAGTACAATTAAATTAGTTTTACAAATTAGTAAACGCTACTAATTTTTAAGTAAAATTGTTGAAAACTGCAATCCAAAAGCATTTTTCCGAAATAAGCAAAAAATATTACTTAAGTTTAGTATTAGTAGAAAAAACTAGTAAGCGCAACTAAATTTTCGTAAAATATTTGGTTTTACTTAAGACCTGTTTTTCTCAAAATTTTGTTTTATAGAATTGACCGAAATATCTTCAAAATCTCAAAAAGAACTCACATAATTATTTTACATATTATATTAATAAGATTTAAAACAGGAAATGTTTTTTTTTTTGCTTCTAGCTTCGAGCTCTTCTATTTTAATACTGTACCAACAAGCATAAAAACATGTTTTTTTTTAGAAATTACTTAACAAGGCCTTGTTGATGTGGTTTTTGTGTAGAAAACTGATACCCGAAAAAATTAAACAAAAACCAACCACCATTAGTTATAGAAATGTACTCACACATGTACACTATCGTTTTTTTTTTAACATAACCAGTTTTAACTGTTTCTCCTAGTTTTTTCATAAATGCATGCAAGTTTACAGTTTTTCATGTTAAATCAGCATATTAATGAAAAAAGTAAAAAACAAATTTAAAAATGAGATCGTAATATTAAAATAATTATACTTCTTATTTAAAAACTTTTTTAAATGCTGTTTTTTTTTCCTTTGGTTGTCATATAAAAATTTTATAATAATAATTTGATGATGACCAGCATTATAATGGCATATTTGAAAATATTTTGGATAAGAAAACCATGTGTAATTTGTGATCGAGAGATCAACATCATCGTTCCGCTGCATATTTTAAAACAAAAATTTTGCAGATATAAAGGAGTACACCTAGAGTACTATGTACGTAAAGGCCTCTGCATATGTAGTTAAAAACAAATGAAATTCACTCAAAAAATGTACGACTTACATTTCATTAAATTTAACTAACAGATAAAAAGAGCCACAAATATAGTAAAAATTAACCACAAATTTAGTAAAAAATTTACTAACGTTTATTTGTTTAATTTTTTTTTTAATAAAAACAAAAAACTGATAAAAGATTGGAAATTCATAATACAGTTATTTATTGTGGTTTGTTTTTTTAAATGAAGTACAAATTTAGTCAAAACTGAAACTTCTTCAAGAAATGATTGCTTTTTCATTTAGAAATAAAGATACTCTATAACTACGCAAACTACAAATATGTACAGCAGAAGTTCCCTGAGTGTATGCCTCAAAGAGTTCTTTTTGACCCAATTATGTTTAAAGTGAAAACATTATAAATTTCAGCAAATTTTCGATTTTATGTAATTAGAAAACATATGTTTTGATCGATTAAATTTTTAACACAGAAATAATTTTATTTATTAAAATATATATTTATATTTTTGAATATATTAAAGAGAGTCTGAAAAATGGCCAGAATATATTTTTAAAATTAAATATTTGGCAACTCTTATAAAATGATGAAGATGTATAAAATATTTGTCTTCAATTTTTATGAAACATTTGGCCCTGAATGTAAATTGGCTATGCAAATATAATCTACCTTTAGTATGTTTGGCCAATCTGTGTTATAAGTACACTCGTAGGTTTTAAATATTTCGAATAAAATTTTATTACATATAAAATTTTTTTAAATTTGCAAAATTTTTTTGCTAATTTTAGCTCTTAGTTTTGAAATAGTATTAGTAAAATATGTCGTTTAAATTAAAAATTAGTAACAAATTCCATAAAAATTAGTAACAAATTCCATAATTTGTAAAATGAGAGTAGCACAAATTGGTACTAAAAACATATATTTTATTAAAAATTAGTACAAAAATAGTAAATTGGAATTGAAAAACTTTTACTGATTTTTCTACTAACTTTTTTTTGCTGGTAAACACAATTTTGTTTACAGCGCATGTGTTTTGTCAGTACCACCCGCAAAAGTCTTTGCCAATATTACAACCAATTAGAAGCATATTTTTAAATATTTATTATATTTCATACATTTGAATATGAACCGAACTGTATTGCTTCTTTTCAAGTGTGTTTTATTTTACTTATTTCTTAAAATTAATTAAAGTTAAGCTTTTTTAAAAGCACAACATTTTTGGAGTTACCATCGTTATGACAACGGTGGCAAATTCGCTTAAACCAATGATTGGCCACTGTAATCAATCGGGTAACAAGACAATACTGTCAATCCCATGTTCTGTCAACGCATAACGCACAGTCGCTGACGCTTTGCCGACACTGTGCCGATTGTATTTTTCTGCCTGGGATTTTATTAAATTCTTTTTTATTAATATTAAACTTTTTTTCTATAATCTTTTTAGCATGATGGACTACACTAGCTTGGGCTGTTGTGCTTTGGCATTTGTATTATATTTAAATACTTTAAATTCCGGATTTGTCTACGATGACAGGTATGTTAAATTATTAAATTGAACATTTTTTGGAAATAAATTTTCTCTGAAAAAATAAAATCACAAAATTCACATAAAAACTGAAGGTTATAAAAACTCCTTTCTCTTTTATGCTCGGAAAATTAAAAAAATATGATTTATACTTATTTGTAAGAAAATATTGTTTCTTGTTGCTGTTTCCCATAGAAACACATACAAGCTAAAACATTTTATAAGTAAAATCCTAAAAAAAAACATAAATCTTAAAACATTAATAAACCTTAGAAACAATTTCGGTCGAAAGAAAAAAAAAAAAAAAAGGAAAAACCATTCAATATATACACCGATGCCTGGTTTTAAGAAAGTGTAGAAGTTAGTTGATGGAGTTTATTTAAAATAACTGCATAATTTATGCTATGCTGTAAAACGAGTACTTAGTGTACTTTGTAGTATGTGTAGACTATAAATATAAACATGGTTGCAATAGCAATATAAACAAATGAAAAGAAACAAAACTTTTTCATAAGATACATGCTCAAATACACATACCAACATCTAATGTGGAGGCATTTAATTGTACGCAATGAAAATATATTCAATAGGACTGCAGACTTGTTCACCAAATGCATGTTTTGGTTTCTGCTGGAGCATACAATTTCAATTAACTTATCCATAAATTTGACTGTGATAACCAAATAATTTAGTTGCTGTAACCAGACCATTCCGTTGATAAGAAATTCGGTTATCACAATGAAAATAGAAGAAATGACTGAAAACATATAAAATCAACAATTCAACTTCCACCACTCCTGATTTCATCCAAAGTTGATATAGAAGATGTACAACTAATTCAACCAGATATTGAAATATCACGTTACAAAATATGAAAAATGTTTTGAAAATTTAAATACCTCATATTAAAGCTACTTCAATGGTGCACTCAAAAAAATAAGTTGTAGAAAAGTTAGTAAAACATCTTGTAAATCAAGTGTACTAATCTTCAGTAACATTTTTTTGCTGAAATTGTGTTTTCAGCAAAAGTTTTATTTATGCTTATTCAGCACTTGACTGAAAGATATACGCAGAATGAAGTAGATGTCGAGGCATGTCAAGATACTCGTACAAAAAAAAATTATACTAAAAACTACAACTATTGTAAGACATATAAGAAAATCAACCGTTTAAGATTTTTGTATCTGTTTTTCATATATAGGGACCGCCATCTAACGTTTTATTTTTCAACTAGTGCTTATTTCGTGAATGGTGACACTTAGCTCATGTCTGATTTGACAGATAATTAGTTTTATCCTTCCGATGAACGAATATGGTTGTGTATACGCTTGAACAACGCTGGGAAATATTGCGACATTACTTTGAAAATCATGGTAATGTTGCAGAATGTGTGTGAAAATTGCGTACGGATTTTGGAAGAAGAGAAGCACCGTCAGCTCCGTATGTTCGTTATGGCGGGTGTGTAAACAAGCAAAATTGTCGCATTTGGGGCACAGAAAACCCGCACGCATGCATTGGAAAGCCGATACACCCAAACCGAGTCACTGTTTGGTGCGGATTTTGGTCCAGAGGCATAATTGGGCCATTTTTCTTCGAAAATGAGCAAGGAGTGGCCGTTACAGTCAATGGAGATCGTTATCGGGCCATGTTGAACGAATTTTTGTTCACAAAAATTGAAGAGGAGGATATTGGCAACATTTGGTTTCAACAGGACGGCGCTACGTGCCACACAGCAGAAGCTACACTCGATGTTTTGTGCCCTGTTTTTGAAGATCACATTATCAGCCGCAGAGCTGATGTCGTTTGCGACTTGACACCGTTGGACTATTATTTGTGGGGTGCCGTCAAAGATAAGTGTTACGGCCCACAAGCCAAAAACAATTGACGCTTTAAAGGAAAATATTCGTGAAGCCATTGGTGAAATACGGCTGCACACAATCGATAATGTGCTTAAAAATTGAACCGATCGTGTAGGCTACTGCATGGCCAGCCGAGGCAGCCATTTGAATGAAATTATTTTCCATTATTAACCGGAAGGATTGTACTTTCAAATAAAGAAAGAAATTTGAGAAAATATTCAGTAGTTTTTTTTTTATAGCATTTTCAAAAAAAAAAAAATTTTTTGGCGGACCCTTTATAAGACAAAAGGACGCCAACAACTTACATTGTGGATAAAGAAAACTTAATTTTGTGTTATCACCGGCTTGTAAAATTGAATGTCTATTAAATAAATTAATGGCAAAATAATATAATTAGACATAGTAAATATCAAATGTGTATTTTCAAACTAAAAGTTTGTATTGGTTTTCAGTGATATTCATGTAAAGTGATATCCATATAGTGCAATCAAGCAAATATACGCTCAGGTAGAAAGACTAAAGCCAAAGACAAGGATATCCAACAAAAATGTTGTATATTGAAATTTTTGGTTTCGTATTTAGAATTACAGCGTTTGTCTTCTTTTAAAAGATGCCATCATGTAGACAACCATTGACGTAATAATTTTTTTATGTTATATATATAAAGTTTCTAAGGGACAAGGCCCCAAGATGGATATAGCGAATAAAATGATTGCATCAGGTAGCAGCACCTCATGCTTTCTATCATTGTTGTGGTTGGTATAGACTCAGTTTTTTTATTCTTACTCGAAGATAAAATATCTGCTAGTTTTTCTACTGCGTAGAAAAAAAAATTTTTTTGATTGAAAAGTTCTTGAACATAATTATGTTGAGGCATTAAGGTTGTTACAAGGTATATGGTAAATTTTTTTTAGGGGCTATCTTTTGGGGCACCCCTATAAAATGTGCCAATAGCCTAGAAAATGCGATTGACAAAGTTTAAGCCCAATCGGAAAACGCCAACATGTGTCTCATTGAGCATAAATTAGGGAAAAACAGCGATTTTTCACTAAAATTCGTTTTTCTTTGTCCTTATAACCGAAGCCATTCATTCTAAGAACCTGGCTCGAGTCTTATTTTATAGGAAATTTTATTGTTATTAATTTTGATCTTAGTAATATTTTTGCAGAAACTGTTATTTTTCACACTATTTAGCATTTATCAGATCGTAGTGGATATCTCAATAATCGCAGAATAGTGTTCAAAACACTTTTAACGAATTTTTGTCCTATGTTGTAAAATAAAATAAAATAAATAACTATACATACAAACATGTGTATCGTAACAAAAGTTTTTTTTTTTGTAACATTATAATTATTTAAAATCACAAATTAAGGTGGTAATGGCTTGGACAAGGTAACTTTTGAAGAGCCTGGAAAAAGATGCCTACATTCAGATACAACTTGTAAAAGACACTGTCGTTGTTCTTCGTCTTTTGTCAAGGCTGAATTGTAGTCTAGGATTAATTTTACCCCTCTCTCAGCTGTGTCATTTACTACTTTAAGGCCTTTCACAATTTTTTTGGCTCGTAAATAATGTTGATTTTTACACCATTCATCGGGATCAGTATTTAAAAAATCTCTTGAAAAAATTTAGAGTCCGAGAAGAAACAAAGTAATCAATTTCTTTATCCAATATATTATCAACTTCTTGAAAACTAAGTTTTGCTTTAACATCTCTGTCTTCAGAATTGACTTCATCGTTTTCTACGTTGGACTTTAATTGTTTAACCATTCTTATTTTGATAATTTTTTCCAAAGTATCATCGAAAAATGAAAAAGCAATTTGCTCCGAATTAAGATACCAGAGATGGTTGACTATTTTAGACAATGCCTTGTCCGCAATTTCTTTATTAATACTCCTGTATTGAACTAAGGATTTTACTAATTTTAGGTCTTGGTTTGGGGCCATGGTGGGGTTGTGGGCGGTAAACCATGCTTTTATATAAATATTGATTATAAATAAGCATATATCTTTAATACCCATACTCTCTGAAACAGACAACGAAAATTGTTCCTCGAAAATATATATTTTGAGACAATAAATAGCCTTTGCCATCCATCTGGCGTGGTGAATAGCTCCAGGTACTCTGAACGTAGTATTTTCCGGTGGCAGACGCCCTAAGCATATGAGGCAAAGTTGGATGAATTCTTTATAATCGTCTCTGGGCTGTTGATTTTTTAATTGTTCAAAAAGGAAATTTGAAATTTGGTCTGCATTACTAATTTTGTCTCTAAAATTTTCATCTTCTTTAGCTGTTTTGTATTTCTTTTTGTCTATTTTAGACCACTCGCTCTGGAATTTACGAAAAATATCTGGTTGAGGTCCAGTGGATGTACCCATTTTGCAGTTAAAAACTTCCTTTAAAACAATTTCCAAAATTTGGTGACGACAAGCTAAATAAAGAAGATTTTTTTCCAAAAACTGCTCTAGTACAACGCAGGTTCCCTTATGGCGACCCAGTATTTACTGCCGTGGTATCAAAACACATTGCCTGAATTTTTTCAGCTGCTCCCCACTGCTCAACTGCTGAGAATACAGCTTTTGCCTGAGTAATCCCCGTACTATTTTCAAGGACTGGAACTCCTATCAACTGTTCTTCATTGCCACAAGTAATTAAAATGGCTAACCTCTCTACATTTCTTTTACTCAATATATCCGGAAGAAGCTTTCCATACCAGTGCACAACAGCACCCTCCAGATCGGAATTTCTGAATCTACTCTTGATTAGATTAGTTCTTTGTTGGCGAAATTGTTGTCTGCGGAGCCTTATGGCAGATTTGTTACCAACTAAATTCTGTGGGTCATGGCCCAATGCTTCTGCTGTAGCTGAAATAATGCGCACCGCATCTCTATCAGAAATACTACATCTATCTAACAATACACACAATTTTTGAGTTATAAGCTCTTCTGAGCCTCGACAGTACCTCCCCTTTTTTATTTCTGGTTCTGCTTCCTCTCGGTGTGAAAAATTATATTCAGTGTTTGCATCTTCTTGCATCGGCTCCTCTTCGTCTGAAATGCTGCTAATGCTTCTTGTAGACTCCAGCACTACATCTTTTTCACCTTCTGAAAGTTAAATATATGTGTCAGTTAATAACATTAATATATGTATAATAAATGAAAAGTTTATGAAAAATACGAACTCACCTATATATTTTTTTGATTTTTCAAATCTTGCCATCTCAGCTTCTTCCTCAATTTCTTTCGTTTTTCTGTTCTAACAAATTTCATGTCGACTCCTCCCATGCATCCAGGGCGTCCTCTTTCCCTCTGTAGTAACAAAAACTCTCTGTCTTCTTCAGCTGTCTTGGCAAGTGCATCTTGATGAGCAACATCAAATAGGTCGTCAAATGTCAACTTGAAATCTTCTTCTTTTTGATTTTGAGTAGCGCTTGCTGATCTCGAAGAGTTTTTTGAAGTTTTCTCAATTTATCATACAGTTTTTCTAGCTTTGAGACACAATGTTTAATTTCTTTGGTTGGTATCTTTGCTTTCTGCCAAAACACCAAAACCTCCTTTATTGTAAGTCTAGCAGCTTCTCTTTTGTTTAATTTAACTTGGCGCATATTATAAAATAAACTACGTAAGACTTGGCAATTTGATGGTAATTTACTGCCAGTTATTTGATGAGACATGTTACCAATTAAAAAAAGTTTATCTCTCTGCCTTGACATCATACTCATTGATAAAGTGGACAAGAGAATTTAAAAAAATGTAATCGAAAAACACGGCTAAAAGCGCTTGTACCTTTATATATTTATATGACAACTCGCATTGAGACACTCGTACTGAATGAAATATGATGTATGTGATGTAGGAATTGTTAATATAAACAATGGGAATCCCCGAGTCATAATTATTTGTCTGTACTTTAACGGAAAAAATAATCCAACACAGTGGTGAGTATTTATTGCCACATGTTGGTCAGTTTAAGCGTTTGTGGTAAATTTACTAAACTCCATTATAAGAGGTACAAAACGTGTGAATAGAGGGTTTTCACTCTTTTATTTACATTGTAATCATTTAAAACATAAATTTATGCTTTTAATGTGACCAGTACGACGTCGTCTGATAAATGCTAAATATTTCTTTATATATTGGTTAAGGAACAAAACTATCAAGATCAAAATTAATAAGAATAAAATTTCCTATAAAACAAGACTCGACTCAGGTTCCTAGAATGAATGGTTTCGGTTTAAAGAAAAAGAAATACGAATTTTAGTGAAAAATCGCTGTTTTTCCTTAGTTTATGCTCAATGAGACACGTGTTAACGTTATCCGATTGGGCTGCAACTTTGTCAATCGCATTTTCTATCCTATTGGCACATATTAGGGGGTTGCCCCGATGGAAAATCCAAAATTGATTTCTTGTAACGACCCTATTGAGGCATATAACTTAGATGAATTTTCGATTTTGCACAGGTACATATCGCAGTATATATATTTATTTATCGCATAACGATATTCTAAAACGATTTTATTGATGTTTTGATTTTGTAGCAATTTTTAGTCACTCTCAAAAGATTAATTAAATTGCTTTAAGATGGTAATTTTTATGACCCTAAGATGGTAATATTCATGATCCAAAGATGGTCACGTATTTCTTCATTGGTGTTGAAAGTTTAAGTTAAATTAGAAGTTTATTTTAAATATTAACAGAGTTCAGAAGCCTATGAAAAGCATCGTTACCCAGAATATATTGTAGATTCAAAAGATTGAAATGTTCATTAAAAGGTTTAAAAGTTCATCAAAGAAACAAAAAAAAAAAAAAAAAGAACAAATAACAAATAACAACCAATGAAGCAAAATTATTTAGAAAACAAAACAAGTCAATAGAAAATCATATATCGTCTTCAGGCGAAGACGAAGATTTTTCTATAATTTGGTCTAAAAACCACATCAGCAAAGTCCACCAAATTCAATATGATTGCGTGCAGCTAGTGTAAGAAATAAGAACCCTTAAAATGCTCCGAAGTCCTCGGTCCCTGATGTATATCCAAGATATATGATTTGATGATTCTGCAAAAAATTAGGATATGATGATTCTGCATAAAATTGTGTTTATTTTTGAATTTTCACAGTTTTAGGGAATTTTTAGGAAGTCCACTTTCTTTTAAATCAAAATTTTGAACAATTTAAAAATATAAATACAAAAAATGTTTCTCTGTACATACAAAACCTATTGTGCTTTCATATGATATATAACGCCTTAAGATATGTTATTCCGTTTGGGCTCTAAAGCATTATTTTAATAGAATGTTCATCTTGGGCCCTTTATATATTCAGATATTAAATAACACAAGGCAACAATTTTGAAAAAATTTTAAGGGCTTTGAAAACCACTATACAATTTTGATGTATTGTGGTCCCAGTAGTACAAATATGGTTCAATTTTGAAATTCAATGGAGAGGTTTTTTTTTTAAAAAATTTTTAATTAAAATTATAAATTTTTTTAGACGTGTCTCCACATAATTAATGATAACTAAAAAAAATTAGTCCGATATTATTCAAATAAATTTAGAAAACTGAAATTTACATAGCCTTTAATCCGTTAATATATTGCGTTTTAATTGGCTCAGTAGTTTTGGAGTTATAATAAAAAATTGAGGGAAAAAATATTTTTTTTACGTGAAAATAGCAAATTTTTTTGGTTAAAAAAAATCATAAAAAATCGAAAACGGCAAAAATCGTTCAGATTTATTGCTTTATCGCAAAGCCACATGTAATAGGAACAAAATGAGATATCGATCATAAAAATCGATTGATTTTTTTCGAATTTATTCACAATTAAGTGAATTCGCTCATTTTCACCAAATTTTAGTTTTTTGTCTGATATACATAAAATTGAGTAGTTAATGTTCTTCTTTCGATTGATTGAATTTTGAAAACATTTTCCCCATGCTATGTACAAATTTTCACATCAAAAATGCATTACATAGTAACATTCGTGTATTTTTTGGCAAAACCCTACCTAGAATATACTGATTCTATTCTTCGGAAAGACATTTGTGTTGGATGAGCTTAAATGTAAATAAATAAATAAATTAAATAGTAGAAAATTTATATTTTATTATTCACATTTATTATAATAAATAAAACAAGAAAATAAATAAATAAATATGTATTATAAACTACAAACTCTGAAATTTTCTTTTAGTCGATTTTCTACTATTGTTGAATAACGAAGTGTTACTCTGAATACTCCAGCAAAAATCAGCCATCATGTGTGCATCCCAGCGACCCTGGTATCGTTCATCCATTGTCCGGATATCTTGGTGGAATCGTTCGCCCTGTTCTTCACTCAAGTCTCCTAGATTTTCAGGAAAACGATCTAAGTGACTGTGCAGGTAGTGTAATTTGATGCTCATGTTGCATCCAAGATTCTGGAAGTGAGTTAACATCTCTTCAACGTGCGCAACGTAATCATCACCCTTGTTATTTCCTAAGAAATTTTGAATAACCCATACAAACGAATCCCATGCATTCTTCTCAATTTCTGACATTGAACTGCCAAATTTAGTATCGTTCACCAATTTGCGAATTTGTGGGCCATCAAATATGCTTTTTGTACTTAAACAAAAATAACACTCGGATGCGTGGTTCGCTGTTTCTCTCCATAGCATAGGCTTCAAAATTTCCAAGTGTCGTCTGTAAAATGAAAAAAAAAATTGAAATCAGGAATATGAAGAATTCAAATTTTAATTAAGAAATATTGTAATTATAAAATATTCCAAATCTATTAATTTATACTTACTTTACGTTAGAAGACTTCATAGATAAATTCAATCGACATGGAATGCATATAGTACTCGGTATCCAATGCTGGTTCAAATTGTGCGGATAGATATTATAGCAATCTTGATATGACTTTTGCAATGAAGTTAAGAACCACTTCCGTTTTTTCCCGGTGATATATTGGCTGCACACATAACAAAATAAATCTGGATCGTTTTTACATGAAAATGTTCTGGCTTTCTGGCTCATTTTTATTAATATTTGAAAATTGTTTTTAACTTCTAAGCTGTATGACTCTAATTTTTGTGTAGGTATTAAATGATGTTTGCGTTATCGCAAACACTTCTTGAATGAAATAAAAAGGGTCAAGGAGATCTTATAAATACTGATACTATAATTTGGGATAACCCTTTGTGTGGATACAGTTTGTGTGTGCTGCAAATTTTTTATTATTCCCAAGAATCCTAAAAAACATTAAGGACTTTTATGAAAAAAAAAAAATTATCCGTTACAGGTAGCTAACGGAAAATAAGAGCACTTCAGCGTACACGCACATTTATGAGCGTTTTATTACTATCCTACCGCAATCGTAAAAATTAAACAATCTTTTGTTTATTACTTATTTTTTTTTAATTATTAGAATCATAAAAATGTCATAGAGGTTTTTCCCAAAGGGGTTTTGCCAAAATGCGTGTCGTAAAATGCACCTGAGTTTTTATGTTCTGCATTTTCATTATGTAGGTACAATTTTCTACAGTGCTTGTAAATATGCGATACCTTCAATTAATTGTAAATAAAAATGTAAAGCATGCATCGATTTTTATGATCCATATCTAGTTTAATTCGCATGATATGTAGCTTTACTACAAAAAAATAAAAAGTAATATTTTTTGCAGTTTTCGATTTTTTCCAGATTTTTGTTTTTCAAATTTTTTTTTTTTTTTAGCATTTTTTTTTTTTTTTGCTAACAATTTGTTTCATAACTTTGAAACTATTGATCGCATTAAAAAAATTTGTACAGTTCTTTAAAGATATTGTAAACCTTAATTTTTGTAAATTTAATTTGACAAAATCGGACTAGTTGTTTTTGAGTTATGACAACATAAGTGGAGAAATGGCTCAAAATATTGTCAATTTTAAAAAAAAATTTTTTAAAAAAAAAATTATCCATAGAATTGAAAAATTTTACCATTTTTGTACTTAGGCAGCCATGATGCATCAAATCTATATAGTGGTTAGTCAAGCCTTTTTTTGCTGTTGACCTGTGTAATTAATGTCGTCAATGTGGGAGTATGTACATTTTTTTTATTTTGTTACGTATTGTAAATTATTTTTAAAAGAATTATAAAAAAAAAACTTAAGATTTTCAGCAAATAAATTAACTAAAGTATAATTTTTCGACAAATTTTTTGAGACTACTAATATTCAGCAAAAACTTTATTAACTTTTAAATTAAAAATTAAAATTTTGCTGACTTTACCAATTTTTTTTTTTTTTGAGTGGGGTTTTCCACTGCAAAATGCATTCTTTTCAAAACGCGGTAAAAAAGGTTTTTTTTTTTTTAATTTTTAAAAAAATTTATATTAGTTATAAATTACTTTCCTATGCAGTGTCCAAATCCTTGTAAATCCGATAACTCAGAAACATGCCGGAGCAGCACATAGCGACATGGTAACGGTAAAGAAGATTAATTTATAATTAACATATTATTTTTTTAAAAATTTTAGAAAACCGGTTTTTTGAAATAAAGCTATTTGAACCACGGACTTTGAAAAAAAAATCATTTTACCGTTAAGAAATTAATTATTTTTGAGAGCCAGTGAAACTACGATTTAAGTATCTTTTTTATAATGATTCTTGTAGCGTAAACCGTTAAAAAGATATGGGCAATTATGTGCAACTACTTTTGCAAAACTTATATTTTTTTCTTTTAATAAATTATATTTTTATTTGATACTTTCCTTACCAAGTTTCTTTAAAATTGAAAAAGGTAGAGGTCGAAAAAACAGTTCTGCGCTTATTATTTGTTAGGACCAATATGCGTATGATTAATATTTGGTTAGCAATTATATATTACTCATAAGCATAAAACAACTATTAGAAATATATTATTACCAAAAACCGATATAAATCTCAATCTCGTAAATGAAATAGATTTGATGTATGGTGTAAATTGTCTTGGATGTATTACTTTTAAATTTAAAAAAAATTAAAACCAAAAGTTTATTTTTCGATCTTGTATCATAAATTATGATGTGAGCAAGATTATTAAAGTTCAAGATCATTTGTTTTTTGTTAAACATAAAACCGTGGAATGTTTATTGATTAATTAAAAATATCTTCATTCGTTAATTTAACAATGTTTTATTAGTAAAAATGTTATAGTTTTGATTTAAATTAGTTCAATTCTTCCAATTTTGTATTTACTTCTCATCAAGTAAATAAAAAAATACAGGTAAAGGGTTAACATTTTTCCTTGAAAAATTATAATTTGGGTAAATCTTCAATCCCTTCTACATTGCTGCTTTGAGGATTTCCGGTGATGCGAAATGAAACATGTCAGTAGATAAAGTCTGCGGATGAAGAAATTTTTAATTAATAAATAAAAATTGCACGTTTTTTTTGTTTAACAAAACACAAATAATCTTGAACTTGAATAATCTGGCTTACATCATAATCTTGGATGTTATGACAAAATGACACCCAATAATAGCATCCAACCTAATGTCGTATTATAGTAACATATAAATTTGTATCTAGTAAATTGTTTGCAAAACTTTTTACAAATGAAATTTAACTTACCTTGATTTTATTGAGGTAAGACAAGTTAACAGCAACTACAAAAGCAACAGCCACAAGAATCATTTTTCATGGCCAGATGTTAGGAAATATTTTTAGAAGCCGGTGTAGTTGCCAAGCTAACGGTCATTGTACCGGAATTATTTAAAAATGACAACATGATTATTTTGCTCGAATGGTTTGTTGGTTGGTTAATATATTTTGGTAGGGGTATAATTTATATACAATGTCATTATTTTTAGCTTAAAAAAACAACAATCAAGTTTATGGCTAAAGTTATCTTGTTGGTAATATTCAAAACAAAAAAGATTTTTAAACCAAATGAAAACGAATATTATTAAATTAAGAAAAATTCTTTTGTTAAAGTAGATTTGGCATTATTTTATTAAATGCTGGAGCTCTAAGAGATTTTAAAATTTGTGCTTAAGTCATAGAAAGATCATTTTTATAATGGAAACATGTTTACAATATGTCTAAAAACAAACACAGATTTTTAAAGTTCATGTTGTACAATTTAATAAAAGTTTTACTTGTTTCCAACAGTTTCAGCAAGCCACATTGTAAATAAAATTTGAAATGACACTACTCAACAATTTTCAACTTTTTGCAGAACTTGTCTTTCAAATATATATTTTTTAATGAACTTAGGCAGTAGTGTGTCCCGAAATTTATTTGTTCTTCGATTTTCATGGTTGCTCAATGCTTATGGGGTAAAGTATTTCTGAGATTTTTTTCAGATTTTTTGGAAGATCTTTAGAGGTCGCACAAATTGAGTTTTCTCAAAAAAATTGGTTTTTGAAATGTTTTTTGAGTTATATTTATAATTTGTTCGTAACAAAAATTTTCTTAGCTTTTGAATTAACATTTTTAAAGAAAAATTGCCAAACTTTATTTTTATTTGAATAAACCATAAGTTGCGACAATGCTTCTTATGTACATTAACATACCATATATTAAATTTTTTTTCTTAATTTTTTCCTATATATTAAAACTAACGCTTGTTAAATTTTCAAATTTTTACTAAAGTTTAAAAAACTAAATACGCATTTTAAAATATTAATTAATTCTAAAAAAATAACTTGAATTCGCTCTTAGTGTTTCAGAATTATAACCCTTTAAAGTTTTTTAGCAAATTTTGAATCGGATTTGCTTCAAACTTTGAGACAGTCGGATAAGGAGAATTTTGCGTGAGTAAGTGTGAGTGAGTAGAAATCTAGCAAAAAAATCTGAATTTACTCACGTCAGAGTGCGTGAGTAAAAATAAATTCTCGTGAGTGATTGTTCGAGAGTAAATTATTCTCTCGTGAGCAAATAAGAGTCGAAATTCACTCCAAATATTAGACATCAAAAATTATTAGTCCGCGAAATGCGAAACATCACATAATTCAAAGTTTATAGCAAATGCGATGGCAGACAGTTTTATCCAATGGGTACAACCTTTTTTTTCAAAATTATTGAAAATGTTTAAGTCTTTTAAACTACATGTTTAAATGTTCGTTGAAATTATAAAAGTTATAAATAATTATTTTTAAAATTTATGCAAAAAAAATAATTTAAATATATGGTACCTAAATGCACAATGTAATATTAAGTTTGGAAATTTCTCATTAAAAATTCTGACTGAGAAGTTTAAAAAATTTCGGCCATTGACTAAGTTTTAAGTATAGTTCCAAAAACGTCCAGAAACCCCGATTTGTAGGCGAAAATTAAACCTCTTTCAAAAAATCTCAAAAAAAAAATCTTAAAAATATTTTAATAGCACCCCAACATCGAGATGAAGTAGAAAAAAAATTTAAGATACAAACAAACACAATCATTATAAGACTTACTTACACAAAATGCAACCACGATTGATTTCGTTCATTTTTTTTCTGTATACTACACAGCAAACAAATTTACGCATGTGCGTGATAGTAAATATTCTGAATATTAAAAAATATAAATAAAACAATAAATAAATTAAATTAAATATAATTGTATTTGGAGCGTCTATTTTCCAAGACATTTAATGCAAATAGCTTATTTTGTCAAAACCTCAACAAAATTATCATTATTATCAAAAATTGCACTTAAATTTATTACACAATAAATTCTCATGAAACTTAATTTTAATTATGATTACGAGATTGTAAAGCTTTTATATTTTTTGTAGTCTTAACAAATTTAAGTGATATTTTTCCGAAAATTATACAAACTTTGATGAATACATCCAAAGTTTGTTAAATTTTTATAAAATAAGTTATTTTGATAAAATGTCCTGGAAACGAGTCGCTCAAAACACAAACTCGAATTACCATATTTACAATTTATTTTTGTTATTTAATAAAAACTTTTTCATTATAAAAAAAGCAATCGATATCTGCAAATTATGCATTTAAAAAAATCTTTAAATCTTTAATTTAAAAAAGATGTTTTTGCATTTCTATTTAATTTCTGCGTCATTTTGGATTCCTGGCTAACCGTTTCTGGCGTGCACACTTCAATTGGTCGTATTGTCTTGATAGATAATACAATTGTTTCATAGACATCACCCTAATCTCAATTTGTCCGCAATAAGAAATCGATGATTTGCTTAGCTCAAACCGAGACATTAGTGACATACAGCCGACAAACTTAACTTTACGAAAATTTTAGTTATGCTTAAAAAGATTTTAATTTTATCACTTTGCCTCATTGTTGAACTCATTATTATATTAAAATCACAAATCAATTGAAAATGTTGTGAAATATTAAGAAAGGAAAAATATTTGTATATAAAAAAATGGAGTTTGTAACGTGAATAACAAATTCGCGATATTTCAAAAACTAAAAATAAGTTTTTTTATTTTTTTAAACTCAGCGTTTCTAAATCTAATAGAAAATATGTATTTCAAAGACAGGTTGTGCAAAAAGTTTTAATTATTCTTGGGTAAATTCCAAAATAAAATATTTTGGATCGAGGTATATATTAGTTTTGTATAAATATTCTTTATTTATTCACTTAATCGATATTTCGCTTTTCATTAAAAAGCATCATCAGGAATAGTTATTTAATATTTAACACACAACACGACAAACAACACACAATGCTTAAAGCTAATCGTTTTGTCTCCACCATCGTCTAATATTGAACTCGAGCCTAAATATTTTATTTTGGAAATCAATTAATAAATGTCGAATATAATCAAAATCTTTATAATTCTTTGGTAATGTTAATAATATATTTTTATATGATGAAATATTTGCAGCAAGTGGAAAATTTGTTAAAATTTAAATTTATTTTCTTAATATTTCAGAACATTTTTAATAGATTTGCAGTTTTACTACAAAAACTTGTTCATATCAAGTTTGTGAACAGTAGGATTATAACTTACTGATTTTTTTTTCCAAATACCAAAAATTACATGATAAAAAATATTAAGAATTATGATATCACTTTTTTGCGGTCGTTAAAAAGTTCCCGCACCAAACGCAATGAAGTTTTGATTAAAAATGTTTTACATGTTCTTAAAAATGCAACATTTTACTTAAAATTTCATAGCCTTTTGTTGTAAACCAATAATATCATGAATAAAAATATTTTTCCGCCATTCCAACACACATAGAAGTTGTATAGTACTATAAAAATTAAAGGCTTTTAGAAATTGGCTTCGGTGCGGAAGGTTTTTGTTCCGAATTGACTTAAAAAATAGATATTTGTTATCAGTACAATATTGTCCATAAGGTGGTGGTGTAAGTTTTAAGCAACACAATTTTTTAATCCCAATGAAGAGTAATACAGTTTTTAAATTATTAGGCATACCCTATTGGGAATTGGACCGGTTCTGCGTGTGCCACACGATCGGTACCTTCGTGCCAGAGACCGGTCCTCTCCTAAACTCTACCCTATGTAAACAACTTTCAACTTTAACATTGGCTTGTCATAGGAGGGGGTCATTTGTCCTGCTTTAAGCCACATAGTGGCATTCCACAGGACTAGCCAAAGATGGGCATACCAAAAGACTGTCGCAACAGGGCCATGTCATATAAAATAAACGAAAACTAAACAGCTTCCAATGGATAAAATTCTGGCAAACTGGATTTTTCTTGTCAATAAGCATTCTGGTTAAGTGGTATGTCCTCCCGTTACCAGTCCCAGGATTGGTAATTTTAGGACAATTGACACTGCTTAACCCACTTCAGTATTAAATTATACCAGTCCTGTAATAAGTCCTTCTTTAACCAGTCACTTTTAGGTCAATTGACTCCTCATTCCCCATAGGGTAAGGACAACATTAAAAAAGTACAATTTTCTATTTCCTTCCAATGAAAGTAAGATATCCTGAGACAAACACCGACATGATTATACTCAAAATAAAGAACATTTTATGTAGATTTATATTCATCATTTAACGCTTAAACTTCGAAAAATGAAAAAAATATGCGAAAAAATCGGATGAATGATGTAAATATAAAAACTGTGATAACTAAAAAACCACAAATGAGAAAAGGTAAGTTTCAAAAAAATAGAACTGATGTGTTGTTGGAGTTTTACTTCTGAGATTATGCATG
This sequence comes from Delia radicum, assembly GCA_021234595.1. Classification (NCBI taxonomy): domain Eukaryota; kingdom Metazoa; phylum Arthropoda; class Insecta; order Diptera; family Anthomyiidae; genus Delia; species Delia radicum. The sequence continues at coordinate 23,570,349 of CM037854.1, read as the reverse complement.
CAAGACCAAAAACACCGTGTATTGAATAAAACTAGTTTTAATCACAACAAAACTCGACCTGACGATAGATCAGTTGGCTAAAGCGCTCTGTCTAACGTGTAGTGCGAGTGCATGTGGCATTAGAAATCAGTTTATCTATACCACGGTCAGTGATTGCACTGAAAATTTATTATATACGCAATCGAACAAATAAAAACATAACAAATATTACATTATTCAAATTCAAAAAACAGGGTCACTGACGAAGTTTCAGTACCAGAAACTGCGTAATCTGATTCAGAAAATTGAAAATTTGCAATGTAGTTATGATTTTTAGAAAATACACTCATTCTTCTCTACCACGACTTTCACAATTAAAATTAAATAAAATTACATATTAATTATAATATTAATTGCAATTGTATGAAAAAGACGTGAAAATTCAAACTCAAAGAGAAAAAAATAAGTTTGCCAGATTTGGATTCAACGTTCACAGGTTTATTAAAAATATATGTTTCAAATACAGATTTTTTATTTGCACGTTATGTAGTGTAATTTTAAATAATATTTAATTTTTAATATACATACACTTTCTACCACTTCTTAAATCAACATTTAACTTTTGTTCAATAATCTCTGGTTTCAAAATTTATATACTTCAACGCCCTGCCACCACAATATAAAATAATATTTATATTGTTATTTAAGCTCCCTTGATGCCCCAGCCAAAAATAATATAAAATTTATCTTATACTCATTATTTTACAATTTCTATACAAATTTCTATATATGCATTATTTCTACTCAATTTCCACTTGTACACACAGAGAAAAGATTTGGCATTTGCCAACTGAAATTCGGTTACAACGAAGAAAAGTCGGTTATTAAGAAAAAAAACCGGTTTCTATAACTAAATAAAATGGTTTTCACAACAAAGTTTGGTTAATACAATTAAATTTTAGTTGCAACACCTAAAATATTAAGAAACCAAATTTTAATATGGTTGTACCAACCGAATTTCTTGGTTGTTACCAACAAAATACACTTTTCAATTCGGTTGGCACTTTATTTCTCTGTGTGTATTGTTGTTGGTATGTGCTGCTGCGTGTGCTGCTGATGGTGGGGTATTTTGTTGTTGCTGTTGACATAACAGCTATTGTTGTTGATGTTGTTCGAAAGTATTTTATACTCTTTTTGTGTATGACTTAAAGGCACACATTTTTCTCGTACTTTTGCTCATTATAATAACAATAGTCATCATTAGGGCAAGGAATTTCATGAAAATGCTTGTTTTTTTCTCGATAGTCCAAAACTGATATGGACTAAATATTTTGTCAAACCATAAAGTTTTGAAAAAAAATTACATCGATTTGTAGTTGCGTATTTTAGCATATTTTGACATAAATTCATGTTTTTGTATATTTTGAAGCTTAATGTTTTTTTGTGCTTTTTAGTGCATATTTTGCTATTTTTAAAGCATACTACTGCATATTTTTTCTTTAGTTGTAGTTTTTTCTAAATTTGTTAACTAAAAAATAATATATGGATACACTTTTAAATTCTGATTTAACAAAAACGTTTTTACACATGAAAAATCGGGCGGTATGAAACAAGACCCCAATGAAATAAGGCCCCAAACCGAAAATAAAGTAAGGCCCCAAAAATTTCGATAAAAAAAATTGGGGTGTTATTTCATTTTTTGAGACTTTATTTAATTTTTTTTTTTTTGGGACTTTATTTCATAATGAAATTGGGCCCCAATATGAGAAATGAAATAAGTCCCCAAATAATATTTTTGGGGTGTTATTTCATGTTCCTAAAAAGCACAATTTTAAAGTAATATAAGCAAATAACCGTTATAATTACTGCATGAATTATCAAGTTATTAATGTAAATATTTATTTGACCTATTTTGACCTAAGACCGGCCGAAGGCCGACACCCAGAAGAACTTGTTTTTCAAATCAGATGTCGAATCCGTTGAAATCTTATATTTTTAAGACATCAAGTAATTTGTGAAAACAAGTTGTTCTGTGTGGCGGCCTTTGGCCGCTCTTAGGGGTTTTTTCCTCCGTAGAACGCGGCAGGCGGCTTCGCGAAATAAAGTTTTTTCTGCGTGCGATTATACGATTTATAAATTTAGTTTTATTTTGTGAAATACTACTAAAAAATATTAAAAAAAACTGTATTGATATACTAAATATTATTAATCTTTTTATTTTAAAAAGGCTGAAAAAAAATCGCGCATTTTTTTTTCCAGCCTTTTTACTATGTATTAATTAGGAATAAAGAAATATTTCAAAGTAATATATAATTTTGTTTTTTTTTTTATTGGGGCCTTATTTGATTTTCAAAATGGGGCTTTACTGCATTACGAAATAAAGCCCCAAAAATTGGGGCATTACTTCATTTTGTTTTGGGTGTCGTTTCATTTGGTTGGGGGTTTATTTAATTTTTTTTTGGGGTATTGTTTCATAATGAAATAAAGCCCCAAAAAATGGGGCGTTATTTCATTTTTGGTTTGGGGACTTATTTCATTGGGGTGTTGTTTCATACCGCTGAAAAATCGTACTGAGAATAACGACTTAATTCACTTTTTTAATTTTATTTTCAATGGTTTTCGCAAGAAATCAGTTTTAAGTGCATATTTTTCATGTTAATAGTGGATATTTTGCGTTTTTACCCGCATTTTTGAGCTCATATTTTTGATTTTTAAGTGCATTAATTCCTTGTCCTAGTCGTTATCATTATAACCATCATGCCATAATGATCATTATGTTTTAAACGTAATAATAACGGTCATTATGATGGTAAGCAAAATTCTAATGTTGTTCATGTTCTATTCTAAACCGTTTTGTATTCCTGAATCTTTACCAAAACCACATTTCATATTCTTTCCTCTGTATATTCTCCTAACTATATGATGCCTTCCGTTATTTTGTGTACTTGCCTGTGTATTTGTGCGTTATCATTAACACCACGTCTACCACCAAAATCATGTAGAGGAACAACACCCAGGACTTGAACACCATATTTACCCATTATGCAGATAAAACACAATGTTGTTGTTTGAATTTTGTTCGTTTTGTTAGAAGGCAAATTCAAAAGTAAATATTAAGAAAGAGCACAACAAAAGAACGGGTTAATATTTGGATTGGTCGAATAAGTTATACCTTCATATTAGATATATGTAAGCTGAATCCAAATCTGATAAAATTTTTGTTTTCATTTGCAGTTTTTTTAAATGCCGCGCTTTTTATTACACTCTAATTAATTTCTGTTGAAATTTACACAACATATATTAGGAAATGTTCCGTCTAATATAAGTTGGGTAAATTTACTCTCTGTGTGTGAGTTGTACACAATGAGTGTAAATTTAATACGCAATTGCTTAAAATTTTACCGAATTTTCATGTAAAAGAACATGTTTCACGTGTAAATATACGGATAAAATGCCGCAAGGTATACTTACGTTGCGGTAACACAGAAAAATAGCCCAAAAAATGTTTTAAATAAAACAAAAAATTTATTTTTAGAATTATTTTTATTAATAAAAATTTAACAATCAATATTTCTATTTCTATATTTTCTATAGTGGCTTCGAACATGAAATTCTATTTGGATTGAATTCCGCAAAAATCAAATCTGTTTTTTTAAATCGAATGAATTTTTTCTTAATCAATCGTAAATAATTCATTCTTTTGAATTTACTAGTACGCAATTCAATCAATTTAGCTCATTCGATTATATTAATCATAGAATTCAATCACTAGGAATTCAATTAAAGGAAATTCAATCCTTGCGAAACCAATTGATTTATTACTAAATCGAATTATTTGGAAATTGCCGAAATCGACGAAACTGAAAAAAACTCTAAAATTGAAAAAAATAATCGATTAAATGAAAACAATTCCCAAAATTTTAAAAAGCTTCAAAATTAAAAAAAAATCGCCAGTAATTAAAAAATCGCTGAAATAAAAAAAATAGCTCAAATTGAAGAAATCGCTAAAATTGAAAAAAAAAATCGCCAAAATTAAAAAAAACTCTAAAACTTAAAAATCTACAAAATTTAAAAAAAACACTAAAATTAACAAAAAAAAAAAAAAATATCGCTAGCATTAAAAAAAATCCACATAATTGAATAAAAAATTTAAAAAAAATGGCCAAATAGTCGATAACAACAACTTGTCCGTGTATATTAATCCCTGTTAGTTTTTGAAATACAGTCGATGTTACAAATAAATGATCTTTTTTAATGTCACATTAAAAAAATTAAAATTTGTTTTTAATCTCAAATATTAAAAAATTTTAAAAAATTTCAATATATACAAAGCGAGATTTTTTTTTAAACTTCTTGGAAAATTGTAAATTTGAAAAAAAGTTCTGAGAAGGCAAAAAAGTCTTAACAATATCTACGCTGGCTCCATACTTTTTCGTTAACTGTGTACTCCAATTCCACTCATTTCCAATTCTCTTCCATTTCTTTCCATATGTTTATTCACATTCTGTGCTCCGTTGCAATAAATTCTCTTATCCAAGTTTAGTGTGTCAATACCATACATTTCCGTTACATTCACTGTATTTTCGATTTGTATTTCAAACAATACCGTTTTAGTGGCTGTCTACTCGGGAGAAATTGCCTACAATTTCAAGTTTCTTACTTCAGCGATTTTTCCAGATTGTTAAGGGTGAGAATTTTCTCATTTTGTATCGGTATTTTCACCTTAATCTTGCAAAAAGTTGCAAACACATAGCTGAATTTTTATGTTTCTAGCTAAAACTGTATAAGCCTGCAGTTAAGGCAGAGACAGAGAAATGTTAACCATCGCGTCCTAGCAGATGTCTATGCTGGAGTGGAGCCAATATACAAAATTTCAAGGTTCTTACCTTAAGGATTAAGGCAGAGACTTTTTCGCTATTATATCTTCCAATTTTATCCAAAAAAAAAGTACCTTATCTGAAAATTAGCATATATCACAGGAAACACATATAAACCATTTATTTTGAAAGTGGCATGAGTCTATTATTAAAAAAAAATTAGATAGTGATTGGTGTTCCATAATATTCAATGGCTTCTATTTACCGCAACATTTTTTTTTTGTCAAAACTTAAAAAGGCGCTGAAATTTTAAGGGAACTGTTGTACAGTAAGTTATTTTATGTAACATGGATATTCTTTCCATAAAAGTGGTGCCTGGGTCTTATAAACATTCATCGCAAGATTCCAAATATGCTCTTCGTATTATTCTAGCACTTATCATTTGCGCTAAATTCGTAACTTTTGTACAGTTTTCAAAATGCGTTTTAAAGCAAATTTGATAACCAACAGATTATGTTCAAACGTGCTAATTTTAAAATTTTTTAACTCAAACTTATTAAATAATCACATCATAATTCATGATAAAAGATTGAAAAATAAACTTTTGCTTTTAATTTTTTTTTTTAATTTAAAAGTAAAAAAATTATTAAAAAATGTATAATAAAACCCGTCCAAGTTTATGTCTATGCGGTATTAGGAACTCATATACTAAATTTCAAGTTCATCGCTTAAGGGGTCAATACACGACACCAGCATGAATGCACAATCAAGTGATTGTGTGATTGAGCTTTTGAGCATACACCTCACCATCATGCTGGTACAGTTTTCATTTCTTTACAAAAAGTGTGTAGAAAAGGTCTTCATAGATACTACTTTGTCTCTGTTGACATCTGGATTAAATTCTTTTAATTTCTCAACCATTTTATTATAAATTATTATTATTTATTTTAAATCGAGATTGCAATATTCTGAACTTTTAGTTTTCCATAGACACGGCATTGACTTGTATAAATCGAGGAATTCTCCCCAAAATAATTTCTCTTTTGCATTCACATTCTTGTTTACTGCTTGAAAACTTTTAAAAACTGGTACAATCATAAAAATATCAAACTGTTTTTAATTTTGCTCAATCGGCATGTGCAATCGCACCACAACCCCACACACGGTCAATCGGCATGCTGGTGTCGTGTATGGGTCCATTTAAGCGCTTTGGCCAGACCGCCATCGGGAGACTTTGTCCCATTATGCCATTCCCTGTGGGAATTTCCTTAAAATCTGGTCAAAGCTGATTTCTTCACGGAAATAGGAACTTACGTGGCGGTAATTTCGCGAATTACCACATTTAAAGTTCCTCCCTTTAGCGTTTTGGCCTGACAACACAAGTGTAGAATTTTTAATATTGTTTCCACTTCCTTATTCGAAAAATTCAAAACCATATGCTATTAAATTTTTATTTTAACAAATAGAAAAGGAAAAAAACTTTATCTTGAGTTTTTTTTTGCAAGGACGAAAAATTTTAAATAGAGAAAGCTTGATGACAATTTTGAAATTTTCAATAAGCAATACGCGAAAAGCGAATTTCTTAATGGTTCGCATTGGCGAATGCTCCCTTTATAATATTTTTTTTCAATGCCAGTAAATAATAAAGAAATTGTTTTTTATTATTCTTATCAAAAATGGGTTAAGGTATTTCAGTGGGAATTAAGTTTTGTGGTTCGGGAATACCCGGGCAGAATTTGCCAAAAAAGTGAATGAACAACAAAATATGTAGGGTAATACAACAACAAGTAATGTCAGTAATAGTAGTAAAACGTAAGTCAGAAACCGGCAATGAGTGTGTTTAGCATTATTATCATTTTACAGTTACAATACAACGACATGAGCACACAAAAACCCACGCACATGTATACAATAGAAATTGTAAACAACAGTATTTTGCTTTAGAGGTATTCTATAAAAATCCATATGCACAAATGTGTATGTTTAAGTGTATGCGTATATACTGTAGCATCGCAATAAGCGACAAATTTAGCTTAACTTTAACAATGTCGCCACCTTTTATGCCTTTCCAGTGTTATGTAAGAAAACACTTAACTTTATTGTGTGTCAGTGTGTGTGTATGAGTAAAAAAAGGGAAATGAGGATAAAAAAGATCTTCTATTGAATAAGTATCGCACATTTGCAGTGGCTTAAACAAATAACAACAGCAGCGAAGATGATGATAATTATAATGATGATGATTACTATGAGGACGACCTCATAACCATTACTTCCGCCATCAGTTAAAGCTCTAGGGAATATTCGATTTTGGTTTATATTTGCATGAAAATTTGTATACCCGCTCTCTTATGAAATCAATACACGTACAAATGTCATACACTGCAGAGTCGCCCGGAGGCCATATGAAAAAAGCTCCAACAACTCTAAGTAGAGTAAATGTAAATATTCATATATATAACCAACAACAACAATAACTACCAGCAACGCCGACAATACACACTAGGATGCCCCTTAAAATGGGCTTTGTCGATTTTCGTTCATTGCACTCTCAATTTTATCACAAATGACTCCAAATTGAAGAAATTGACTTTTTTGTTGGAAAACTTTCACACGTGCCGAATTTCGGCCTAAAATTGCTTAATTTTGAAAGAAGTGTGTTCTTATTAAAAATTCCAAAAATTTTGAATTGTCTGGTTTGAGATCATAATTAAATGTTACTATTACAAATATAAAACACTAATTGTTAATAAATGTAAGAGAAGATGAAACAAATGTTGTGGGGATCAGCGCTAGTGGAAGTACCGCACTTTCGACCTAATTCACCATCCACAAAAAACTCAAGATTTTGATCAGGTATATATTATCAACCAACCACAGAAAATCGGAGATATTAATTGATTACCCGAACAACATGAGTTATTTTCGCCACTTCTTACAACTTAAGGCAACAGCTTTAAATCTTAAAGCTTTTTATTTGGCAGGGTTGCCAGTCCAAGAGCTAATGTTACCATTACTGGGAACAAATTGGGTATACTAAAGGGTGTTTTTTATACATGTATAGAAATTTGAGTTGGCAACACTTTTTTAACTGGCGGCCATTTTGTCAGCTGTCAAGTGATTTATGTTTAGTTGGGTTTGGTATTTCAACATGAATAGACCGACGCCTGAACAACACTTCCAAATTGTGCAAATTTATTTTGAAAACCCTGGTTCTGTTCGAAATTCGTATCGCGCACTAGGTTCATTTTACGGTCAACATAATCCTCCATCAGAGCAATTAATTCGATTAAATATATAAAGTTTTCGCAACACTTTTAGTCTAAATATGCATCCACAGAGACGTCGTACAGTGCGTACAAAAGAAGTCATTGCTGCTGTAGAGCGTAGCGTAGAGGAAGACCGTTCAGAACATTACAGTCAATGGTGACCGCTATAGAGAAATGATTACTGACTTTTTCGTTCATCAATTGCACAACCATGATGTGCAGGAGCTGTGGTTTCAACAAGACAGCGCAACATGTCACACAGCTCGTCTCACAATTGATTAATTGAAGGATACATTTGGTAACCGCATAGTTTTACGTTTCGTACCCCTGACTTGGCCTCCAAGATCGCGTAATTAAACGGCGCAGGATTATTTTCCGTGGGGATATGTGAAGTCGCTAGTCTACGCCGATAAGCCCGAAACGATTGACCACTTGGAGGACAACATTAGCCGCGTTATTGCCAATATACGGCCACAGATGTTGGAAAAAGTCATCGAAAATTGGAAAAACGTGTTTTTTTTTAAAAAATACCTAATTTCGAGATCTCGACTGTTTTTTTTTTATAATATAACAGTTGCAATTAAAGAAAACAAATGAGTGCAAATAATGTGTGCAGAGCGACTCCTTTCGAGGACATTTTATGAAAATTGATTATTTTGTTGAACAAAATTGGAATGTTTTCATCAAAGTTTGCATAATTTGCGCAAAAAATGAAAATGAAAATGAAAATGAAAATGAAAATGAAAATTATTCAAGTTCGAGGCCATACTCTATATTTCTTCATTAGGATATTGTCCTAACAAATAATCTATATAGTTTTTTGTTTTCAAATTTATTATTTGACCCTTTCACGAATGTGTTGATAGATCTATTTCGGGAATTTTCTAGGTTCCCATCATCAGAACACATTTTGAAAGCGGTAACAATCCCATGCCAAACATCAAACATTCATATAAACTAGTTTACTCACTAAGAGTTTAAAGTTAAAGATTATAACCATTGATCAAACAATAAATTGAAAACTTGTTTGATGTGCAAGATCCACCTCTGGTGGATATTCAATATACGTTTTTTTGTTTCTCTCTCCTTTTTATATTTTGTTTAGTTTGTAAACAAAACAGGGGAAGTAAACTAGGCGGTACTTTGCCTTTTTTACAAGTTTGTTATAATATAATATATTACCTAAGTTGTAATTTTTAAAAAATAAAAGTTTTCCTACGAAATTAATCAACAAACTTTTTCAAAATATTGAAAATAATTAAAATATCGCAATACCGATCAACTTTACAGCTCAGAAATAGAATAAAACTAAATTTTTACAGTGCAAGATCTGTCCCTGGCCTGAGTGACAATATATATATATATATATATATATATATATATATATATATAAGGGAAACTATAGAAACCAAAATCATGTGTTTCGCTTACATGCCTAATAGAACTTTAAGGGCAATATTTTAAACACACAGAGAAAAAAGTATCAACAGAATTAAAAAGTGTATATTAATGATAACAACTTATAAATTCAGTTAATACAACGATATATACATTAGATTTCTGAATATTTTGGGTGTTGCCACTAAAATTCAGTTAAATTAACCGACATTTGTTATGAAAAGTAATGTAAAGTTTGCCAACCGTCTGGAATTCCTAATAACCGAATTTGAGTAATAGTAACCAAATTTCAGTTGGGAAATAGCTAAATTTTTCTCTGTGTGTAGTATTACGACACCCATTGTTAAGCTACAACAAAGAAATATTGTTTAAAAAGTAACACAACAACGAAGATAACTTTGCAGACAGAAATGGGACAGCACAAAATGGATATACGAGGGCGGTCCCAAAATTAGCTGACCTAACAAAACAAACACAACAAATTTGGGGAAAATTTTCTATATTTCACAACATAATCTCCTTTTAACTCAATATACTTTTCACAACGATATACAATAGCTGGGATACCCTGCTTATATCAAGAACTGTCTGGCGCCTTAAATTATCCGTCCATTCATTGTTGGGAAATCTCAACAATGAATGGACGAACAATTTTTTGAAGTTTGCTAATAGCAAATAATAAGAGGGAGTTAAATCTGACGAATAAGGTGCGTGATGAAACAATTCGAACTTTAAGTCACTAATTTTGGCCATTGCAATAGAGGATGTGTGAATTGTTGCATTGCTTTGATGAAACAACACTTTCTTTTTCGTCAAATGCGGTCTTTTAATTTCATTGCTAAATCGCTGCAATAATTTAGCATAATTGATTGTTTTTCCTTTTCGAAGATAATCAATAAAAGTTATCCCACGCCCGTCCAAAACCAGAAGCCATGACCTTGTTGGAACCTTCTTCGCCTTTTTTGAACATAATTCTCAAATTCCAGACTACTGATTGAACTATTCTCAGGTACGAAGTGGTATACTCACATCGCATTCATGGTTACGAATCGACGTAAAAACTCGGATTTATTGCGTTGAAACATCGGCAAAACATTCTATTTAAACATATTTACGACGCTGTTTTTATTCTATTGTGAGCAACCTCGGCACGCATTTTGCGCACAGCTTTCTCATATCCAAATTATCGGTCAATATGAGAAGTATAGCATTTTTTGCAATGCCTATTATTTCAGATAGCTCACGCACCTTTAGCCGACGATCATCTAATACCATTATGTGAATCTTCTACCGTTTCTACTGTTAATGGCAGCTCGTAATGGTGACCAATTTTTTCCATATTTACAAATTTAGTGAGATCGTTTATTTTTGTTTTCTCAAAAAAAAAAGAATTAAAATACTAAACAACGTGGCGCCTTGAAACTTAAAAGATATGTTTTATAAGGTTGCCACTTTGCACCAAATTAATACCGCCATCTAGACGTCAGTTCGTCAAATTTTAGGATCGCTTTCGTAATAAACGGTAAAGAAAATACATCAATAACAACACACTGGGCACTCAGCTGATTTTAAAAATGTTTTATTTTTTCTACATTTAAATGGAAATCGATTCTTTTGGTGAATACACTTCAACCTGAATCTGTGCATATCCAAGCTTTTAACCCTGCATTACTATCGTCTGGGTGGAATCCACCCATAAGGCTGAATTATTACTTTTTTCAAGAGAGATGGACATTAACAAAATTTTATTTAAAATAAATGAATTGCCAAACTTATAAAATTAAACTTTTTTTCTGTATTTTGGAGTTGATAATTGAATTTAACTGATATGAATGACAGATACTAATAAGTAGGGGTGGGCTACACCCAACGATAGTAATGGCGTAAGTTGAACAAGGAGAGTAATGCAGGGTTAAGTATAGTCAACATCACCCTGTCAATCGTTCGTCTCAATTCGTAAAACTTTGAGAAAAAACAGGAATCTAACGTTTTAAATTAGCTCATAAATTAAATTTTTGAAAATTTCGAATTTCAGAAATGTTTAATAAAAATAAACTTTTTCTGCAAATGGGTTATTTTAGCCAGAAATTCGGCAAGCGTTAGCGTTTTCCAAAAAAAAAAAATAAATCGCTTTCTTCCATTTAGAGAATTTTGCAATAAAACTGAAGGGGGTGTAATGTCAAATTTATTTTTAAAGGACACCCTAAAACACACACTAGCAACAGCAGCAGTAAAAATAACAACTGTTTGTTTGAATAAATAAAATTGTATAAATTTGTTTGTGCAAATATGTGAGTGTGTAAGTGTATGAATATAAAATGAAATAAAGTGTATTTCGTTTCGCTGATTTCAATTTTCAAAGACAAAAAAAAACGCAAATTCCGAAACTTTCATTTTACCAGTAAATAATGTTGTATATGGTGAAAAAAAACAACCTGGTACAGAAAAAAAAGCTGAACTAAAATAAGTACAAAAGAACGTGTAGGCAGTCTGGCTGTTGGCTTGGCTGAATGCTTCGGATGGCCTCCTTTCAATTCATATTAAATATATAAAGTTTTAAGGCTTTTTATCCACTTTAGGTACAAAAAAAAAGAAAAAAAAAAAAAAACCGAACAAACAAACATAAAGAAAATGAAGTGTAGAAAAGCAATATAAGTAACTAAAATAATGTAAAAATGTATAGAAAATGTATGAAGGAGAAGGGGAAGTACAAAAATGAAACCATTACGTTAAACACTTTCGGTTTTACTTAAACGCCTCTTTTACCACCATAAACTGTTTGCCAGTTTTTTTTCTGTTGTCGTTTTATTCTATCCTCTTTACAATAAATGGAAAATTTGTGTTAATATTATAGCACTTTTCTTTTTTTTTCCTGCTTCTGGTATCGACTTTAAATGAGTAAATAATTTTTGTACTTTTAAAGACAATACAGTTAATATGTTGTTTAACGGTGAAACCTTTTCAATTGAAAATATTTAAACGGAAGTGAAAATACTGCTAAATTTAAGGTCATCTTTCAAAAACAGTTTAAAGAGAAATTTTTCACAATTCACAAAATAAAATATAATATAATAAGGTTGAATTTTAGGTTTTGCAAACACATTGAATTCAAAATTTTAAAATAACGTTAGTGCTGTCATAGATAGTCTTATAATGGAATCTATATTATATAAGGTGGCGCAAAAATAACCTTCCGATGTTTTATTTTTTATTATGTATTTATTATGTATAGCATTTTCTGATAGGAGGATTACTTTTGCGCCACCTTATATATTACACAATCGGATGACGATTCCATTTTCGACACCTTCAACTAAAATTTGCTGCAGATCATATTCACAGAACATTTTAATCGCTTAAACGCACGTTTTAAGATACTTTTTTGGTATTTATTGGAAAAGGGACTTAAATAGCCCATGAAAATTATAAATATAGGGTTAGCCTGTTCTATGAAAAATGTTCTATTCTGTTGGGGACATTCAAACTCAGAATTTAGTTCCAAAGACTTATTGGACTGCTTTTTGGGTACTATTCAATACAGTGTTTGCGAAAATAAATTAAAACTTTAAACGGCCATAAATTTTAATTTACCCACACAGCACCAAACGCTTTGGAGTTTTACTATACTAAGCTAACATGACCGTGACCCTCATTTTGCAAATAGAACAAACTCCATACAAAACGAATCGGTTATAGAACATTAATTAGAACTTGCAAATGCAAATGTAGTTAAAAGCAAATGAAATTTCACTTTTTAATGCACAAAAAATGAACCACAATTGTTGTAAAAATGAGCCACATTTGTTAGTAAAAAATAAACAAACATTTAATTTTTATATTTTTTTAATTACACAAAACTACTGTAAAAAATTAATGTAAAATCATAAAACAGTAATTTGATGTGGTTTGTTTTTTTGAATGAACCGCAAGGTTAGTAAGAAATTTAATTTGTTCGGTATTAGAATAATTCACAACCATGACCATGACATTCATTTTGTTCCATAGTGTAATCTATTGCAAATGTGACAAACTCCATACAAAACAAATCGGTTGTAGAACATAATTTAGAACTTGTTATGATATACATAGTATAAGTTGTTCTGCAACCTGATATTTGGATTTTACTATTTTACTGGGAAGTTATAAGCCTACACTTAGAATACTATGTAGGTAAATACCACTGCAAATGTAGTTAAAAACAAATGAAATTTCACTTAAAGAAAGGACGATTTACATTTCAGTAAATTCAACTAAAATTGTCATTTGTGTTTTAATGCTCAAAAAATGAACCGCAATTGTAGTAAATATGAACCACATTTGTTAGTAAAAAATAAACAAACATTTAATATTTATATTTTTTTAATTACATAAAACTACTGGAAAAAATTAATGTAAAATCATAAAACAGTCATTTGATGTGGTTTGTTTTTTTTTTTGAATAAACCACAAGGTTAGTAAGAAATTTAATTTGTTCTGCAAATGATTCTGTTCTTGTACTTTGTTTAATAAAATGTTAATTTTGAACATCGATCGAAAGCAAACTACATCAAATACTAAAAAACCTATAAAACTGAAATAAGGAGAATACATATTTCAAGATTCATGCAAATCGAAAGTCATCAAGATGACTATTCACTTGAATTTTTCAATATTTCCACTTTTTTGAATTTTTGCAACTTTTGAAGCGAAATGTGAATGTTTATGGCACCAATTATTTTTAAAGAATTTTTTAAGATTTTTTAAAAGGGAATAGCGGGGTTGTTGAAATGGATTGTGTGCAAAAAAGAGGTTATGTCACAACATTTTTTTTTAATTTGTTTTCTCCTTTGCTTTTCATTTAAAAAACCACAAACACAGTACTCAAGTATATTTGGAGTTCAAATTATTAGTTAAGGGTTTTTTTATATTTTCATTTAAGGGGTCGTGGCCCCATGGTCCCCACGGCCCAAAAACCGGTACGCATAGTAAAATACAAAGTTAATGAAATTAAATTTCTAAAAATTATATTATTTTTATGATCTATAATACGTAGCACCCTCTGCACCCGTTTACGAATTTTGCCAGCAGCGCTTTTTTTGAAAACACTTGCAAATACATCGAAATTACATCAAAATAAATTTTCTGTGATAAAATCGCAAAATGGAAATACTTTACTCAGCGAAGCCGCTAAACTACCTATCGCATAGTAGAAAACCCTATGCCCGGCCAAAGGCCGTATTTAACTGGACACTGTAATATCAGATACCATCTGCACAGGAAGGGTCCATCGGTCACGGATATGTGCAGGTTTTTGAGATGGTGTCTGAGACCTCGGAGCACGTTCTCTGCGAATGTCCCAGGCTTTGTGATAGGAGACTTAGGTTTCTAGGTGATCGCTTCATTTCGCCTTCCGACATCGCGAACATTTTGTCTAATAGGATAATTGGCTTTATAGGTAGCTTGAATCTGTAGGTAACTTTAGGCAGCACAAAAGACCTACATTGGTCGTGGTGCATAGTGCCTTCTGATCTAATCTAATCTACGTATCATGGATATAGGAGCTTTCTGTTCATTAGAGTACCCATATGTTTCGCATAGCGGTTTTTGGGCCCTGTGGGGCCCGGCCCCAAAACCAAAACCAAAAATAGAAAAAAAATGTGTTTCTTTAATTCCAGAGGGGGTCATATTAAATTTTTTTTAGGAACGTCCCATAAAGTTCAGAGTTGCCTATAATAGATATCTTGGACCCCGGACCATCCTTCAAAAAATCTGAAAAAAACTAAAAATCCTTTTGGGCATTATGCATTCATACTCAACCTTAAGAGTTGCTGAGACACCGTACTATCCACGTTTTCTTCTAATCACCCTAGACTGAACCAAAAGTCGTAAATGAAATCAACATAAAGTTTTTGATAAATTTTGACAAAAATTTGTATTCAAATTGATGTTAATTTTTGTAAAAACAACAAATTGTATCGCTTTACTAAGAAATTGTCGTTTTAACAAATTTTGTTATTTAAATAACAAAATTCCATTTATTGATTCTACAAAAATTTATTATTTATCATTACTCGTGTTAGCGTGTGAGAGTCATTTGTAAAGTTGGAAAAATTAACAAACTAATGTGAATTAGGTTTTTACCAAAGAATTTTGAATTATTAAACTCAATGAATTAAGCATATTCTTCAGCGCAAAGGCAATTTGATTACTTAAATTATTGTAAGTCTAAGTTTATTTAAATGTGCGAATTATTAAATAAATATACTATTAAATTTCAACTGAATGCGGTTAGAATACTGTACATAATATGATAATATTGGGAAATATTTGGAACCATAATATGCACTTAGAATACTATGTAGGTAAAGACCACTGCAATTGTAGTTGAAAACAAATGAAAGATCACTTAAAGAAATGACGACTTACATTACAGTAAATTCAACTAACATTGTCATTTGTTTTTTAATGTTCAAAAAATGACTAACAATTGCAGTAAAATTGAACCAAAAAATAACTTTTATTTTTGCTCGAAAAAATAAAAATCAAAAAAAACTTTTATTTTTGCTCGAAAAAATCAAAATCAAAAAATAACTTTTATCATCTGATTTTTATGAAAAAAGGAATAACTATTACGGTCCCTGTTTTTTAAATATACTAACTAATTTTTTAATATATTTATTAAAAATTTAAATTTATTAAATATAAAATTATGAATTAATAAAAATCGACAAAATTCGAATAGATGAAATAAAGCGCATTGTTAAATTGAATAAATTGCATTGTTAAAACAACAAAATAATTTTTCAATTTGATTATATAAATTTGATAAAATAACTAATTTCTGTTAATACATTTGAAAATATTTCGTCAAAATAGCAATCAACAAATAGTTAAACGTCAAAAAAACATTTACTAAACAATTTGTCAAAATGACTGACAGGTTTTTTTGGCTGTATATTGATCACCCATTCATCAATTTAACATGGGATTTAGTTAATTTCACCGCTGTTTTTGGTTCAGTGTAGTACAATATTTGTATTAAGTGTAACAATGTTCCAAAATACAAATGAAGGGCTTATTTTAAAATCATGATAAGCCACACTTATTGTTTTACGGATTTTTGAAGTTTTCTATACATTCATTGATTAGTATTTGATAGAAGTCTTGATAAACACTTATCACAAGTGCCTAGAGTACGAACGTCCTGAAAAGGCAAAAACAAATTAAAAATAAAATATAGTTTATCAAGTTTTTACAATAAGCCCTTCAATTGCAGGAACGTAACATCTTAATTACCCCATAATCATATGCATCTTACTTGATTTTACTTTTAAGTCCCCTTTGGAATTTTGTCAACGAAATAAATATTTTCACTGTGTTCCAAATTTATATAAAAAGCTCTTTTATTAAAATTTATAAAGGATCTGACCTTAACTTGTTGATGACCCCTTACTGTAACATATACTTCGTAATTTCTCTACACTTTAATATATTTTACACAGAAATTATGACTCAAACAAATGGCAACATTCAGGATTAATTAAAATGTTTAGACGCCAGTTTGGTTTGTTAGCTTATGCATGAGAAGACTATGTATGTGTGTGTGTATTTGATTGTGTGTAAGTGTAGCCATACTAAAATATATGTGTTGGTTTGTCCGTGTATGTTTAGGATGATGGTCTCTAGAGACCAATTTAATTTCCTTTTGACGACATTTGTTAACTATAAGCGACAGAAATAAGCACATTAATTGCCAAACGAAATTCTAAACTTCCGTGGCACCTGACAGTTATAAACACATACACACACACACACACTAACCATAAATATCCCATTCTCTCTGTATTTTAACGTGATACCTTAGACAATAAAATTGTCTATCTGTGAACAAATGTATAAAAGTTTATGTGTAAACCGGTATCAAACAAGTTAAGAAAGTCATTTAGAAAACTTGGCCAAACAAACCTCGTCTCGTAACAAACGAAATATTTACAACAATAACAACAAGACAGACTAAAATTTAATACCGTTAGGAGAGAGACTCTATCTATCTATGTATGTGTCTTGTATTTGCAACAGTTTACTTTAGTTGATTAATTGTCGATTTGTTATAAAGTTTTTGTACATTTTGCGTGTCTACCGCTACTACTACTACATCTGCTTTACAAATTCTGTTCTGGAATAGAAAGCAGTAGATGTTCAAGTTAACAGGAAAGTAAAGCAGTTTAGAGGAGGGTGTCCATTTAAGAACAGTTATTCATTTATTGCGTAACAACTTTTGGACTTTTGTTATTACTATCACCTGGCGCCAAACGTATACAACATTATACCGTAACGCAACTGACAAACCTGGTATTGAATTATATACTATAAAGCTCATGTTACTAATTAAATGCTGTTGTTTCCTGCAGTTAAGTTCGTTTATTCAGTACACAATCTTAATGTATACTAAATATTGTGTAGCTGTAGTAGTTCATAATTAACCCACTAAAGTACTTTAATTCTTAAAAAGTGCAAATGTTTGTTCATATTATGGGGCTTAAACTCTTGGCCTTAAATGGAAAAGTATTTATAGAAAAGTGCCTGAAAATTCCTTACCCTTCACTAATAGTAAAAAATGAGTAAAATTGTTTGCTAAAACTACTAAAAATTATTCAAACATGAAGTTGCTTATAATGAGGTTTTACTGGTTCACAAAAATAATTCACTTCTTGACGGTAATATACATTTTTTTTTTCTAAATCCCTGGTTCAAACCGCTGTATTTGAAAAAACTGGTTTTCCGAAATTTTTAAAAAAATATATGTTAATTAATTTCTGAATTAGTTAAATTTTTTTACATTTATATCCAAAGGTCAGAATACCGTTATATCTCCAAGTAGGGAAACTCATTTTTATTTAATATATATTTTAGACAAAATTTAAAAAAACCAGTTTTGGAAATACTGCTTTTTGAACCGCGGTCTTTGAAAACAATGCATTTTGTCGTAGAGAAGTGAATAATATGTGTACTACAATCGAAACACTAAAACCACAATCGAAATAGCTTTAAAACGAGGTATCAATGGCTCTCGTAGCTTAAGCCGTTAAAAAGATATGGAATATTATGTACCAATACTTTTTGAATATTTTCGAATATTTTTCATATTTTGAAACGGGATATTTCAAGATCCGCCTGGATTTGCTTTCCTACATTTCGACGAAGTTAGACTTAAATGATGTACGTTTTCTATACCAATTTTGGTTGCAATCAGAAGGGGTGGTTTAAATTGAGTGGTTGATTTTATATGTTTTCTGTCGTATTCTTATTTCGGACAATTTTTTAATTTTTTTTTCAATTTTTTTCCAAAAATACGTTATAAATATTTTTGAAATAAGAGTCTGCCAAATTTCAAAGGAAAAAAAATGGGATGTAAACAATCTTTCGGTTTGACATGTACTCATTATTGTATTAGTTATTATGTCTGTTCAACGAAACAATTAATTTAATCAAAATTGTGAAAAAAAATTCTTACCGTTTACAAAATTCCGACTTGGAAAATTCTTTAAAACTTGTATGGTATTTACTTTTTTATGTTTATGAAAATTTACACTTTATATTACATTATTTTGCAACGGCACAATAAAATCAATTCGAAATTTTTTTAAAATAGGGATAGCTTAAATTAAACTCGATAACAGTTGATAGTTTTGACATATTCATTCAACAACAACATTCAACAACAACATTTCCTTAGCTCTTTCTGGTATTTTTACAGATTTATTTCTATGAGTGTAACCTCTAGTTTTGTCATCGCTGCCGAATTATTGTTATACTGGCAGAACTTTCGTAACGAAATTTTAATTGCGATTCCGAATAATAGAGAAACAAAGTGCCAACCGAATTGAAAAGTGTATTTTAAGGGTAACAACTAATAAATTCATTTAGTACAACGATATCTGAAAATTTTGGGTGGATCAACAAAATTCAGTTGAATAAGCCGAACTTTGATGTGAAAACTAATGTTTAGTTGTACAAACCGACTGAAATTCATAATAACCAAACTTGAGTTGTAGTAGCCGAGTTTCAGTTGACAAATAGCAAAACGTTTATTTGTGTGCAGTCTCCGACCAATTTGATTGGATTTGGACAATTTGATTTAGCAACTCTTAAGGATATAAAAAATTTAATGTTTTCATAGTGTCTTCCCTTGGTTCTTAGTGGGTTAACAGTGTCAGGTTGAATTTATCGTTCTCTCTGATTACGCTTGTGTTTGTTTCTTGTTGATTATGTGTGAGTATTTATTGAAACCGGGCATTTTTTTTAGTAGTTTAGTATAAATTGGTAACTTTATGCCTTATTAATTTTGAAATATCGAAAGGAATGGTGGTATGTCATAACAATAATTTATGGCAAAACGTTTTAACGTTTATTAATAAAAATCAAAATATATAAAACAAAAAACAATGGGAAACAAATAACCAAATCAGGGGTATCAGGTTATTGATTTTGTTTAACGGAAATGTTTGTTGTATTTTATGTGTATTAGGGTATTCAAATTACTCGGGTTTACTTTTGTTCGATTAAATGAGAAACTTGATTTTTAATATTTTTATTTATTTTTTTTTAAAGAGAAGCATCACTCAGGAAATGATTCCTATTTATTAATGTGTTGCTTTCTTTGAAAAGTGGTTAGTGGATAGATGAAAGGTGGGGAAATATAAAGGGCTTCAAAGATGGTAACATTGTAATTGCGCGAGATGATAAGTCTTAGAACAGTTGTTGTTTGCCCTGATTCGTTACTTTAAGTTCTATGGGAATAACGAAGGCGGGCGCTGCTATACATATGACGAATAGATAACTCATATTTATTATTTTTCTTAATTGATGTCGAACCTGGGACCATCTGTTTAACAGACCAACGCGATAACCACTACACCACAACTCCACACTTTTGATTTTGAGGTTTTGCTCTTACTCGACTAATCGAGTAAGTTTTTGAAATTTCTAAATTTCTCGAGTAACTCGAATAATTTAAATAATTGAAGAGCTTATTGTAAAAGCTTGGTACGCCACATATATTTTATTGCTAGTTTTATATGTTTTCTAGTCACCTATTGATGAGTATTTGGTAAAAACCTTGCTTGTACACTTAATACAAGTATCTAGAGAATAAAAGTCCTGCAAAAGTCGTTACTTTATGTATTAAATCCAAACTTTGAAGACAAAAACCAGTAAAAATTAGTATGTGGCTTATCAAGTTTTAACAATAAGCCCTTCAATTGTATTTTATTAAATTTCCCTTAAAAGTTCTCAATAACAATCAAAATTAATATAAAATCCGCAGTTCCGAAATGTTGTTTGTCAAAATTAAAAATAAACGTTAGTAGATATTTGTAATTTAAAATTATAATGATCTTCTCAATTATAATGAAAAAAGTTGGCAACGCTGACATGGAAAAATAAAGCGCAAATTTTGTGTTATTAAGAAAATTAATAAAAAAATATAAAAATAAATAAATTTTGTGGTTTTTACATTTAAAAATTTATCTAAAAATATTCAAGAAGTGAATAAATCAATTAAATTTTATTTTGGTTATTGAAATATAACAAACCAAAAATACAATAAGCATTTATTGGTAGAGCTGTTTGTTTTGTTTATTGTTGTTTACTTTGCCTCACCTATTGACAATTAAACTGATTGAATTTAATTGTTTTTAATAATCAATTTTTTTAACAAACTTGATTTGGAATACATAACCAGCACAAATTTGTATGCTTATTGGCTCTTCCGATCTGGTTCCATATTATTTTCTTTCTGTGACGTCGTTGACTATCATATTGGCTGTTTGTTTATAAGGGCTCAAAGTTGTTGTTGCTTTATTGTCTAGCAATGTCTCCTCAAAATGATGTTTTTAAATGCCCTGGTTGCAAAAAAAAATGTTACAAAAACGCAAAGAAGCATCCCGTGTGCTTATTGTAGTGAATATTTTCACATTGATTGTGCCAAAGTGACTACAGAACAGCACAGTATTTTAACAAAGAATAAAGTTTTTAAATACATTTGTGATTATTGCTCCAGAGTTCCTAAATTTTGCAATGTTCAAGAGGAGTTGCGGAATGGTTTTACTGAGCTTACGGTTTTATTGGAAAAAAAATGGATGACAAGCTACAAGAAAATAAGCGTATTCTTGATGAACAACTTGAAAGTGGTCTCCGACTAGTACAGGAAAAACTTGACCAGCTTTCAAATATCAATACTGCTGAATCAGCCAAAGATGTAGAGGTAATCAAAACAGATTTAAAGCATTGTTTTGATGTCGTCAATGTAGTGGATAATGTTGCTAGTGGAAGAATAGCTAGCTTGGCAATTCAAAATAGCATTCTTCAAAGGCGCTTGAATAGAGCGGACATTATCATCAGAGGATTGCCTAATAAAATTTTGGACTTGCGGGAGCCTATTTTAAAAATTGCATCTATGTGCAAAGTTTGTATAACAAGTTCGGATATTCAGCATTGTACTTATTTTGCGAGAGGGAAGGCTGTACTCGTTAAATTTAATTCTGTACAGATCAGAGACTCGTTAATGATCAATTATAACAAAAGTCGTAATATACTGTTAAAAGATGTAGTTCGAAACGTTGATAACAATTATCAGAGCAAAATTATGCTGCACGATAACTTAACTGATGCTGCTAAAAGGTTAATTGCTGTTTGCCGTACGCTTAAAAATTATGGGAAGATTGTAAGATACAAATTTTAGAATTATGATCTCCCGAAAGCAAAAATTACAATGATGGATGGTACGGTCAATATATTTACGTGTGAGCAATGTGTTAGTTTGCGTGATGGTCTGGCTGATTTAAGTGATATATCCTTTGCCTCTCCACAAAGTGCTGGTCCTGGATGTGGTTTGAGTGCCTGAGTACTTTATATTATATTATTTTAAATTATATTATATTAAATTAAATTAATTGTTGTAACAATTTAATTATTCTCAAGGATCTTGTACAGTAGTAGTATATTTCAAATTTGTATTAGCTTTGATTTTGATGTAATTAAGTCATATTTTTTTATTTAATGCTTGAACATGGTGGTCATGTGAATAGAGAAGGTTGTGAGAATTTCAAATTATTTCCTTAAATTTTTGGTACTTAAATTTTTTGGTGTTCAAGGTAGCACTGGGTAGGTGAGGAGGATAAATAACATTGTTCCAACTTTTTTATGCTAAATGGTTGATAACATATCTTGTTATTTATTCTTGCATATATTTTACTTATTTTATATGAGGAAAATGTTAAATATTTATTAATACTTTCTTTAATACTTGTGTAACCTTTTTTGTTACTTATTTATTTTGTTTATTCTTTTTATTATTTTCTTATAACATGTTTACGGAAATTGTTATATTCTGCCATTTGTTTATTTATGAAATGAATTTAAGGCAAAATCTTGGAAATGTTATTAGTGATAATAGTTTTTTACAATCCCAACTATTTAATTTAAAACAAAACCTTAATTTTGGTCACTTAAACTGTACAAGCTTTAATTTAAAACCTAATTCTTCTAAATTTAGTGAAATTAAGAACTTATTGGATGGTGGTTTCTTGCAGGTTGTTGGTTTTAGTAAGACATGGATGAAACATTCAATCTTTACCAATGTCGTTAATATACGTGGGTATGTATGTCACAGGAATGATCGGCCGTGTGGCAATGCAAGTGGTGTTGCTCTATTTAGTAGACTCATCTGTAGTAGACTCAATCATCATCTGTAGTAGACTCAATCTATCTCTTATTCAAAACTCTATGCCCACGCATATTGCTCGTGGTTCGACTTCCCTGCTAGACTATTTTTTGGTTTCGTGTCCTGAGTTAATTAAGTGCTCTAACCAATTTCAATGTCCTGGCATTACTCGTCACTCATTTATCTTTATATCAGTTGAAATTTTGCAACCGGTTATTAGACAATTTTATGAGTTCTTTGATTATGATGCGGTTAATAGTTCCTCTTTGGAAGCTGCGGTAATGGAATGTAATTTTAGTGATATGTTCTTGACTAATAATGTAGATGAACAGTTGCTAATTTTGAACAATAATATGCAATTTTTACATAGTATTGTCCCTTTTAAGAGGCGTTTAATTCGTGATTGTTGCGACAGCTGGTTCAAAGCCCCTGAGATACAATACTATCAATCACTTAGGGATCTTGCATATAGCACTTATTTAAATGATAGAAGCGATGACAATTGGAGAGTTTTTTGCCGGTGCAGAAATCGTGCAAAGAACGTGATTCGTAAAAAGAAAAGGGAAGCTCATGAACTAATTTTTCAAAATAAGACTAATAAGCAGATATGGTCAATTTTGAATAGGAAAGGAGCAGTTAACGATAAGGACAATTTTGAAGCAGTTCATCCTGATAACTTGAACAATTTATGTTCTATGAATCAAACTGTGAATAGTAATAGTGTTGAGGATACTCCTTTTGTAGATAATTGTGGTTTTTCTTTTAGATCAGTGGATAGGTTTGAAATGATTTTAGCTTTTAACATGATTAAGTCAAAAGCTGTTGGTTACGATGGCTTTGCGCTTAAGTTCATCAAGTTGTTGATTCCGTTGATATGTGATTACATTTTACATCTTGTTAATACTATTTTGACAACATCGGTTTTTCCGATGTTGTGGAAAATTGCTAAGATTGTTCCTATAGGGAAAAATAGTGGGAGTGGTGGTACTGATAATTTACGACCAATCTCTATTTTACCCATTTTGTCAAAAATGGTTGAATACCTCATGAAGGATCAATTGATGGAACCCGTTAATAATCAACTTTTGTTGCATGATTGTCAATCTGGCTTTAGATGTAATCGTAGTACTACATCATTGCTTATTGGTTTGACAGACAACATTAGGGAGAAGGTTGCGGATAATGGGGTTTGTGTTTTATTGTCGTTGGACTTGGCAAAAGCTTTTGATAAGGTTAATCATTCTCTTTTGGTTCAAAAGCTGAATAGGCTCTTTAATTTTTCTGGATCTGCATGCAAATTAATTTCTTCTTATCTATCAGATAGAATGCAATATATGTTCAGTAATGGCACTTGTTCTGGAATGCTTCCTGTTTTTAGTGGTGTTCCCCAAGGATCTGTTCTTGGGCCTCTACTTTTTATTATGCTTATTAATGATATTTTTGATATTTTGTCTAACAATATGTGCTTTCCTTTTGCGTTTGCAGATGATGGTCAGATTCTATTTAAGGGAGATAGGCAATTCCCTGATGTAATGCAGAATATGATTGATTATACTGCTAATTTACTTGGCAATTGGATGTCTTCGAATTATCTTTATGTTAATTATAGTAAATCTAAGGCTATGTTATTTGGTGATAGTGATATTTATAACTTTACTATTAATTTAGATGGTAATGCAGTTGAATTTGTAGAAAAATTTAAATGTCTTGGTGTGACTATAGATTCCAAGTTAAGTTTTCAGGATCATATTAATGCGGTTGTTTCTAAAGTTAATTTTACTTTGAGAAAATTGTATAGCTTGATGTTATACTACCATTTAATGTCAAGCTTAAGGTTGTTCATGGGTTGATTATGCCAATATTTTTATATTGCTTAGAAGTGTACTCCGGAGCTTTAGGTTATGTGATGAAAAAGCTAAGATTGGCTTTTAATCGTGTCATGAGATATTTATACTCTCTTAGAATGCGTCATCACATTTCGTCTTATGTTTTAAAATTTTTGGGATGTTCGTTCGATAATTTTGTTCAAATTAGGTGTATTTTACATTTTTTTAAAATATATAAATTGCAAACCCCGAAATTTTTGTATAATATTTTTAAATTTGGTAGATCTACTAGGAATAGACAATTGGTTATTCCGAAACTTACACCACTTTTGGGGCGATCTTTTTTTGTTAGAGTTGCCCGTGAGTATAACAAATAACCACTTACTTTAAAATCGTTCGATTTTTCTATTAATACGTATAGGAAGAAAATTTTTCTATTATTTCCACAAGACACTTAATTTTTTTAGGTTTTGGGGTTTCTGTTTTTAACTAAGGCTTGTTCATGTTTTTTTTTCGTAACATTGGGGACTTAATTAATAAATAAACTATTATCACTCCTTTTTTTATATTTTTTGTTTATTTTTAATATTATTGTATTTTAATTATTATCTCTTTCTTATTATTTTATTTATGTATATCAAATTTTATTGTTTACTTTGTATAATTTAGTAGAAATTTGTAACCGATTATGGCCTTCAGGCTAGGTTATTGAAATGAATAAATAAATTAAATTAAATTAATGATCTAAAAAAATTATCTTACATAACACAGTACAACACATGATTTTGGGACTCAATTCTGAGAATTGCACGTAAAAGTAGAACTAAAACTTACAACTTCTGCATCATTCGTTTTGTCAAGTTGGCTACAGTAATAATTTAATGGCCATTCGAATTTTTTGGCTCAAGGCGGAGTTTTAGCACTTTTTCTATATTTTAACACGGCTATATCGGGGTATACTGTAGGGAATACCTCTTTTGTGTCTGAAGCAAAGTTGTAGATATTGAATAGGAGAAAAAATGCGGAACAATCCTACCTGAAAAAAGTACATCCGGTGCCTTAAAAATCGCAAAAATTCCCATTTTTCCCCATTTTTCACCTTTTTGCTCAATAACTGGATTACAAATCCACAAATATGCTGTTTTTTTCTTTATAAACTTTATTTTGCATGAAAATTAAAATTCCGATTCATATTACAGCTATTGTTACACTGACTAAATGTGAATTTTAAGAAAATTTTTGGTTTGGTAGAAATATTTTTTTTAAAATTAAATTAAAGCAAAATAATTGCAACTAACTAATTGAAAGACAGAATAACTATAACCTAATAAAAGTTTATTTTGTATCCACCAGAATGATGATTATTTGAAAAAAATACATTTTAAATAACTTTTGGAAATTCCTGTATAATTTTCCAAAAAAAATTATATATTTTAGATGGTTTCTAAAATATTTTTGTTGAATAATGTTAAAACTTTAAATATTTGATTGAAATTGATAAAAAATAATTCCAAATTGTATGAACCAAGTATGTTTTTCTTCAAACGACTTATATTTAGTAAAAAAAAGTGCATACTAATTACTTTCGACCCCTCACAATTTGCGTAAAAAATAGCGAAAGTGAATTCACTAACACCAAGACATTTCAATTAGTTAGTTTTGTGCGTAATGGGATTCTAGAACAGACACGTATGTCTTGGAAAAATATAAAAATATATAATATTACTTCTTTACGTTTGTTAAAAGAAGCTTTTGCAAACGGCCTAATCTGGGAACTAACACCAAAAGATGATAAAGAATTGTTGAATCTTGGAAAAAATGTTAGCACAATGTAATAATTTTGCGGTTGTTGCGATTTTTCTGTTGAATATAAAGATATTTAACAGTTTCGTTTTTGGTAAATCGGGCCTTTTGGACATAATTTTATTGTTAAAGTTTGTTCACATAAACTAAACTTTTCTTTGAGTTTAGTATGGTCTGTAGTTGTTCAAGAATTAAAAATTGCTAAAAAAAATGTGGCATTGGTCTCGGTGCGGAACGTTTTTTCTCCGAAATGATGTTTTTCTATCTGTTCAGTATTACCCACATTGTGGTGCAATATATAAAAGTTATACCCCTACTAAGCATATAGAATATGTAAATTAAAACGGTATTGGACACATTAATTTATATTTTATAATTTTTTTTAAACTGATGTAAAACGTTTTTTTTTTAATTTTCTCGATTAACTCTATTAATCGGCCAAAATTGTTCGAGTTATTCGTTACTGCAAATTTGGCAGTTTAAATTACTCGAACAATTCTTTGATTGAAATTCATCGATTAATCGAGTAACGGTAACCGATTGAATACCCTAATATGTATTAGGTAAAATTCAATTAACCATTTTAATTTATACTTTTCCATAAACAGCTGGCGTAATATTTTGGTATTAGGAATGAGAAAGTTACATAAAAATATGTTTTGAGGTGTGTAATGCAGAGAAACGATTCAAAATATTATTATGTTATAAATTGTAAGGATAAAAGGTCAGACAAAATTGGAAAAATTCAAAAATATTTATAATTAACCGGAAGTAATCATGCGTTTCTAGAAAAAAAAAAAATCAAAAAAAAAAGAAAACGTCTTTCATATATTTACTAATAAATAGATTCTGACATATTTATGATATAGAAATCTCAAAATACGTATTCATTTTTCGCGATATATTTAACCGGTTTAGGGATTTCTGTATAAACTACTTAAAACTCCATAATTTTAGCGGATTTTTTAGGTAGATGCAATAAAGTTTAATTACAAAACTAATATATTTTTCAGTTCATTTAATTACATTCATTTAATTAAATTCATTTAATACTCGCGATATTTCGGGTTTCATGTCATTTTTTCTCCTTTTTTTCTAATTTATCAAATATTTATAATAAGTGGGCATCACGCTATACATAAAACATACTTGTAAGCAGTATTGCCAAGTTTGACAATTATTTCTTCAAAAAGATAAGTTTTTTGTTTTTAATACCCGATTAAAAAAAATTAGTATGATGCAACAAAGAAATGTATCAAATTTGATGTAGTCTGATATTTAATTGAAATACAATTTGATCCGACAAGTTGTGGATATTATAGTTTAACAATGCATTATATTACATTGATTTAGATATAATTTAATACGATTCATTTCATTGAACAAAAATTTGTTAACTTACAGGGTGCTACATAAAGGGTGTTTTTTTTTATAGAGGTATAGAATTTTGAAATGGAATAAAATACAGATGAATTTTTTAATTTGACATGAAATTTACTTTATTCGAAAAATATTCTTCTGTCAAATTAAATCTTCTAACCTACATATGTAAGAAAGGCATCCACTAAGACTGGGTGTTGTGAAAGGTAATGAAAGGCGACAGTAGCTCTCTAAACTTCCTGCTGAAACACTGAAGCTTAAAATATGGTTTCTTAAACTATGTGCCAAATCACTAAATATATATTTGGCATTAAATCTTAGTATGGGAATGAGTGTATCATGAAACGAGTGTGCCTAGAAACTTTCCATTTTTTGCGTATTTCAGCAAGTTTTGAAAAAAATATCTTCTGTATAGTGTTTTGTTCAGGTCCCCCCCGTTTTCGAGTAGCTTTTTTCTCGAGTATTTTTTTGCCTAAGCCACAATTTTCATTTAATTAGTTACTTTGAATATGGGATCTGCTAACAAATCCAACAAATAAAAGTCTGTAAAAAGTTTTTCTTAAAAAAATTGAGTAAAATAACGTCAAATGTTTAAAGTTTGCATATTTTCGCACATTTGTATGGAGTTGGTAGAGTTTTCGCTAGTTTCTTTGAGTAGTTGCTCTCCACGGTCACATTTTTCATCAGATTCTTTTGAATTTTTTAATTGGGAATCTGGGAATGAAGGCGACTCCAAAAAATAAAAGTATGGGCCAAAAGTTTCATTGAAAAATTGTGTAAAATTACATCAAATGTTTAAAATCTACATATTTTGACACATTTGTATGGAAGTGTTCGAGATTGTCACGACATTTTAATAATAGACTGCCACGAAATTTTAATAATAGATTCTGCAAATTGATTCAACTCCGAAATATATAAGTTTGTACCAAGTTTTTAAACAATTTTTTTTTAAACTTAAAAAAATTGCGTATTTCTACAATTTTGTATGGAAATGCTCGAGTTTTTTCGAGTAGTTGTTCACCGACTGCTCAATTTTCATCGAAACACTTTAAAGTTTTAAATGAGCTATCTATGACTTCATAACAGTGCTAAATTAAAAAAAAAATAAAAAAAATAAATTTATTTTTTCTTATTTTAAACGAGCTTAAGATCATTTATTTATTAATTATAATTATTTATTTCCAATATTTCGTCTCCACATTGAGTGAATTCTTCAGGGAACAATTATTACAATTATTTTGCAATAATTGTGGAGACGAAATATTGGAAATAAATAATTATAATTAATAAATAATTGATCTTGAGCTCGTTTAAAATAAGAAGAATTAAATAAAAGAAGATCAAAGAAAACTTAACATTTTTAAAAAAACATTTAATTTTTTTGAATAGATCGAGATTTTTTTCGAGTAGCAGTTGGCCCATGACACAATGTTCATCCGAGTGAGGTGAGATTTTCTAGGAATATCCAAAAAGTGCAAAAAGTGCACTTTCACTCGCGAACTACTCCATTAACGGATTTCACACTGATAATAATCCATGCATAAAAATACGAAAAAATGTCAAAATAACAAAAACTTTTGTAAAATACACGAATATTTGTTCATTTTACAAAATATTTCTTAGTTTTTACATTTTTTTCGTATTTTTATAATGGATTATTATGAGTGCATGGTGTACTCGTGCTACTCGAGTTTTATCGTAGGCACTTATTTATTTAAGCCTTGCGCCCATTTTTACCATAGACCTGTGCCTATAACATTATTATTATTATTATATGCAAAGAAAAGTGGGTTAAGTACTTTGAAACTCTCAAAGTCAATTTTCGGAAATATTTTCAATTCAATTTGTAAAAGTGCAATATTTTAGTTCCTAGTTAACAATTACCTTTATTTTATTTCTTTTCAGACGGGCAATTTTAGCCAACACAGATGTCTCCGGAACAGCGCCCTGGCAAAATGCATTTCTGCACGACTATTGGGGTACACCTCTAACAGATACAGGCTCTCATGGCTCATATCGTCCCCTGAGTGTCCTTACATTCCGATTAAATTTTATACTGAGTGGCTATAATCCTTGGGGCTTCCATCTGGTAAATAATTTACTACATTGTCTTGCCACCGGCTTAGTAGTAAAGGTGGCGCGACACTTTCTCTCCTCCGTATGGGGTGTTGTGGCAACAGGTGCACTGTTTGCTGCACACCCCATACACACAGAAGCTGTTGCTGGAATTGTGGGGAGAGCCGATTTAGCTGCATGTGTTTGTTATCTTTTAGCTTTTCTTACATATATGCGACATATAGCGTGGCGCGAAAGGGGTGATCCACTACAATGGTTGGCTTTAAGTTTAACTTTACTCTCCTCAATAGCAGCGTTGCTGTTTAAAGAAACAGCCATAACCGCTTTAGTGATATGTGGTATGTTCGATGTGATACGTGGTTTATGTGGCTTAAAGGACAAACATCGTATACGTTCTATTTGCATATTGGCCTCTGTGTTACTAGGCTCGGTGTATTGTCGTTTGGCGGTGATACCACGACCACAAACTTTATTTTCAACAGCAGACAATCCCATAGCAAAAACCAACTCTATATGGACACGTTTTTTGACTTTTCTCTACCTTCCGGTATTCAATTTCAAACTACTACTGAATCCACAAGTGCTTAGTTTTGATTGGGGTATGAATGCCATACCACGCATAACCACCATATGGGATGGTCGTAATGTATTGAGTATAGGTTTTTATGGGGCATTAACCTATATAACCTGGCAAAGTTGTCGCATATTATTGAATAGACATAAACGCCTGCAAAAGTATACAAATGAAAAGAATCAGAAGCAGCATCAGCATCAGCATCAGCAACATCAACGTGGTAGTACAAATAGTGGTGTACAATACCATTTACAACCACAAACACAGCGTAAGTCACGCACTAAGCGAAAATATTCCAAACAGTTGCAGTGTCAAACCTCAAATGGAACTACGAACAACCAAACACCAGCCTACTATATGATGACACCCTCTCCTCCTTCTCCTCCTACACACTATGTAACAAATTGTTCGTCAACGACGAACAACAGCACAACAGCAGCATCATATCTTAAACATAAACTTATGGGCATACCTAATCCCCATCTGTGTGGTGATTGTAAACAGGAATTGAGTAACGAACATCATTCCACCTCATGTCGTGTGTTAAACAACAATAACAATGTCCTATCACTAAGTACGTCGAATGTTTATCACACATCCTGCTGTTGCCATCAGCTAATGTCTTCCAGTGTAGCGTCCAATGGTACGCCACCACAATTTTTTACCTATGCCTTACACAAGGCCATAGCCTCAGTGGTTGCTGCGCGCAGTTCCCGCAGCAGTAGTAGTTGCAGTAATTCCACAACGGCCAGCAACAAAAGTTCCGATAGTAGTGCTTCTTCAACCTGCAGTTCTGTATCATCAATATCCTCAAAATCATCGACATCATCATCATCGTCATCATCACATAGAAATTTATGTTTAACTACATGGCCTGCTACATTGCAGGAGGAATTTATGCTGTGCGACATGCCACAAAAATGTGCAAATGCTAGTGTTTTACTAATGGCCCTAGCTTTCCTAACGCTACCCTTTCTGCCCGCCACTAATCTATTCTTTTATGTTGGCTTTGTGGTAGCCGAGCGTTTGTTGTACTTACCCAGTATTGGATTTTGTTTGCTGATGGGTTTTGGTTTCGCTAAACTAATGGATCATTTGAGAACGTGTAAAAATCCTAGAAATCAACAAATGCTAATCGTGAGTCTGTGTCTATTGTTAAGTGCTTTAAGTGCGAGAACGATAAGACGTAATTTGGATTGGCGGGATGAGGAGAGTTTATATCGTAGTGCTGTGCAAATAAATCCACCTAAAGGTAAGCAAATAATATAGGTCTGTTCGGCATCGTTACCGCAGGTGCCCACTGAAACCCAATTCAACCGAAACAACAAAAGTTTACACAAAATGTTTACAATAGAGACGTATTCTCTTGAAATTGGGTACCCGCGTTAACGTACGTGGAACAAAGCTAGTATAAAAATAAAGAACAGATAATGTTTTCACACAACTCTCTCTAAAAATGCATAAATATTATTCAGATAATATATTTTAAAAATTCCTCTTATTAAAAATTTCGCTGAATACTCCTATTACTCGATTAACATGATATTTTTTTACACGATTTTTTTATTTCTCGTGTAAATCAAGGGATGTATAAATCGGGGATTTACACGATTTTTTATTTATTTTTTTGTTTACTAAATTTTTTCCGTAAAAATCGAGAATCTGTTATTGTACTAAAAAAAGAATAATCTTGAAAACCTTCTGATGATAAAAAATTTCTAGGAAGAAGTAAATCTGCCATTTATTTTCAAGTATTAGATCATACAAAATGTCAGGTAAAGTTTTCAATGATTGACTGAAAATCAGGCGCGATTCCAGGGGGAGGGGAAATGGGAAATTCCACCTTACTCCCCTACAAACTTAATAAAAAGTTTCAATACAAAAATGTAAAAAAGATTAAAAATACTCTAAGTTAACTCCTCAAAATCATTTCGTGGATCCGCGCCTGCTTAAAATAAAAGCATTAATATTCAGAAAAAAAACCGCTGTTATTTGTAACCTATTGCACTCAACAAGTGTTTCAATATTTAAGACAAATTTTTACATGAATCTAGTGCAATATAAATAGATTATTTCTGGGTGCATTATTGTGAAAATATTTAAGGGCTTTAAAATTTTGGATTTAATTTATGGTTTCTGAATTGAAATCAGAACAAAATTTTATTGAATGATGTCTAATTTTTTTTTTTTTAAACGAAATGAAAAAAAAAAGTAAAATTAAGTTTTAATTATCAAATCAAGCATTAAATATATAGTTTTTTGATAGCGCTGTGTATAAATTATTACTAACTTAACTTTTAGTTTTTTCCTCGGAACAACTCTTGGATCCTTAAATTTAAAATAAAATTTATTTAAAATTTTATATTATAAAATTTTACCCTTGAAATGATTTCAGCTTTTAGTCACTAAAACTCATACACGCACTAAACAAATTTTTACGAAAATTTTTCCTGACAGAAAGGAAGTAACAATAAAATAATTCGAAGTACAAAATACATATTTATTTTGAATTTGTATGAGTAAAATGGCAGTTTTTCTTCTTAGGTGTACTTTATCTCGTTTAAATATTTTTAAATTTTAAAAAAATTTTAACATATTAAACCTGTTTTTGATTAACACGATTATTCATACAAAAATTTTCAAATTCGATTTACACGATTTTTTCAGGAACGTATCTATTGTATTAACCTATGCATAGGTGTAACAAAATGTGATATACCATATACACATGCTTAGGCATAGTGAGAGAATTACGATAATTATGAAAAAATTTCATAGAATTTTTTTCGTAGATTCAATGAAGAATTTTATCATTATTCAAGAAATTTTATTACCCAGCAAAAACAATGCGAAGTAGTTCCAAACAAACAACATTTTCATTACACACAAAGTAGCTACTACTACTGATTTTTCTGATCTAGTGCTGGTCTTTTAGATCAGTTCCTAAACTTAGCATATAATGTCATCATATACAAGGATAACTAGTAGAAATGTCACGAATGTTACAATTTGGTATTTAACATACTCGAATGGAACCGGGAGTTTGTGTCTTTTAACAACTATTTTCTGTAATCTAGATGTCGCTTTGAATTTGTGTTTTCTGACCTTTAAATTTGAAAAACAATGATTACAAAATATCAGACTTAACAATAGTTTTCTTTCTTTTCAGTTGAACGAAAAACTAGTATTTCGCTTTGTTTTTAAAGCTAGAAAGTTGTTTGGAAGTTCTTTTTTAATTATAACATTTTAAGCACTCCTACAGATACATATTATCACTCAGTAAAAAAGATGTGACTTGACATCATACCCTAATCACTTATTAAAAATAACAAATTAAGTTTGAGGAATTTGCATTACCTCCGTCCATGTTAAAATCATGCGTGTTTCACATCAATTTGCACTACATCTGAATCCTTATATGTATCTTTTCCACTCTTTTTTCGCTGGTACTATTAAGACATTTTTCATAAAATTTCATTGTTTCATAAAAAAAAATTCATGCGATTTTATAAATTATGTCTTCATAAATTTAATGAAAATTTTCTCTAGAGCAAGGTTAGACTAAATTTTTTTATTTTTTCATAAAAATTTCATAATTTCATTAATTTTCGTGCGCCCCGGTAGGCTAGTTGGTAGCGTGCTGGCTTATCAGTGCGGGGGTCGTGGGTTCGATTCCCACCAGAGGCACTGGTCTGTTTTCGCTACAACGCTCCGAAGGCCATAGTAGCTAGTGCTCGGTTAGGGTAATAGTATATATCATTAATTTTCATGCATTTAAAACTTCAGTTTTAAAATTTAATTCTCCATTGTTCAACATATTTGTTAAAGTGCTTTATAATTGCAATATAGCCTTTTATTAATTTTTGACTTATATAAAATTGTTTAAAAAATCATATGAAGCGGCTTATTGGCTTAGTTTTATTAATTCAAACAACTTCTTAATATTTAAAAACTTTTTTGAAGTTGTATTTATTCAACCTTTCAGTAGTTAATAAATAAAAATTTTCCAGCTCGAGGTCTTTTTTTTTTTTTTGTTGTTTTTACTAATCAATTTATTTTTCAATATTTCGACATTCGTCAAATGTCATCTTCTGGAAAATATTTAATATTTACATAAAAAACAAAAAAACTTAAAAACCGTTGTTATCACGACGTCATCTATTATTATACTTTAAACTTTATGAAACTGTTTCATAAATTCCACGAACGCTTCATTGTCGGAATGATTGCTTAGTTTAATGAAGATTTTCATTAATTCTACAAACATTTCATAAATTCCATAAAGTCTTCATTGTCGGAATGATTCATTAGTTTTGTGAAGAATTTGATTAATTCTACAACATTTCATAAACATTTCATAAACTTTACTGAAAACTGTTTTACAGATTCTATGAAAATTTATAATCGATGAGTTCCAGTGACAATTTTCATTAAAGCTATGAATAAATTCATTACTAAAGTGAAGATAATTCCCTCAGTGTAGATATACACTATACTTTTTTTATACGATTTCTTATTTCTCGCGAAAAGCGAGAGAGGTGGAAATTACGATTTATTTATTAATTTAAAAAATAATTTAGTACACCCAAAAAAATATTTAGTACACTCAAAATGTGTAAAGTCAGCAATATTTTTGCTGTCTTTGACCCATGCAGAAAAATTAAGGGTTCGCTATAAGGCTAGTCCGTAGTCGTATTTTTAATAGGATTTTCAATTAATTTAATAGGCTTCGTTGAATAGTTTTTAACGAAATAATATTGCGTGCGGGAGTATTCCGAAACCTATTATTTAATGCATAATATTTAAATGAATATTTCTTAAATCTTTAGTAAAATTCAGGTAAAGGAAGTACATGTGTACATATCGTCACCTAAAATTCAAAAAGACGTAACTAGCATATTTACTTTTTAACAATATAAGCAAGAAAAATCAACAGATATTTTAACAAAATTGTTGATAGTTTAAATCATAAAATCAAACAATTTTGTGAAGAAATGTAGTTCGATGCAGTCTTCATAATCACTCAACCTACTTCAATATTTTACAGGACAAACAAAAAAAATAATGCCTGGAAACTAAAACAAATAAGATTCGATCTTTACATATAAAGCCGCTATTTTTAATGTAGAAGTCCAAAATGTTGTGTAGGCATGTAGCTTTGCCAAATGAATCATAATCATCAATAAACTCGGTTTTGGAAAATTTGTTAGTTACGCCCTTTTGCATTTTAGGTGACGATATGTACATATGGTATATATATATGGATATAAGTACATGTAGCTCATCAATAAAATTTCAATCTGTAAAACATGTATTTTATTTATACATTTTTTTAAGCGTCACAGCATTTTTATTGAGTGCATCGTATTGAAAAAAAGTTTAAATTCGATTTAATAATTTATTTTTGTTACAATTTCTTTCAGCTCTTGGCAATTTAGGAAGTGTCCTTAGTTCTCAGGCTCGTTACAAAGAAGCCGAGGAGGTATTATTAGAAGCCATCAAATATAGGCCAAATATGGCAGATGTACATTTTAATCTGTAAGTTGAATTTATTAAAGTGAAAAAATTAAAATCTTGTAAAGAAAACGATTAAATTATATTAAAATAAGAAGCACATTTTTGCTACGAATTAACTTTTAGATATTTAAAAATTCTACACTCACAATGAGTGTAATCGAAAAACAAAATCGAAAACAAGAGTAGCGACCAATGATCGTAAATATTTCGGCCACGCAGATTTGAATGGCGTCCCCAGTTTTTTCACTTATGAGCTAGATTTTTCACAATTTTGCAAGAAAATGTAGCATGTTTTAAAGCAATTTTTTATACATAAAATTTTTAAAATCAAATATTTTATCTTAGCCTTATATAAAAGATCTTCGTTTACATTCGGGTATCAAATTTGATTAACAAATGTGCAGCATTAACAAGTAAATCCGCGTGATTTCTCAATTTTTACTATATTTTACCATTTTTGCAAAATTTATCATCCCATTTCGCAATCGATCAAAGCATTTTTGTGCATAACCAAAAATTCAAATCTAAGAAATTATTTTTTGAAAAATGGTAGTTCTGTTCATGGAACAACGCGAAATATGCCTAAAATTCATATGGAGCAATAGCATAGTATGCTTAAAAAAGTATTGTGTACAAAAATTTAACCGAAAAAGTTTATATTATGTTAGTTTGTGTAGTTACTGCATTTGCGAATGTTAGTTTAACGAGCACTTCATTACATTATAATGCAGCAAAATTTTTTAGAACAGATTTTATTTGAACCTGTAAGGTTTCACTGGTTCTAGAACCGGTTCTAAAGCAACATATTCGAGTTTGGAGGTAAAGAACCTATTGCAAATAGGACCAACTTCATACAAAAATAATCGGTTTAGAACACAAATTAGAATCTATTATAATACAGTATAAGTTGTTCTGCAACCTGTTAAATTCCAGTCAAATATGTGAACATTTTTAAAATAAAATTTGAAAATATTTTGTAGACGGTCACTGCAATGAAAATGATTGTTAAAATATCTTTCGGAATTATACATTTTTTGCTGAATTTTGGTACATATAATTTTTTAAGCTATTTGCATGTTATACTAACAGATGAACTCATCCCATCAAAAAATAATCTCGATTTCGTAAGCAGTAACTACATAGCAAAAAATATAAGCTAAAAGCGCTTCCGGAAGGCATTCCTAAATTACGAACCGCTTCCAAAGCAAAGCCAGAAGGCATGATTTTTGTTCGCAATGCCCCACCTGTTTATGTTTCTTTTAGCAGGTGAAAAGTGCTTCTTTCGTGTGCACTTAGAAGCAGTAAATGCATGCTTTCTTAAGCAATAAGAAGCGCTTTTTTTGTATGTTGACTACATTTCATTTGTAGAACAAAAAAAATTTTTAACTAACCTTGTAGTTCATTTAAAAAAACAACTCACATCAAATGACTGTTTTATGATTTTACATTCATTTTTTACAGTTGTTTTTTGTTATTTAAAAAAATAAAAAAAAAATTTTTGGTTTATTTTTTACTACCATGTGGTTCATTTTTACTACAATGTTAGTCATTTTTTGAACATTAAAAAACAAATGACAATGTTAGTTGAATTTAATGAAATGTAAGTCGTCCTTTTTTTAAATGAAATTTCATTTCTTTTTGACTACAATTGCTGTCGTCTTTACCAACATAATTTCCTAAGTGCATTAATGCTTTATAGTATGCATTCTTTATTGCTTCATTGTAAACATTACTCACCGAAACAAAGACGGCATTTTGGGAATCATATAATATTCCCACCATTTTGAATTTTTGCTAAAACGCAAGTGCGAAAAAAGTGAATGTCTCGTGAAAGATTCGCAAAATATTTTTTTTTACTGCAACAACATTTTCTCCGATAATAAAAAATCTGTTACATTTTGAAAACATCGAAAACTATGAAAAAAGCTTGCATTTTTAAGCACAATAGACTATTTTTTTGTTTGCTACTTTTAGTATTACAAATCGTCGAAGCTGGCATCAACTATACACCAGAGAATGTTTTGCAAAACATTTACGCAGATATTTGGTATTTACTTAAATCGAGTATAGACTCTGAAGGTGATACTGACAATGAGTCGATTGGTCTACTTAAAGGTGTGCCTAGTTCTAGAGCTGTTGGTAGTTACAAACATCAACACATACTTATAAAGATTTTTACTGACATATCATTTTAGGTGCAAAAACGTAGGAATAGTGCCCTACTTTTTATGCAAAAGCATTTAGAAAAAATCTTAAAATACATATTTATCATATTTCTTATATTTTTTATAACCTAAATATATTTATTATAAAGAATCGAGCATTAGAGTTAAGTATTTATGTCACATTGTTTGATTTATATCAAACATCATTTGAATAGGGAAACAAATTTTTAAATTTAAATTAAATGTAAATTATTTTAAAGAAACCTAATACTTTTTTGAAGAGCTAGATTAATTTATGAAAAGCTTATTACTTTTAACGAAACTAGTTTTGAATGCAGCTTATTTTTTCAGTGATTGAAACTACTAATTAAAAAAATATATTTTTCATAAAATTTTATGAAACTTCGATTAGGACAAGTTTCAGTTGTTTATAATTAAAAATGCATTAATACAATGCAGAGAATTCTCTCAGTGTATATCCAACCTAACAGTT
The DNA here is from genome assembly GCA_021234595.1 of Delia radicum. Taxonomy (NCBI): domain Eukaryota; kingdom Metazoa; phylum Arthropoda; class Insecta; order Diptera; family Anthomyiidae; genus Delia; species Delia radicum. Next base: position 23,531,350 of record CM037854.1, on the reverse strand, counting down.
TGGCCAAAAAAATATATCTTTTTTTTGCATTTTAATGCGTTATAGACAAGTTTCGATAAGAATATTTGCATTAAATCGCACTGGAATTAGTCTATAGAAACTTTTTATTTAGTTAAGGCCAGTTTTCAAAAAATTTTACGAAAAAATATAATTTTACTTATAAAAATTTTCTCATGCTCACTTAAAAGGTTTTCTTAAAAAACTGGTGTGATAAAAAATATGCAGCTTTTCATAAATTTTGTTTATTTTTGTGACTTAATATTTAATAGATTTACTTAAAAATTTCATTAGTTTTCGTTCCACAAAATTTTCTAAGTGAGATTTTGAATGTAAAATTTAAGAAAAAGTACGAAAGCTATAAAACCAACCGAATTCCAAACGTTTTTGCTGTCCTTCCCACCCCCACCACATCCACACCTGTTTAAAATATTAAAATTCTAAAACTTTTGCTTTATTAAATGTATGCAAAGTATAATTCCAATCAGTTTCTTTACAAAAGCGGTACATAAAAACTATATAGAAAAGCTTTTATAAAAACCTATGCAGCAAATGGCAATTGCTGCAATAGCATTTAGAAATAAATAGAAATGATGTTAAAGATGACGTCGTGTAGCCGCATCGAGAAAAAAATACTACCACACACAACATGGAAAACGGCAAAGGCAACATACGTGTTTGACCCTGGTAGAATTTGACAACCGTATATAAAAATAGTACTGGCAAATCACTGATATTTTTGTAAGACCCACCGTATTAAAAATTACACTCAGGTAACTTCTGCTTCAGAAATATGTAGTTGTTTGGGTTGTAATACAGTTTCTTTATTTTTAATGTAAATGTCAGTCATTTGTAGTACAAGTTTAATTTTTTTTACTAACCTTCATTTGAAAAAACAAACCACATCAAATGACTGTTAATTTTACATACATTTTTTACAGTAGTTTTTTATTGTTTAAAAAATAGAAATCTGGTAAAATTGTGAAATAGAGACGGAGGAGATTAGAAAAATACACAAAAATATAAAAATATAATATTTGTGTTGTTAGTGTTGTCACCTCTGACAGTGTTGTCACTTCTACAATAACAGAAAAAGCTAATAGGAAAGAAAACTGCAATTTAGCTGCATAAGATTCGAGACCATACTTGGGTGTGATCGCTAAACGGTCATGAATTGGTATTCTTACGGATGTAATGTAAGATGAGCGCATGTTTTATTCTTACAGCCGCAGGTTGCTGAAAAATTTATCATATAGACACAATCTTACAATTATAAGTCACAAATAATAATACAATTTAAATGGAAAATCACTGATGAGCCTGTCCATAAAAAGGCAGAAACTAGTCTAGTCTGATTTAAAAATTAATAGTGTTTATAATTTTAAGAGAAAAACATTTATTCTTCTTCTTAACCTCAACATTTCTAAAAAAAAAAATAATAAATGTTTGTTTATTTTTTGCTAACACTTTAATTTTTACTACAATTGTAAGTAATTTTTTGAACATATGAAAACAAATGACAATATTAGTTGAATTTACTGAAATGTAAGTCGTCCTTTCTTTGAGTGAAATTTCATTTGTTTTTAACTACATTTGCAATGGTCTTTACCTACATAGTATTCTAAGTGTACCAAATATGCAACTAATATTGTACTATAAAAACACTATTTTGTTTGACAAGCATGTGTTTTAGCAGTACCACTCGCAAAATTCTTTGCAAATATCATTTTTATTTTTTCACACATTTAAATTATATTGATGTATTGCTACTTTTTAAATGTTTGTTTTATTATAAATATTTCGCAAAACGAATTAAATTTAAGGTATTTTGAAAGTACCAACTTTTTTATATTACCAACGTTATGCCAACTGTAGCAATATCACTCAAACCAATGGTTGGCCACTGTTATCAATCGGGTAACAGGACAATATTCTTAAGATTGTTAATCCCCCATTCTGCCAACGCATAACTGACAGTCGCCAACGCTTTGCCAACACTGTACCGCTTGCATTTTTCTGCCTGGGTATGTTTTACTATATAAAAGTACAGGTAACTCTAGAATTACGTGGCGATTGATGCAGGATATTTTAAATCAAATTTTTGTTGAAAATAACAAAATTAGTAAAAATTTTGAATATGATTCTCGCTAATCATTCACGCCTAACTACAAGGGACAAGCATCAAAAAAAAATTTTTTCTTGATTAATTATTTGGACAGTTTCAGAATAATATTGCGATAAAAATCAAAATCGTCGACAGGGCACTATTTGGAATAATATATTTTGAATTTGCAAAATTTTTAATTTTTAAATTTTCATGAAAACTACGCGAAATAAGCTGTGAAAAACCCCGCTGAGTTAAATGGAGGAAATGTATACAATACGCTGTTATAGCCAATACAGTGTCCAACTTTAATGGAGCCATGTTAGTGAAAATTTGGTTAAAAACGCTGTAAGCCATGCGCCGTTGAATTTACAGGAAACATAACTACAGTGTCGGAAACTTTATAAGCTGCTCATTATATATTATTAAAAACTCAAACAAATTTTTCTCATATAACTGCCGATAAAAGCAATTAAAGTTAGGAAAACCTGTATTCATTTAGGTACCAGTTCGATAACATAATAGGTATATGAAAATGACACAACAAAACACCGGGACACGTAAGCATAATTTTGGAGTAGTACATACTTAGTGGTATAATCCGCTCAAATAGGTTTAAATTTTTACATTGACTAAAGCGATTTTTTTAGTGCACTTTATTTATTGTTTATTTGTCTGCACTTAAGTCTAACAATGATGGGCGTCCATTTTTAGGAAGACATTTATAGACAATCCGAAACACCAGAATACTAACGCTTGATTTATACTGACATCTCTTAACTAGTTCAGTGTCATATGGCTTCAACATATAAAAAATAAATAAAGTAATTTCAAAAGAAATTTCGATGTCTTTCACTTAAAGCAGACACAAAAAATAGCTTTAGTCAATGCAGACTAAAAACTTAAATATGTTTTTATTTTGACGTAGCCTGTTAAAACGGAGTCTGATTGCAACGAAATTTCGAAGAGGCATAAGCGACGTAATATCGAGCTTTGATCTTAAACCTTCTTGACGCCCCGGGAGCGGCAATATGACCACCCAAAATAAGGAACTTTTTGAATATAAAATTTTGAGTGCTCACCATTTTTTTGGTTCTTTTTAAAATCACAGTAGTCTAAATCAAGCATAAATTTTTTTTTTATTTTAAAATTTGAGATTTTTTTTAAGGTTTAGCGATTTTTTTATAATTTTGAACTTTGGACTAAATTTTTATATATTAGCAAATTTTTTTTAATTTTAGCTACTTTTTTCAATTTTGGAGTTTTTTTTCAATTTTGACATTTTTTGGGTTTACTTTGGGTTATAAATTTTCATTTTCAGTTTAACATTTCACAGATATTATTAAAAGTTTAATTGAAATCGAGTTTAAAATTAAACAAAAGTTTAATTGAAATTTTATTGTCAACTAGTTGAAGTGCGCGATGTTGCCCGGGTCAACTGTGATTTTTGAATGCAGAAAAAATTATAAGCTAGGAAATGACGACTTAATTCTGTTGTGTTTTGCAGGATCAGTTAGGATTTTAACGTTTAACTTGAAATTAAAGATACCATTTGAAATTTATGAAACAAGGTTACAAAATTAAAAATTATTTTATCTTTAAAGATGTTGAATACAAAATGATGCTTTCAATAGCAAATCACGACCATAAATTAATGTGATTTATCAATAAAGATGTCTCATATTGATTTTAGTGCATGATTTCGAAAAAGTTTAACCTTAAAGAAATTTTTTTTTTGTTTTTTTTTTTTAATGGACTGGTTATTGCTAACAACGGTAAGAAAAAATAAAATTTAAAAAAAATTATATCATAAAGACATTGCGAAAAAATCAGTAGGTATATTAAACGGGGGAAAAAACTCTTAAAAACGAAATGGTTTTTCCTAATATGTTTTGATTGGATTTAATGCTTTCAAAATAAAATAATAAGCTTTATTGAAAATAGTGAAATTTTTTGAATTTGACATTTCTGATTTTGGCGTTCTTGATTTTGACGTTATAGTAATGTAACTTTTACTGAGGCTCCCTCGGGAAACGTAGAAATACGTTAAAACTCTCTTAGAAGTTTGTTTTCGAAAAAAACGAAAAAACTTGAAACAAGTGAAAAATGTTAATTTTACATTTTTTGTCAAAAGTAGGCGTAGAATTGGGCGTGGTCGATGAAAACTATACTGCGATCTAAGTTGAGGTCCGATGAATATTCATGCCAAATTTCAGGAAAATCCGTTGAGAATTGCAAATTTATATATAGAACAAATACATATAGATAATATTTTCAGTGTATTGGATGCTCAATTTTGCAGTTATTTCGGTTATTTTTGTTTATGCAAAAATTACATATTTATTATAATGAGAGCTCATGTTTTTTACAGCTATAATATTGCAATGTAATTTATAACATATCAATTGCATTTTGCCTTAGGAATAATTTTGATTTTAAGTTGTTTTTTTGATATCTCGCATAATTTTTGAAAAAAATTGATCTAGTTTGAATTTAGCAAATTTAAAACAAGTTTTTTTTTAAAAAGTTCTCTATCGGAAATTTAAATTTTTGTAGCAAAACTCTTCTGAAACAACCCAAATACATTATAACGAAAAATATTTTAGGTGTTCGCACTTTTGAGTTAAATCATTATTCAGCAGGGCGTGGATTTTCTGCTGTAGTTATCCCTAAATAAATCGAGGCGGTAATATAAATACATTTATTTTGGTGTTCGCACATTTGGGTTAAACCGTTTTTCAGCACGGCGTGGATTTTCTGCTGTACTTAACCCTAAATAAATCGAGGTTTTAATGTAAATATATTTATTATAAAAAACTTGTTAATTTTCTTTACCCCACAGTTAAATGAAAAACGTTTTTCTCCTAAAAAAAAGAACAACAAAAAAAAAGCCTCTTTGTCACTTGTTTACTTGTTATATGCATTTTCTCAGTGACGCCAACTTTTTTGAATTAAAACGCGCAGTTAAGTACTTTAAAAAGCGCTAGATTGTAAATTTTATCAAAATGTCTACTTTATCAACTAATTTCTACGGAAAATCGGTTTAAAAGTGCTAAAAAGCACTATTTTAGGAATAATAGCTTAATTTTTCATTATTTTTTCTAACAAATTTTGAAGTTTTAAAAAAAAATTATTTTAGTGCAAAATTTATAAAAAAAAGAATCGTTTTTAAGAACAACTTTAAATAACTTTATGCTAAATTCTGTCAGGGAGATAGGACGGCTGTTTCTGGTAAGGGGACGTTAGGATCCGGTTTCTGGGTAGTAAATATATTTTCTACCTTTCTTTATATTTATCTTTCAAGCTATGTTTTCTGTCTATGTCCTCTGAGCTATCGTCAGGTCGAGTGCTGTTGTGATTAAAACTAGTTTTAATCTGAAGGGATTCACAATGGACCGTATTGGTCTCCGAGTGGAGTTGTGCCCTTGGGTACATAACCCTTCCTAACCTAACCTAACCATGCTAAATTCTAAACACAATTATGGAAAAGTTGTATTTTTAGCCTAAAAACGTTAATATTATGTAAAATTTGTGCTAAATAAAAAAGCTTAATAAAAAAGAGAAAAGCGCCAACCTAGTGCCTTTTTACAAAAAGCGCTAAAAGAAAATAATGCTTGGTTCGGGTACTAAAAAAGCGCCAAATCTAGCGCGAAAACGCTAAATTGGCATGGTTGCAACTTCTCTTTTTTTTGTAATTCTTATATTTCAATGTGTGTGTGTATGTACTGAAAATGCTTTTGAATGCTGTTTTCTGAGATTTGTAAGCAATATAAATGCTCGTAAAATGGCACAAATGATGAACGATTTTGTATGTCGTTGTTTTTGCTGCTGCTGTTGTTGCAGTTGCCAGGATATAAACGAAATGGAAAAAATAAATATAGTATATTGACGTCAAAATTAGAACAACAACAAAAAGTGCTATAAAAACAAAAAAAAAAGTGCAAAAAAATTGTGCTAAGGGTGCGATAAATATGCGTTGTACTACAGATAATACTAAAATATAACATCAGCAACGAAAATAGAACAACAATATAATGTTGGATGTAGGGTTTGGGAATTCGCGAACGTTTTCATTTTCAGGGATTCTAGATAAAAATTATAAATTTCCCGTGAATTCCCGGATATTCATTTTTTTTTTTAAACTAGTAACTTGATTTTAAGATATATATATATTTTTTTTTTTGTTAAAAGTAAGTTTTTATTAAAAATTAAATAATAAAGCACATATATTTTCAATGTGTGCATTAAAAACTAAAACAAAAACATATTAATTAAATGATTTGATTATCTCAAATTAAAAATAAATATCATTTAATATTAAATAAAAAAATACATCAGTTCGTTAAAAAAAATAAGTTTTTAAATCTAGTAAAACATTTATTAATTCGCTTGACATCTGATTTCGAATTTTTGTGGCAAAGTTCCCAGCAACGGAGAAAACGCGTTCACTATCTGCCTATGTTGGCTTTATTGTTAACAGCGCATTATATAAATCATTTAAATTTTGAAGATATGGCGATATCAGTTTTTTGAAAAGTGCGAAATTGGGCGAAAATGCACCTTAACTTAAATATATATCGTTAAACTTTAAGGCGGGACATGACATTGACCGTTTTTTGAAATCGATTTTTTTTTATAATTTTGTATTTTAGTAAATATTCTTAAGATTATAAGAAAAAAAAATTTCATGGAAAAATTCCTAAGGGTTCAAAAGTTACAGCCGGATTAGTGAGAGCTCATTTTTAATTTTCGCGCTACCTACGTACGGCAGCTGGTATATACTTGTTTTTCTTGTTACCTGACTTTTGGTGGTTGTTATTTCGTACCTACTTGAAGGGTGGGTTTTTTTTTGTGCCAGATTGAAGGCATATGAAGCTTCCAAAGAATCCCGAATTGCTAAACGATTGCAAAAAACTGTAAGAAACAGCACAACACAAGATAACGAAGGCATACAGTACGAAGCAGGCATGGCAAATTGAAGGTAACCTTTTTTCTTTGTTCACAATCTTTGAACGCTTTTATCTTGAAAACATATTTTTCGTACTGGTAGCGGCACTAGCGGGTTAATTTTTTGACGAATTTTTTTTTTTTTTGTATTTTTTTAAACTTGATTCGCTATCGTATGACACGAGCTTTTTTTAAATTTTTTTTTTCGATTTTTTATGAATTTTTAAAGTCAATATTTTTTTCGAAAAAACACACTATTAAATTTGGAACATCACCAAAAATTTAAAAAAAAAAAATTTAAAAAAAGCTCGTGTCATACAAGAACAAATTTTGTTAAGATTTAAAAAAGTAATTTTTTCCAGATCGGACAATTTTTGCAACTCCCAGCGCTGCAACCACGAGGCCCCTTTTTTTCTCTGCCGTCAGTTTGGAGCTCTATAAAACCATGTTGGAGTGAAAAATATATTTTTTTGAATTTTTTTTCTTGTAAACAAAAAAAAAAAACCTCGCCTTAAGGTGGTTTCGCCGGTTAGAGGATTAAATTAGCTAAGTCACAAAATCAGCATTTCTTGCCTTTAAAAATTAATAAATCGTAGTCAATAAAAAAGCTGAAATATCAAATATTTATGTATTAATTAATTATCCCGGGAATTCCCGGAAAAATTGTGTGCATTTTTTCACGGGAATTTCCGTACTCCAAACCCTTGTTGTATGTAATATGTTTTTTGTGAATGTGTGTTTAGTGTCTTTTCGTCAATTTGCTGGTTGTATTATAATATTGTTTTGAGTGTGAATTGCTAAGAGCAACGGTTCCCAAATGGTGTCCGTAACAGTATTACAGGGGTCCGCGAAGACTTGCGACAAAATGAATGTTGAAAACAAATTTAAAAAAAATGAACCATATTTTTTACAATATTATTAATATTTTAAATATTTTTTTTTTTTTTTTTTTTTTTTTTTAACTTGAGTTTTATTTATTGCAATCTGTCTTAATACAAAATTGTGTGACATTCAGCAATACATGAGATCATTTATATTAAATACTATTTAAAACTAAAACAAAATGTGTGATGGTATGTCGCCATTGTGACATCCTTCAGTTATAACACCTAGTTCACTAGGTCCAGTGGGGCTCTCCTCTTCAACCTTGAAAATGTTGATGCTTCTCCCATCAGGTTTGACGCAAGCTGATTCGGATGTTGTTGTATACGGGAAATATATCGATTTGCATTGTTGTGAATTTCATCCTTTACCAAAGGAATTCTTAGTTCGCGGTGTAATTGAGATATTGATATGTATTGTGGTGCAATATTTCTAGGTTTGAGTTTGCAGCAGTACCCCAAAGCTGTATTCCGTAGGTCCATATAGGCTTTAAAATGCACTTGTATATAGTGAGTTTGTTTTCGAGGGATAATTTGGATTTACTATTTAGCATCCAATTCAAAGACCTTAGCTTAATTCCAAGGGCTAATCTCTTTGTAAATATATGTTTTCTCCAAGTCAGTTTGTCGTCTAAGTATATTCCTAGATACTTTGCTTCTTTGCTTTGAGGAATTTGAATATTGTTTATTTTTACGGGTTGACAGGAGCTTTTTCGCAAAGTAAACGTAACATGGGCGGATTTACTCTCGTTTGATTTTATACGCCATTTTTGAAGCCAGTTGGTAATATTATCGAGTGCCGTTTGAAGTTTGTGTGTGGCTCGAATGGGATTAGAGTCAGTAGCAATTACGGCTGTATCATCTGCAAATGTGCCGATCAAGGTTTCTTCAGTTGTCTGTAAATCTGAAGTATACAGGAGATATAGCAACGGACCCAAGATGCTGCCTTGTGGTACACCAGCATTTAACTCATGTAGAGATGATATTTCATCACCTTGTTTTACGAAATATTGGCGCTTTTCAAGGTATGATTTTAGGAATAAGAAAAAATTTAGAGGTATTGTTTTTTTTAGTTTGTAAAGCAATCCTTCGTGCCATACTCGGTCAAAAGCTTGAGAGATATCTAGGAAGACAGCGGTACAATATTCCTTTTTCTCAAAAGATGTGTGTATTCTTTCTACTAGTCTATGGACCTGCTCAATAGTACCATGTTTTTTACGAAAGCCGAATTGGTGGTCCGGGATAAGATTTTTAGATTCAACAACGGGGTTAAACCTATTTACGAACAATATTTCCAAAATTTTTGATGGAATGGGTAACAGGCTAATGGGCCTATATGATTTCGGATCATCTGGGGGCTTTCCAGGCTTAGGAATCATTTTAATTTGAGATATTTTCCATTGTGGTGGAACGAATGATTTAATCAAAATAGCATTATAAATAAACGTGATGAACTGCAATCCCTCTTCAGGCAGCTCTTTCAGTACCTTTGCCGTTATTAAATCGTAACCAGGCGCTTTTTTATCCTTTTGTTTTGCAATAACGTTTTTTACCTCATTAATCGAAAACTTTTTAATGGGCAAGTCAAGCTGGTATGGTTCATTAAGAGTCTGACCAATGCTATTAAGAAATTCGGGTTGACCTTCATATATGTATATTCTTTAAATGAAGTGCAAATGTTTCGGCTATATCGGAGTCACCCTTTGACCAAGTTCTGTCAGGTTTACGAATTGGAGGGTTGTGGAGTGTTGATTTATTAAAATATTTTGTTGCTTTCCATAACGAGTAATCAGTGGCCTTCGTGGTATCTAAGTTTAATAGATACGTATTAATTTTTTTATTTCTATCGAAATTTAAAAGTGATTTGAGTTCTTTTGTAGCTTTATTTAGAGCAGCTTTATCTGAGGGGTGTCTTGTTTGCTGCCACAATTTTCTCAATCTACGTTTTTTTGCTAATTTTGCTCGTATAGTTAAAGGGACAAATTTATTGGAGACTTCGTTTTTTAGAACCGGGGTGGAGTTCCAAGCAGCTTGTTGGATACTTCTGTTTAGTAGTTCCACTGCTTCTGTAATATCCTCCTCTGTTTTGAGTGGAATTTTTAAATCAAGTGTTGTTGAAATTTGATGTTTAAATTGAGCCCAATCCGTACGATTATTATGAAGGACACATGGTGGCAGGTTTTCTACAATCTTCCTGCTCAGCGTTACCCTGACTGGAGAGTGATCTGATGATAGGTCCCAACATGATTCACATTTAATGCTTTCTTTTTTAATGCCCCTTACCACACAAAAGTCAATTAAATCGGGTATTTTATCGGGATCAGTGGGCCAGTATGTTGGCTGACCACTAGAGTATGCTTTTAAGTTCATAGTATCTAGTGTATATCGTAATTGGCGACCCTTAGTATTTGATAATCTGGATCCCCACGAAGTATGTTTGGCATTGAAGTCGCCACCAGCAATAAATGTATGGCCAAGGGTTTCAAAGAATGAGGAATATTTGTAATTTTGTGTTTTGGAGGACTATGTATTGCAGATATCGTTATTGGATTACTCCAATCCTGAACAACAATACTTGTGGCTGGAATCTCCTCTTTGTAATAGGGGTTTATAACAAAGTGTCTGATATTTTTCCTTATCAATATACCAGAACCGCCATGGGCAGTGCCATCCGGGTGCATTGTATGATAAAAATTATAATTTGGCATGGTAAAATAACTTTTGGTGGTTATATTTTAAATATAAAAAAATTGTTATTGTACACTCATTTATAAAAATACGAAAACATATCAAAATACTAAACACTTTCATAAAATAAGCTAAATTTTGTACATTTTACGAAAACTTTAATTGTTTTGACATAAATTTCGTATTTTTAGATTATTATGAGTGTATTATTAAAAAAATTGTTTTGTAATTCAGTGGTTTCACACAAAACAACAAAAACTTTCGTAAAAGGAACAAATATTGGTTTATTTTACTAAAGCTTTGGTTATTTTGACATTTATTGGTATTTTTATGCATGGCTTATTATCAGTGTAAATAAATTTATTCTCTCCTAAAACTGCCTTTCACTCACAATAGGAAATTTTAATAACTGCACTCATAATAATTTATAGGTAAAATATACGAAAACTTTTGTTCATTTTACGAAAGTTGTGATCATTTTGACATTACGAAAAATTTTGTAAGATTCACAAATGATATTTTGTTTCCAATAACAAATTTTAATTGTATATTTTACGAATTTTTGTAAAAACACAAAAAATATTTATAAATATGTAAAAATTTAGTTAAAATACCAAATAATTTTATTCATTTTCTTATAGTTTACGATTGGTTTTTGTATTATTTACGAAAATTTTTGTACTGTTACAATTTGTTTGTACTTTGTGTTAAAAATAATTTACGAAATCGTGTTCGTATTATTTACAAAAATTTGTAAATTTATGAAATTCGGTAGATACGAAAATTTTGAAATATTTACAAAATGTTTGTACATTGTACGAAATAAAATTTACTAAAAATAATTTTGTATTTTTAAGCATTGATTAGTATGAGTGTGTGCACCATATTTGGTAAGTACCTCCCACTAATTGGTATTGATAATATTAACATTTTTTTTTTTTTTTGCCTATTCATACACTGATAATAATCCATGCTTAAAAATACAAAATAAACAAAAATTTTGTAAAATAAACGAAAATTTGTTAATTTTACAAAAGATTTCTTTGTTTTTTTTTGTCATTGTTTTCGTATTTTTAGCGTGGATTATTATGAGTATGTGAATTTAGGTATGAATGACTGTATTCCCCATATGTTTGTTGATGCAAGGGTTACAAAAATTTTTTTTTATTTCAAATTCTGTTAAGAAAATTCAAAAAAATCCCCACAACATGACAAATACAATTTGAAATTTATTGTAGTTTTGTCTTAAACGTTGTGACTTTTAGTCTAAAAAATAGTAAAATCTTATTGCCAAAAAATAAAATTTTTCTATGAAAGTACATCCAGAGAAATACAGGAATAAGTTTCATCACTTTTCGTCCACTGTAACAATTTCATCAATATTTATGAAACATTTCATTAACATCAAGAATTATAATGACCGCATCATGGTATTTAAGAATTTTTTCTATACAAAAATAACTGAATCCTTACTAGTACAGAATTTAATTTATATACACTCAGGGAGCTTCTGCTTTAAAAATATGTAGTGATTTGGGTTATAATACAGTTTCTATATTTTTAATGTAAATGTCAGTCATTTCTGGAACAAATTAACTTTTTTAATAACCTTGTAGTTCATTTAAAAAAGCAAACCACATCAGATGACTGTCTTATGGTTTAACATTCATTTTTTACTGTAGTTGTTTGTTATTTAAAAAAATAAAAAAAAATAAATGTTTGTTTATTTTTTACAAACATTTGTGGTTCATTTTTACTACAATTGTGGTTAATTTTTTGAACACTAAAAAACAAATGACAATGCCGGTTGAATTTACTGAAATGCAAATCGTCCTTTCTTTAAGTGAAATTTCATTTGTTTTTAACTTCATTTGCAGTGGTCTTTACCTACATAGTATTCTAAGTGTAGTGAAACATTTCATAAATATGATGACATTGATTTTGAGTTTTTTATAAAAGTTTTCACAAATGCTATGAAACGTTACAGTGGACGAAAATTGATGAAATATTTATGAATATGATGAAGCTTTTTCTTTGAGTGTTGTTCTTCAAAAATATTGGTTTGTTTATGACGAACTTGGTTAAGATAAAACCTTGATTATTACGAATTGATTTGAAAGTCCTGACGTTTTGGTAAAAACTTCAAAGTAACATCTCTTAATACGATTTTGCTTAAGATGAACTCTTTTTGACAGTCCCACAAAAACATTTTTAATTTTCCATTTTTAATACAAAATTGCCAAAGTTTTGACAATTTGAATAAAATTTCTTTTAATTGAAACATATTTAATCCGAAGACACAGAAATTATTTCCCAAATGTATCAACAACTATTTATTTATAAACAGAAATGAAAGAACTTCAAAACATTTAAAAAATTATAAAAATTTTTAATGTTTTGTGGACAATAAAACAAATTTTAAAGAAAAATTACTTCACTAAATACTAACCTCGCTTACAACGAATTAACTTTTTTGTCCCTTGGATTTTGTAGTAATTAATTTTTGTAATTTTTTTTATAAGAAAAAAACGAAATTTTTGCTTGTTTCTTTACTTTAGCATTTTTTAAATATAAATGGAAAAAAAATAGTTTGGGGTCCACAAAGCAAAAGTTGGTGGGAACTGCTGTCTTTTAGGTTTATAATCTTTAAACGAATATAAATACGTAAATTCAAAGGATGTATGAAATAGTTAAGTCAATTCCGGATATGTGAGATATTATATATTACTGATTGTGAGAATACCACATTCGCAATATATTTTCCGTTACACTCAACTAAAAAAGTGTGTACAAAAATTGTTAAAATAAATATTTTTCCTATTGTCTATCATTGCTATTTTCGAAAAATTATGTATCCGTGTTTTAATCCAGAGTGCTCAAATTAACAAAATTTTTTAAAATCTTGAAATATAAAGAAAATAACAAAATGAAAATTATTCCAGTTCGAGGCCATGCTCTATATTGCTTTATTATGCTCTATATTTCTAACAAATAATCTATAGCGTTTTTTGTTTTAAAATTTATTATTTGACTCTTTCAGGAATGTGTTGATGGATCTATTTCCGGAATTTTCTAGAAGGTGGTAGCAATACCATGCCAAACATCAAACATTCATATAAACTAGTTTACTCACTACATGAGTAGTTGCTCAATTAAAGCTCGAAAAAACATAATTTTTATTGTTAATAAAAATTATATCAAACTTGAAAATAACAAAAGATAATTAAAAACGAAATAATTTTTATTAAAAAAATAGCTGATTTTTGTAAATCGATTTCTCTTTCGAGTTTACTAAAATTTTAGTAAAAAAGGCAACCAACATTGAACTTCCCAGCAAAACTAATAAGAAATTAAGATTGGTAACTGGCTACTTTTCTACACAGAAAAAAATATTTTACTACTTTTTTCATTTAATTGATTTGCGGAAAATTTTAAAAGCTATGAATTGAAAATTAATTGAATCGATTAAATATTTGCTGAAATTTGGAACTTGTTTGACACTTTTGGATACTATCTCTCAAAACATATTGTTTATGTTTTTTGTAATATTTATTTATGTAGTTATTTTTTATAAATGTTTATGTATTAGTAATAAATATTTTAAATTCATTTTAATTAGATTTTATTAATTCTCATTAGCTTTAAATAAAAAATTTTATTTCAGTGGCTTAAATCTAAATATTAATTGATGTCAGGCTTGCTGGACTTGGGGTTTTGTCCTCAAAAATTTGGGGACTTTTTTTGGCCTTGGTCTCAGAACAGGGACATTTTTTTTTTGAGGCTTACAAAAATATTTTTTGGGTTTTTTGGGGATATCACAAATTTTTGTATGAATATTTTAATTTAAGCTACAATAAAATCCGATGGAAAACCTTTTTATTGCCCATAGTGGAACTAAGCAACTATTTAATTTTTTAAATTTTAAATTTGGAATCCATTACGCATGTTATAAGGATTGGGTGTGTCATTTGTTTAAACAATCCGTTTAAAAAGTTCTCTTCTAAAAACGTGAACTGGTTTCAAGAAAGTTTCGTGGTACTTTTATTTTAATTAAGTAATGTTCATGCTTTTAATCAATTTTAAATAAATTTTAAAGTCAATTTCTACTGTTTAATGTATTCTCTGCATAAGTTTTCTATAATTAACACAAACTATTGTTTGTAAATACTAAAAAATATGCATTAAAAAAAAAAAAAAGCTCTAAAAAAATGTTTCTCTTTAAAACCAGTTGTCATATAAGATTTTACAGATGATGAGTACATTGGTTATACTTTAGTCTATATGTTCGTTGGTTTAAAATCTAATAAAAAAGCGTTATTTTTAGTACTTTAATTAAATAATATTAATAATCATTACAAACAAAAACCCGTGTTTTTTGGTTGTTTTTTTTTTTGCAGTATATTTTGAAACTCATTTATATTCTAATTATAAACAGTACTAATTTTTCAATAATTCTTTTATATTTATATATAATGATATGTTTTGCAATATATAATTATATATAAAAGTGATAGAATTATACATATACACGTACATATGATAGTATATGGTAGAATATATAGTTATAAATAGATCTATATCTATTTCATATGATCGGATATACAAGATATACTAATATATAACATTCGATGCAATGATATATGATACATTAAGCCATATTACATAATTTTCATAACCTACATATAAGATATGAACACATATAGTAATATATTGCCACACATAGAAGTATAGTTGTATATGAGCATATATAAACTTTTTTCATCGTGTAAATACTTTTTCGAATTAAAGAATTTGCAGCAAAATGGCATCTTTTTGTTATTTCATATTTGGTTTTAAATGCATATGTTTTCATATTTTGCTATAAAGTCATATTTAGTGCTTATTTCGAAATTTTTTATTGCATATTTTGTATATTTTCAATTTAATTGTAGAAAATAATTTTATTGTTGAAATAAATATCTACGAACAAAGCATTTGTTGCATCTAAAGGGTGTCCCAAGAAGAGCGCAATTTTTAAATTTTAAATAAAACACAGATATTTAAAAAAAAATCGTGAAACTTTATTATATCGTAAAGTAGACATAATGAGGTTATGTATGGAACAATATATCGTGCAGATGGCCGCCGCGGCTTTGCTGGCATGCACGCGATCTTTTAATGAAATTTTCAATGACAGTTTTGCATGAATGCTGCGGTATTTCATTAATGCAGCGTCCAATTTCCTCTTCTTGAGTCGTCGTCGGCTTATTCGCGTAAACCATCGACTTCAAAAAACCCCAAAGAAAAAAATCTAATGGTGTTAAATCGCACGATCTAGGCGGCCAATTCTGATCTCCAAAACGCGAAATAACACGACCGGGAAATGACTGATGCAGCAATTGAATTGTTTCTCTGGCTGTATGACATGTGGCGCCGTCTTGTTAGAACCACATGACCTCCACATTCATATCTTCAATTCTAGACAAGAAAAAACTGGTTATCATTTCACGATACCGAACACCATTGACTGTTTGCGCTTGACCTGCCTCATTTTCATAAAAAAAAGGTCCAATGATTCCTCCAGCCCAAAAACCACACCACACAGTGACACGTTGAGGATGCATTTGCTTCTCGTGAATCACTCGAGGATTTTCCTCACCACAAATGCGACAATTCTGCCTATTGACGAAGCCATCAAGATGAAAATGGGCCTCGTCACTGAAGATGATTTTATCGGCAAAATCAGCATTTTCATGTTGTCATGTTGGTAAAACAATTTCACAATGAGAATGCGTTGTTCATTCGTGTAGCGCTCCATTTTTACTAACCTCGTACCTTCTACTAGCAAACAATAACAATTGTTCAAATGTCAAACAATGACACTTCGAATGTTGCCAGATTTAAAAATTGCGTTCTTCTTGGGACACCCTTTAGTTGTCGTTTGATAGAAGTTTATGTTGAATTACATTTTTTAACCAATGCTCTCGTGTATTAAATCAAATTTTAAGCAAAGTTTTTGGGATATCAGTTAAACTCGGTTTAGTTAAACCCACAATGAATTTTATCTGTCATTTCCAAGTTTATTAACAAAAAATTGTGGGAACCACTTCATTTTGGCTTTTATTATAACAAAATAAGCCAGATTTCAGAAACAAACGTCGTTAATCTAAGTTTAAAGATAATTCACATCCAAAAAACTCGGCTTAAGAATAGAAAATTTGTTTTAATTTTTAGTGTATATTTTTGGACTTTTCATGCATATTTTTGGTGTTTTTTGCATATCTAATGCGCATATTTTAAATTTTTTAGCGGATGAAGTCGCTACCCTCGTTGTAACCATCGACTTTATTTTATTTAACATTTTTGACCTACGGAAAGCAAGGGTTAACTATGAGTCAAATATACAGGGTGATTCAGTCACGATCCGCCGAATTTCACCAGCGTATTCATTGGCTCATTTCATGAAAATATGTCCACTACGACTATCCCCAAAACGCAAGTTTGCGAAATGGCAGCGGTTTGAAAATTTTCGGATTGGTGGTCGGAGGGTAGTAGGGTAAAATTGCTAACCTCTGAAGTGGTCGGATTTGGTTGTTTTTGGGCTTGTCGGAAAGGATTGGTCCGACCACCAATCCGAAAATTTTTAAACCGCTGACATTTCGCACGCTTGCATTTTAGGGGATGGTCATAGTGGACATATTTTCATGAAATGAGCCAAGGAATACGGTGCTTAATAGAAGCGCTTCTGGGTAAGCAATATTTTTTGCTGGGATACATTAAATTTTTTTTTAATTTTAATCAATACTCAGGGGATGCCCCCTACTCATACTGTGCATTGTATTGATCAGGAAAATAGGGTATGGGAGGGAGGAAAGAGGGAGTAGTATTTGTGGATATTTGATTTAAATTTTTCTAAATTGTAAGTAACAGGTAAGACTTCTGCGGGAAGTTTGTTCCACATACGAATCGTTCGACTAAAAAACTAATTTTCTCTGTAATGCGTTGTGCGAAACACAGGAAAATCAACTACAAACGGATGTGCTCTACTAGATAAGCGAGTATAACGAAGGAATAAGTTCTCTTATCTCAGATGAGCACCTCCCATGGTAATATCGATAGAAAAGTGTCACACAACCCACATTCCGACGATGCTCCAATGAATCAATAGAGTTGGATATACTACCGTCATTGATAAGCTTCACCGCCCTCGCTGAACACGGTAAAGAAGCTTCAGAATAGACACTGAAGCCCCTGCCCATATATGAGAGTTGTATTCCTAATATGTAAACAAAATAAAATCGAATAAAACTTTATAGTTTATTAATGACGACAAAAAAGACATATAATTTTTATTTATATTTTTCCAAGGCATGGACTGCTATGCTATAATATTTTTGAGTAATTCTAAAATTAATCTAGTTAGTTAAAAACTCAAAATCAATTTACTCGTTTATGCCTGTAATTTCAAGCAATATTTACCTACCGGTGCTTAGATACCTACCCGATTTTGTTCGTGTATACGGGTAGATATCTAAGCACCGGTAGGTATCTATTGCTTGAAATTACGGGCATTACTCGAACAAAACCAAACCCGAGAACTCTAGTACTTACACAAGAACATCATGATTAACTTTGCTTTGTATTGAAATATCAAGGTGACTTTAAATTTACACTCATAACTTTAAACCCGTCAACCGATTTCGCTCAATTTCAATACCAATCTGCTTATAGCTTCAGAAAATAAGGAGGCCAAAAACTAGAATCCACGCTTCTGCATTGGAGGAGTAATTCGTGTTTCAATTGAAAAACTGACAGGCGAACATAACTATATAGACTGCGCTATTCATGCTGATCAAGAATATGTATAATTTGTATTATACGACCGAACAGTTCGGCCAAAAAACTATATTTTGTCGGCTTTTTGATATCCAGAGGCAATGATGACAAATTTTGGTATTGGAAACATGTTTGTTGAGCCGATTTAATTCGATTTTGTGTATAAAATTTAAGAGAAAAGCCAAAGTTTAGCTATAAAGTTAGGCGTTGAGGTAGGTCGTGTGGCTTCAGTTCTTGCACCAGCTGAATTTCAAAAAGTTTTACACACAAATCCTGCCGCAAGATTTTCCACGTAGTGGAGTAACATAGGCCCAATTGCTGCGTGCGGCGCCGAATCGATAATTCATGGTCATCAATAACACTGGCGGATACAGCTGTGATATTTTCCTCTGTACGCATTCTATGTATGCGTGTTGGTGGCTTAATGTCCATTAATGTAAATTTGGTGCGAAATTTAGTCACAAGATTCCGAAACAGAAGGTCGCCAAAACTGACCATCAATTGGAAGAAGTGCACGAAGCATGAATTTCGATAATAAAATTCAATAATCTGCAAGCGTTGTTCGTTTGTAAGTCGATTCATGGTTAAATTATAAACCAAACTGAACATGTTTCACGGAAACATGTTACATCAAAACAGCTGGGCTGGCAAAAACAGTATTGCCAAAAAGAAAGTTGCTGAAAAATCTCCCTTTATAAAACATATTTGCATTTTTTGCCACAAATGTTTGTAAACCAGTGCTATCATTGTAGTAGGAGTTTAAAAAATATTGATTTTGGCATACAACATATGGTTTAATATATATTTACTTTTTCTATATAACAACATATCGCTCATTTACTGCAAGAACGTCACAACTCAAAAACATGATTTTTGAGTTAATGACACAGAATTATTCGTTATATCACGTGGCATATTGTGTAAAAAAGTCATATTGATATCTTGTATACTCATCTCTTGAGCGAAATTATGTCGTTATTTTTTTTCTTCAATGTGGGAGTAAATTGAAAAATTTAAACTCGTTTTCTACAAAATCAAAATTTTTTAGTTATGACGTTATTGAAGTAAATGGGCGATATGTATTCATGATATATCCTCCTTTTAACATTCCCCTCTGCAATTGAAAATATTGCTTGAAATATTTGTTAGTTATATAAGAAGTACAAATTTTTGTTACTCTTCCTCTGCAACTTTTTCCATTTATTCATCTTCTCTTCTTTGCAAAATTGTTCAATAGCACTTGTTCTTCTTTCCATTTATTCACTTACATTGTTCACAAAAATTATTTGTTGTTGAGTATTTACTTTTTTTTATCGTTTACTCTTCCTTTTTTTTTTTTTTGCTGTTGTTTAAATTTCCGTTATTTACTTGTGAAATAGTAAAACGCATTGTGGTTTTTCCCTTATCAACACTTTATATATTTTCATCATTTTCATTTTCACTTTTGGTTTTGTTGTTTGTTTGGTTAAGTTTGGTTTTATTTTTCTTCGTACTTTTTTCAATATTTTTCCTCAAGTACAACAAATCTCGGAAATACCTTAAGCTGTATTGATTAGATGACGGTGATTTGTTAAAAATGTACAATGTACGTGCAAAGGATGGATATCTGTAGTTTAAGAGGTAATACAATATCTTTGTAAAAATATTGTGTTAAGCTCTTTTAAAACATAGTATGACATGATGTGGTTTACTACACTTTCTGTTGGGAACTTAAAGAAAATTAGAAATTTAATAATAATTTTTGGAGCAAACGTTTATTCTTCTTTTTAACCTCAACATTTCTAAATTGAATTTGTTAAATGCATATTAATTAAAAATTAATTGCGACTATATGATGTTAAAATAACACTGTACTAAAATACATTATAAAATTTGACCTGTGGCGATGTCTCAACTTAAAACGCAATGTTGTCAACACTGAACGTAAAAACCATACGTCAATGTGGTTAGGTTGTGAAATAGAGACGGAGGAGATTAGAAAAATAAACAAAACTCTAAAAATAGCATATTTCTGTTTGTTAGTGTTGGTCACTCCATAGTACAGTACAATAACAGAAAAGCTAATTGGAAAGAAAACTGCAATTTAGCTGCACTACATTCAAGGCCATACTTGGGTGTGATCGCTAAAACGGTCATGACTTGGTATTGTTACGTTTTTAATGTAAGAAGAGCGCAGGTTTGATTCTTACAGCCGCAAGTTGTTGAAAAAATTATCATATAGAGACAATCAATTATAAGACACAAATAATAATAATTTTTAGAGAAAAATGGTTATTCTTCTTCTTAAAGGCACCATTTCTAAAAGAATTTTTTTTTGGTTGACAATAATGGATTATAGCAAATATAATTAAAGTATCTATTATAGCATGGTAGGAAGGACATATCCCCTAAAAAAATGGAAAAAGCAGAAAGTGAAAAAGGGAAAGAAAACAGGAAAGACAGAAGGAAAGCAAAAAGAAAAGCAAAAAGAAAAGCAAAAAGAAAAGAAAGAGATTTTATAATTTAAACGCTAATAATAATCTGATATACCTTAAAAATTTTTCGTCAATAGTTAAAATTTCAGGAAATGTATAAAATGTTTCATCATTTTCATTCAGTGTAAAAAAATTTACATAAATAATATTATACTTCTTTATATAATTTTATGTAAACGTTCATTAACTTTATGATACGTTTCAATACACTAATTCCAGTTCAATTTCAATGAATTAGTGCAAGAAAAAATCGTCTTTCAGTGTATAACCGAAGGTTGTCTATCATTCCTCCAAATCCAAAGAAAAGATAAAATACATTTATTTGGCAAACTGTTCTGTCGGACACTGTGACATTATCTGCATGATATTAATGAATTTTTGCATACACTGCTTTGTATAACTATAATTACAAATGATTATGATATTTTTCTATTCCCGGTTAAAAATTTTAATATGTACGAGTAGTCTAATAAAATGATATCTAATTTGACACGCTCCAAGGTCATCTTCATGTATCTAATTATATCAAATAAAATATAATTTGATACAATTTAAAAGGAGATTTGTCCATATCCGAAACATAAAATTCTATTTAACTGGATATAAATAAATTGGATTTTATATAAATTTAGCCGATAGTAGGTATGCTTTTTGTGACTTGAACTTATGCTTAAAAGTATTTAAGTTGAAAAATCAAATTTCTAGCCATCAACATTTTTAAAGACCCAAATTTTTTTAAATTTTAAAATTAACAAGAACAAATTTAGTGTTTCAAAAACATATAATTAAGTGGCTTTGTCTTATAAAATATACCAGTTTTGTTATTTGAAATTATACAAAAGAAATCCCTTGAAAACGATTTCGTTAAAAAATTAATATGATTATATGTGAAGCCATATGTAAAAGTCTTAACTAGCAGATAAATATTGAACTTTAACAAAATGTGTATATATATACAGTTTCAGTATGAAGCCATATATAGTTTAATAAAACTTAGCATGCTATCATATATAGTATTATGGATCATTACATATATTTGTATATGGAATAAGACATATAATTATATCAAGAGCCATATACAATTTTTCTCAATAAAAATAATCAGATGTATGTAATGATATAAGCCGTAATGTTACTCCATTCAAAGTCAGATATGACTTTATCATATTATATATGACTATATATAAATATTTTTACCCTTTGAGCCGATAGCCTATGTAGCTAATGCTCCTTAAATTGTAATAGTGGATTTATAAAAGAACACTAATGATATTTTTACCCGGGATATTACAAACACGTTCTTAAAACTTATAACTGTTTTAAAGTGTTTAATAACGGTTCTCTAATTGTGTAATATTTAAGAGATAGCTTAATTGATTTAAGAGAAAAACTGTGTAACAATATTTAGTTAGTGTTTCATAACTAATATAACGGTAAACAAAGAAGAATAGCAAATAAAGAAAAATTAAAGAAGTATTTTTGTTTTTTATGCAATTTTAATCAACTTGCAATAAAATGCCGAGTGGTTCATTTCTAACAAGGGATTCATTTCGACCCGGATATATTAATGAACATTGGATATGTTGTAAAGGAGCGAAAAAATTTAAACACTTTTTTTTCAGCTGCCCAATCTCACGTTTAGGGGTTAAAAATAGGGTTAAAAATTCATTTGTTTTTGTATGAAAACTTGTCTTTACTTTACGAAAACTTGATTTATTTGTTCGTAGGGTTAAAGTAATCAAGAAAACAAAAATGTTGATAGCCATAGTGCTTATATAGTGGAACCAGAGTTGCCATTTTTTTTTAATTATTTTTTTTTTTTTTATTAATTAATAATCATATAATTACAAATTATATACTATTACCCTAACCGAGCACTAGCTACTATGGCCTTCGGCGCGTTGTGGCGAAAACAGACCAGTGCCTCTGGTGGGAATCGAACCCACGACCCCCGCACTGATAAGCCAGTACTCTACCAACTTACCTACCGGGGCGCACAATGTGAATTATTTGAAATATAGTGTTGTGTATATTTGGACATAATTTATACACCAGCGAATGTGCCTTCAAAAATACGTTCATTAATACAAAATTTGTCTATAGTTACTTTTAATAGAACGAAATAAACCGAAAAAACGTAAATGAGAAATTTTTTGATCCCACTTAGTAACACCTAAATATGGGAGTGGACAGCTAAAAACAAAAAACACGGGTCCCTTAAAGTTCTACTTTCTACAACATATCCGAAGTTTGTTAAGATCTGCTGGTTCCGGTCGGAATGCCAGCCTTGTAAGTGAATTTGAAAAAGAGAAAATTTCAGGCTATTTAAAAAGTGGCTTAAGCTTTCGGATAAGTAAAAATAAATAAAAAGTAAATAAAAAATAAACATTTATTTCTTTCCAGTTGGAACCATTTGTAATAAAACAGAGGGGGTAAAATGCAGGCGGGGTGAAATGATTAACTTTTTTAATATTTCCACAATTTTGTAATTTTATTTTTGGGGAGGAAATGTCCCATTTTCCCTCCCCCTGAATCTGCGCCTGGTCTAATGACAAATCTATTTTTAAGAGACACCCTAATATAAGTATTGAAATGTTTTATATCTTACATATGTAACTAGATACTAAAACACAAACTATTTTCTGTATACATATTTTGGCACACAATATTCAATTGTTTTCTTTTCCATATTTTTTTTTATGTAATCTATGTTTTTGATTCTTGAAAATGTAAAGGAAGTTTATCTGATGTTTTCAAACAAATGTAGAGTAGGATATTACAAAAAAAAAAAAAAAAACAACATAACAAATACAAATGCCAATATCGAAAAAAATTGTATAGTAGTAGTGCTATTACTACTACAATAACATAAAAGTTGTTGCTATTGAACATGTTGTGATAGAAATTGAAGTACATAAAATATTTGTGTTTGTCTGTTGCTCTGAACTAAAATCAATAGCAGAGGAAGAACAGAATCATCATTATAAACATCTGGAACTGAAGCAGCAGTAGCTGCAGGTACCATTAAAAAAGAATATTTTTTTTTCAACTTTATGTATAATATATCAACTTAAGCGTCGATTACTTTTGCCTTGCATTTTTTTAAATATAATATTGAAAAATGGTAAAAAAAAAATAAAAATAATCGAGTTGAATTCCTATGTTAAGTGCTTTTTTTTAATACTACAACTTCTTTCAATTTTCTACAATACGACAAGAAACAGACTTCATTGAATCAAAATGTACATACTCGAGTACTACAGACAAGTAGAAGAAAAAAAAACATTACCAAACTCATTGAAAGAAATCAAATTATTCAGTTCAATGATTATCGGTTTTGTTGTTTGGTTTGGTTAGAGTTGATGATCAACATCATTATCATCATCATGCAGAGGGATAAGATGAAGACGATGATGATGATGATGACGATGATGTTGGTGGTAAATGCTATTTGAATTGTTACATTTACAAATGTTCATAAATTAAGGTTGTTTTTAAATTTGAAAATTTATATATTTAGAACAGGCTAACATTATCTGAAAAACAAAATTTTATTTTTCAAAAAATTATTCCTAAGCCGTATAAAATCAAAAAGAAAAATTATCAAATAAAAATTAAAACTTTTTTCTTTATGAATTTGCGTTTAATTACTCGATTTTAAAATTGAAATTTTCTAATTTCACATCTTTCAACTTAAATATCGCAAAATTTTCAAATCATCAAATTTGTATGAAATGCACAGTTAAATACTAAAAATGCATCTGAGATGTCACTTATCAATTGTGATAGATTAGGAAGTAGATAACGAATGTGAACACCAAATTCGAATATTAGCTTCACTTTTTGAAATAATCTCGAATTTGACTTTTACCAAAAATCTTGTTTTTTCTTTAAAATGTCATATTAATATTAACTTTTAATGTGGTTTTATCGTATGGACTTTGAGCTGTGGAGGATGTACGATATTCTTACAATTAAAGTGAAAACCTAAATTTGTCAAATGCATATTAATTTAAAATTAATTGCGACTGTCTATATGACGTTAATATAACACTGTACTAAAATACATTATGAAATTTGCCCTGTGACGATGTCTGAACTTAAAAACGCAAAAGTTGTCAACCCTGAACGTAAAAACCATGCGTCAATCTGGTAACAATGTGAAATAAAAATCTAAAAATAGAATATCTGTGTTGTTAGTGTTGTCACTTCTGAGTATAATATACAATAACAGAAAAAGCTAATAGGAAAGAAAACTGCAATTTAGCTGCATAAGATTCGAGACCATACTTGGGTGTGATCGCTAAACGGTCATGACTTGGTATTGTTACGTTTGTAATGTAAGATAAGCGCAGGTTTGATTCTTACAACAGCAGGTTGTTGAAAAAATGATCATATAGAGACAATCTGACAATTATAGGACACAAACAATAATACAAGTTAAATGGAAAATCACTGATGAACCTGTCCATAAAAAGGCAGAAACTAGTCTAGTCTGATTTAAAAATTAATAGTGTTTATAATTTTTAGAGAAAAACGTTTATTCTTCTTCTTTCACTTACTTGCTTTTGTCAATATTATAAAAGCCCTTGTAAAAATCGAGAAAATTAGATGAAACCCAAAAGAAATTTTTTTTCTTAATTTTAATTTTAAAGTTTTTATTTATCCATGTTAAAAAAATGTTAAAGTGGGAGAACAATTTCGAAAATGCATCTTAATATTGTATTTGCCCAAAAAATTCATATTTTTTACTATGATTTTTTTTTTATGCATAATTGTGAAAAAGAATAACATTATAAATCAAATTCTTTTGAATCAGAGAAATCCAATACCAGCTTTCAAATATAGAGCTCTTAAAAATTATACACTTTCTATTTTTTTTTTTTAATTAAAACCGTGAAAAACCACAAATTTTTGAAAATTTTCAAAACTGAATATGTGGAAAAAATGTAGCTATTTTCCACCTGAAATTTGGTTAGTAGTACTCAAATTCGGTTATTATGAGTTTCAGTAGATTGGTACACCTGCACATTAGTTTTCACAATAAAGTTCGGTTAATTAAACTGAATTTTAGTTTCAACGCCAAAAATATTCAGAAATAACATGTAAATATCTTTGTTCTAAATGAACTTATAAGTTGTTACCATTAAAATATACTTTTCAGTTCGGTTGGCACTTTATTTCTCTGTGTGTGGGCTCCATGGAGTATGTGTGCACAAAAATTAATACAACTTGAAGACTCTTCGTCAATTCTGTTTGTGATGTGTCATGGATCTCATGATATGTTAGCCGATGTTTAGGCATGCTAAATAGATCCGCATTAATCATTTATCTTTAACGGCTCAAAACTTATGGCGGTTTTAAGATTCAAGAAATTAAAAATATCAAAATTACAATTTTTGCTTTGATTGCTTTTATTTTTTATTTTTCATTGTTTTTATCACATTTCAAAATTAATATTACACCACCAAAAAATATTAAATACCCTCAAAAACTCTTTTTTTCATATATTAGAACTTAAAAAAATTGCCGCTATTATATGTGCATTATTTGCCAGTTTAATCACATTGAGTTTTGTTAAGAACCTTTTAGAGATTATTATTTAGCTTATTAAAATCTTTTATTTGATGTACGCTTTGGAGGTATTAATACAGTGCTTTATTTGTCACAAAGCAAAATGTGTTTGGAATGAAAAAAATTAAGATTTTTTGCACTTTTATCAATTAAGTCTGTCGAAAGGAGTCACTCTAAATACCAAACTATGGTTACAATCGTTTTTTTATTAGAAAAAACAAGTCCAAAAAGTTTAAAAATTTTAAAATGCATTTTAACTCAGCTCACGCAATACGCTAGCCAATTGCAAATATAAAAGTCCATGTCAGGCGCAAAAGATATATGTTTTCAAAATATGTACGCCAATTTCTTATTTGTTCGTAGACCGTTATTGGTTCCTTGGTATCAACATGGTATACAATTACTTTGTTTTTCAAATTCACTGTTTTTTAATACAGTTCTCAAAATCCAATTAAATTTAACGCCGCAAAACTCAAATGGAAAATTCTGGGAAAGTTTAAAAGTCGGAAGATTTTGCTTTCGTCTGTAAACCACCATACAACATTTCACCGAGCAGCGATATGGGAATTCCTTTTTTAGTAAATGCATTTACCAAATCTAGTGATAACTATAATTTGTTTTAGTTTGTTTTTGAATGTTCAAAACTATGAAAAAAAAAAAATAGTATAAATGAAAAACCTGTTGTAAGTTTCAAAGAATTTTTTGATTGTTTAGTTAAATTGCGATAAATTTTTGTAGTGAAGATGTTTCAACCAGAGTAAAAAAAAATAATAAGTTGTTATGCATAATTATATCTCATTTAATATGAAGGGATATATATTATGATCCTACAAATGGTTGATAAAATTATATCGGATATGATATATATGTATATATTAAATTATTTGACTTTGATTTTGACCCGATATAATTATATCTAATTTGATGTTGAATGACATAACTGTATTGTTTTATATATCATTTTTCATATATAATTAAATGCTTATGTATTGTATTGAGTTTAATTCATTAGGACTTCATTTTTACAAAAACCTAAACTTAATTAAAACCTAAACTTAATTAAAAATAAAAATTGCGATTATGGAAAACAAATCCGTGCCAGCAAACAAGCTCCAAAATGAGTCAGAAATGGGCTCAATAAATATTATAAAAATTTCAAATTTTTATACAAAAGTGGTTCATCCAAAAGAGCCTTCCTTTTTGATTCAAAAATGACTCAGAAACTATAAATAAACAAATTCTATAGGCTCAAATATGAGTCATTTTTAGCAGCCAGTTTTGAATTGTTCACAAAATATTCAAATTCAATAACATATCTGAGTCACTGAAACGACAAACAATGTAAATCAGATTCTCGAAAAATATTTACAAATCGCTGTTCGTATAAGTCTTGCGAACGAAAAGAATTGATACATGTTAATTGTTCACAATGAAAGCTAAACTTTTGTTTACATCATCGTCATACAAGCGATCATGAATGTCAGTCAAAGGTTGGATCCGCTAGCTCAAATCAAACATATCAACAACGGACTATGGCAGAAAAAGCTGCAGAACAAAGGCGTATACAAAAACCACCAAATTCATTATTTAATTCACCTCCCAAACCTTCTACGGCAGCAGTTCGTGCTGCTACAACTGATCGTTAAACTGCTGGTTCAAGGTATATACAAACTATTCAGGGAAATATGACAGAAGACGAAGCTTTAGCACGTGCTATAGCATTATCGATAATGGAATTGTATGAGACCAATGATCCTAATAGACGAAATGAACCTGCTGCTGCTGATAAAAATACTCAACAGCTTAACAATACAAATGTACCACCAGTTGGAGGACGTGATCGACATCAGACAACTGGAAAGGATAAATGTTCCGTGTCGTAGTTAATTTTTCTTTTGAGTACCTAATCATGACCGTTACCATATATAACTAAAAAATTTAAGTTTTCGATAATAAAAATAATAAAAAAAAAAAAAAAAAAAAAAAAAAAACATAATTTTTATTTTTAATAAAAATTATAACAAACTTGTATAAAAGGCAGAGTACCGCCAAGTTTACTTCCCCTGGTTTGTTTACAAACTAAACAAAATATAAAAAGAGGAGAGAAACAAAAAAACGTGTATTGAATATCCACCAGAGGTGGATCTTGCACATCAAACAAGTTTTCAATTTATTTTTTGATCAATGGTTATAATCTTTAACTTCAAACTCATATGTATATTAGTTCTCATGTAGTGAGTAAACTAGTTCATATGTATGGTTGATGTTTGGCATGGGATTGTTACCGCTTTCAAAACGTGTTCTGATGATGGGAACCTAGAAAATTCCCGAAATAGATCTATCAACACATTCCTGAAAGGGTCAAATAATAAATTTGAAAACAAAAAACTCTATAGATTATTTGTTAGGACAATATCCTAATGAAGAAATATAGAGTATGGCCTCGAACTTGAATAATTTTCATTTTCATTGCACAATTAAAGGTCGAAAAAAACATAATTTTTATTTTAATAAAAATTATAACAAACTTGTTTTCGATAATAATTCGAAAAATTAAGCAAAATAAACGAAAAATGGGGTCAATGAGGTAAATAACCGCTACAGACTAAAAGAAACTCCAATTGTAAAAAAAAAACTTTTGCCAGATTTGGATTTAGCGAACATATGTCTATTAAAACAAAATGTGTTTCAAAGGCAGTTTTTTTTTTGTTGTCGAGTAATGTAATATAAAGAAAGTATATATGTTTGATAAGACAGGGCAAGTATATTTTAAAAACCGTTTAAAAATTAAAAATGTGTTAATAATTACTAATTTGCAAATCTTTAAATGCGCCAGAAATAATCTCTTCCCGTTATATTGAAAATTTTAGGTTATATTGCAACTTCTCCAACCTATTTTGTAATACACTTAACTTTGAGGGTTAAAAAGTGATGTTAAAAAATCATTTGTTTTTGTATGAAAACTTGTCTTTAATTTAAGAAAACTAGATTTATATGTACACAGGGTTAAAGTACTCAAGAAAACAAAACTTACCTATATTGCCTATATAGTGGACACAGTGTTGACACATTATTCAATTATTTAAAAAATAGTCGAAAAAAGCTCTTCGGAAAAATCGCATAGTAACCGAACGATTTTGAATATCGGAAAAAGCTCAAACACCCCCTCGATTAAATTAAATAGGCTTTACAATGCATTATTTTTAGCTTAATACAACTAAAATTTCTTAATAAAACGACCGATTTAATGTCATTCAAACTACATTTTTTTAATAACAAAAACGCTTGAAAGTCTTTAGACACAATTTGTACGCCAGTAAAACCTTCAAAAAACCTTTCATATCATAACAAATTTGTCTATAGTTACTTCAAATAGAACCAAATAAACCGAAACAACATAAAATGGGGTAATTTTTTATCCCACTTAGTGATTTAAATTTTTATTTTCTACAACATATCCGAAGTTCATTAAGATTTACCGGTCCGGGTCGGGATACCTCCCTTGTAAGTCAAATGGCAAGTGAATTTTCTGTGTAGCGCAGTGTAATTTTCTAATCTCACCCCTATTGGTTTAAATACGCATTTCTTTTTAAATTTAAATTCAAATATTTCTATAAGTGTATCATTTAGAAAATGTGCATATAACATATAAATTCCACCCTGGTAAAATAAACTCTATGTACACAGGTCAGGATTTTACAGATTTAAACAGGTTGAATTGAAAAAAAAATTATTGAACAGAAGAAAAAAATCGTTGGGAAATATTCTATATCTACATTTTGTTTTCTTTTCTGCCTCCTCCTCCACAGTTTTCACCATCGTTTTATTAAATCTCAGTTGTAAATAGCAACATGTCAGGTGTTCTTTCTTTCCAATAGATGGTTAGATTGTGAATTGAGTTGAATTGTGGGAGGGGGTTTTTGGGTTTATAAATTATTCACAATATAAACACTTTTTCTCCACCGCCTTGTTATACCTTTTGCCACAAAGTTAACACGCAATAATCATGGCAAAGAAAAAAAAAAAATTACTCATATTACTATTCCAAGTATCATATGCTGATATTTATACACGTTTCTATTACTGTCATTATTTAATGGGGAAGTGAATTTTTTATTGGGATGTGTTTTGTCAGTGTTAATGTGTATAAAATGGTTAAATCGATTTGTGTTTAATGCAAATGTGGAAATATTTATATTATATATCAAATTGCAAAATTTAATGAAAATTGTAAAATACTACACACAGAAAATAATTTTGTAGTTGCTAACGAGTTTTTGTGGTTCCACGTACAATCTGTATAATTAAATTTTAATGCTATAGCAACAACCGAAATTTTTCGAATTTTTATTGTAACAATTAAATATTTTATGTTGATGGACTATAATATTCTATAAATATATTCAAATGCATTCAACAAAATTTATTTTATTAATGAAAAACATTGTATACCTCAAAATAGGCTCGAACCGGCGATCTTCCGTTTGTCAGGCAAGTACTTTACCCCTAGCCTAAACCCAGTTTAAATTTTATTTTAAATTTCAACCTTGAATATTTTCTAAATATTTGCCTAAAAATATTTTATTAGAGTTACCAAAACTATAAACAAATTTATATTATTTTAAAATTATTTTATTAATAAAAAATTGTTATGCCGGGAACTGGGCTCGAACCGGCGACCTCCTACTTGTCAGGCAAACCCAACTTGAATTTGTATTTTCCTATTTCAGCATTGAATAATTTGTTTTGTTTTGTTTCAAATTTAAATATCTATGTCTAAAAATAGCTTTGCATGTACAACAGAAATTGAGTTGCAAATCTTAATATTTTTAAAGTTACCAAAACTATTAAAAAATTAATATATTATTTTAATATTATTTTATTAAAAAAAAATCTTATGCCACGAACTGGAGTCGAACCGGTGACCTGCTGCTTGTCAGGCAATTACTTCACCTCTAGACCACACCATATTTGAATTTATATTTTTAAATTTCTATCTTGAATATTTTGTTTTCTTTTAAGCTTAAATCTGAATGTCCAAAAATAGATTTGTATGTACAATAGAAATTGGGTTGCAATTCTTAATATTTTATTAGAGTTACCAAAACTATTAATAAACTTTATATTATTTTAAAATTGGTAACAAAAACTAATATTTTAGATAGAGTGATTGTTCTTTTTGTAGGCGAAACTTATAATCGATTGTAACGGCAAATATTTTATTCAAGGTATAAAATAGGCGAAAAGTAGTTGGTTGTTGGTATTAAAGGTAATGCAGAAGATAATATTTTTTCAATATTGATATGGAAAACCAATAGTTTGAATGATGTGACTGTGTTTTGGTTAATTTTATATATTTTCTGTTTACAATATAGTTTAACTATTCTGATGATGAGTTTTAAGTGCTTACAATTAAAATTATTGAATAATGATTAACTTTTGTTGGCTACAATGGAATTCCAACCAATTTATTCTCTGTGTATACAGATTTCTGCGACCAATATAATGTGTTCGGTTTTTGTAAATTGTTAAGAATTGAAATCTCTCTAACAAACTTATTTTTAATGCATTTAGCCCCAAAATTAAATAATTAATATTTTTATAATAAATTTGCCCTATAAATTTAAATGTTTCTCTAACATTTGAGAGATATTGATTTTATTTGTTTTATTTTCTTTAAGCCATTTTAACCCGGTCGATTTAAAGCAACACATAAGAAAGAAACAACTTAGTGGTGAATCCGCAGATTTGAATAAAACATGGATATGATGTAAAAGACCAAAAAATATATGACACATGTTTTTTTTTAGGTGCGTAATCTTAAGTTTAGGGGATAAAAAGTGACATAAAAAATTATCCAATTCGATGTTTTTAAATATATTTCTTATATTAAACTAAATATAGGCCAATTGGACAACAAACGAGAAGTTGTTCATCTGAGTTCAAATTAATGTATAATAATGTATATTAAATTCGTCGATCAATTTTCGTAACCGTACGGCTTTAATAGGACTTTTCTCGAACAGCTTTCATAACCTATATTTTAAATATTTCAAATAACACTATGGAACAAAATGAGTATCTTGGGGGTGTATGATTCTTATACCGAACGATCCTATCAGTTTAGTATAGTGAAACCCACAAAGCGGTTGGTCCTGTGTGGGTACAGTCAAATTTTATGGCCGTTTAACTTTTAAATTTTTTTTTCAACATTGTTTTGAATAAGACTTAATAAGTAGTGTAATAGTTGTTTTCATCTAAATTCTAAGTTCAGATATCCTCAACAGAACAAATATTTTTTTTTGGTTACGATTTATGAAAAATCGAGAACATTATTTTTTAAACAGTTGTTATTCAATGTAGAAAATAACAATATTGTAATACATATATAAACAAAAATAAACTTAAAAATATAAATATCTCGGTATAAATATCTCATGTATGAACTCATTCATGTATACATATGCAGACATTCGAGATCATAAATGTCATAAACATATGGCCCTACATGGACATGTATGATCAAACATATAAATATTACTTCAATTTACATCAATCTACACACATGAACATATATGGTCGAACATATGAACATGTATGAATCGTTTAAGAACACATATGAATCGTGTATGAATGTATGTGGCATGAAGCATGTGTACTAGGCCGGGTCAATTTGTATGGAGGCAAAAAAATCGCTCAACGTTCAAGGAAAATCGTATTCTAGGGATCAAAATAAGAAACTTTGCCGAAGGAACCATACCTCTAAAACGAACTCTGATGACCCGACTTTTGACCCGTATTTTAAAATTTTGAAAAATCCCACTGTGATCCATTTAGAGTGCCCCAATCGAATCTAACCCAATCGAATATAATTTGTACATTAATCTGCTAGAGCGTCTTCCGGAGAAGAAATAGAGACCCTAATCTTAGAAAGACTCCTCCTACTTTCTGAAAAATCTCTATCCCGAGATTTGCACATTTTGCTATAAAAACACGACTAAAAAGGCCCTCCTTCAACTTAAATTTTAACCCCTTAACGGTCACCTAGAATGATGTTTTATGCATTAATCTGCTAGTGCGTCTCCCGGAGAAGAAGTAGCTCCCATAATCTTGGAGAGATTCCTGCTACTTTCTGAAATATCAAAGTGGGCTTTTTCAAAATTTTACCCTACGGGTCAAAAGTCGGGACATCAGAATTCGTTTTAGAGGTCCCTAGAATACGATTTTCCTTGAACGTTGAGCGATTTTTAAATCGACCCGCCCTAATGTGTACTCATGAATAGATTCATATATGTCAATTTTTAAAGGGATACCAAAATTTATCTTAAACCGCTACAACTTTAAAACTGCAATAAATTTGTGTCACAGTTTATTAAATTTGTATTGAAAAAAGCTTTTATTTGATATATATATATCAATTCGATTGGAAGGAAAAAATTTAAGATTTTGGTTGAAATCGTTAACACAAACGATCACAGTGCACTGCCTTCCAGTAGTCGTAGGATGTAGAAATTTCGTCAATATATTATGATCGACACACTCTTTCATAATTTAAGGTACCTTAGCTTGTACACTTAGGATATTATGTATTAGGCAAAGACGACAGCAATTGAAGTCAAAAACAAATGAAATATCACTTGAAGAAAGAACGACTAACATTTTAACAAAAATCAACTAACATTTGTCATTTGTTTTTAATGTTCAAAAAATTACTAACAATTTAGTAAAAATTAACCACATATGTTAGTAAAAAATAAATAAACATTTACTTTCTTTATTTTTTAAAATTACAAAAAACAAATGGAAAAAATTAATGTGAAATCATAAAACAGTCATTTAATGTGGATTGTTTTTTAAATGAACTACAATGTAGGAAATTAAATTTGTTGTACAAATGACTGATATTTACATTAAAAATAATGATCAGAAAATCAGAAGTTCCCTGAATATAGGATTTGCTTTGGGATTCCCCATACGATTTTGGGGAACTCTACTGCCCGCGCTAGTACTTTTGGTTCAAACTTCGCTTTGGCCGAATACCGTACACAGAAAAAATTATCAACCTAAAATAGCTAATTAACGATTTAATTTGAATTCAATTTGTTTCTAAATAAATATTTAATTGAATCAATTAATATATTAATTGACTTTTAATATATAAATAAATATTTTATTTTAGACGCAATTATCATATTATTTTTTCATACACTGTATGCAAAAATGGAACATTTTCAGTATAAAATACCAAATACATTTGAAGTTAACAAACAAAACAAGCACACACACAAATAGACTCAGCATTACAAAAAACACACATACCAACGTATCGTTCACACACAAATTTTTTGTGAGTATCATATTTTTTGTAGAAGTTATTTATAAATTTTTTTTTTTTTTATTAATTTTAATAAAAGGTTTAATTGATAGTATCATTGCCGTGATAGGTGCAAAATCAATTAAAATATTAGTTGATTCAATCAATTTTTTAATTGAAATCCGTTTTTAGTTTTTCCTGTGTTCGTTGTCGGGAGTTTTTTTCAAGACATCAGAATAAAATCTAGAATTAATACTTCCATTGTTACAAGCAACAGAAAAGTAGTTTTCATCATCTTAAATTAATTGAAATTTTTGTTCAAGAAATTTTCTGCCAACTGTTTTTTACTATATTTGGATACTGTCTTTCTCTGGTAGTGTTTCACGTTCCTTTAGACTAGCGAAATTTTAGGGTCAACTAACGATTTGATGCCTCAATTTGATTAATTGCCGATTTTTTCAATTTAACAAGCTCAGCTGAGGTAAATTTTTTTGAACGTCCTTTCTTTTTTATCGCGGTTAATACCACTATTTTTTCAAACTGTTTGAAAAAGACACTTGGTACTTGTTCATTAAGGAAATGATGCAACACTTCGTTTTTAGTATACGGTGCAAGCAAGTCATAGACATTTTTTATTTAACTGTTTTTTTTTCAACCACTTTCATATTGAATTTTTTCACTTTTGAATAGTTACAAAAATGCTTATAATATAAGATTTGATTGACATGCATTTTAAAAAAAAGGTCCTACTTTGCAGTAATTTATATTTGAATTTTGTCCATTTATTTACTTGATATATGTTATATCATATCTTAAGTACAAGCTACCTAAAAATCGTTTTCTAACCAAAAACATCTTCACCAAGTTATTGTGATTTAACTATTATTTTAAAATATATTCTAAATTTGATCTCCAATTATCGTTAATTAATATAACACAAAAATTGTTTGCTTAATTTTGAAAAAAAAAAACATTTTTGAGATAGTAATAAAAGTATAAAAATAATCTGATTTGAGTTATATAGGACAAATTGTGGGATTGTCCAATTATTGTATTCCAAACACTGTCTTATTCTCATTCTGGAATATAATTAGAGATAACAAAGAATAAAGGAGCACAAGTTTTATATAATTCACGCACAAAAGGATTAATTTTTACGAATAACCTTAAGTGAGTACTCACTTTTTGGCGATTCAAAACAGATGCTTTATTTTGTTTCTGTAGTTGTATTAAAAAATATAGGAATTGTATGGGACTTTTTATTTCACAATAATAAAGTAGATATTATGACAAATATAAATTTGAGACTTTATTTTACTAAAAGTTAAAATGAGTTGTACACTTAGGAAATTATGTTGGTAAAGACGACTGCAATTGTAGTCAAAAACAAATGAAATTTCATTTAAAAAAAGGACGACTTACATTTCATTAAATTCAACTAACATTGTCATTTGTTTTTAAATGTTCAAAAAATGACTAACAATTGTAGTAAAAATGAACCACATGGTAGTAAAACAACTGTAAAAAATGAATGTAAAATCATAAAACAGTCATTTGATGTGAGTTGTTTTTTTAAATGAACTACAAGGTTAGTTAAAAATTTTATTTGTTCTACAAATGACTTACATTTACATTAAAAATAATGAAACTGTATTACAACCCTAACAACTACATATTTTTAAAGCAGAAGTTCCCTGAGTGTAGTTAAAAGCATTCCAAAATGCAATATTTCTTATGAACACTTCATTTTTGGAGTGACTGTAGTTACATATAAAAAACAAAATAAACTGTAAAAACTCACTATTTTCACAAAATTTTGTTGCGGAGCTTGCCTCACAACTCAGATATTCGACAGTACTGTATTTTCAAAAATATGAAGTTTGATACTCATATTTTCCATATTGTTTTGGCCATAGTGTTGCTACTTAATTATTTGGCTAAACTGCACTTTATGGGGCGTTCTTAAAAAAAAAAAACGTATATGTTCCGCTCCAGAATTTTTTCTATTTTCGACTAAGGGGGCCGAAACTTGTGGGGCCCTCCAATACCCAAAAACCGGTACGCTTAGTAACATACAAGTGTGGGGTACTCTATTGAAAGGAACTTTCCCCAGGATTTCATAAATAATATTATTTTTAGTATATATGATACGTAGCGCCCTCTACACCCGTTTACAGATTTTGCCTGCTGCAATATTTTCGAAAACACTTACAAATACATCAAAATTACAAAAAAATAACTTTTTTTAATAAAATCGCATAGTGGAAAAACTTTACTAAGCGAAGCCACTAAACTGCCTATCACATGGGAGAAACCCCCTTAGTCCGGCCTATAGCCGGTCAACTACTAAGCTGCCTGTTCGGTCAAAATATATTTAATTATTATTATTTTAGTCATATTTTATTTGTAATTTAATTATCATGAATTCAGTCATTTAAACGCCTTGTTGCTCTTTCTAAATGAATTATAATTGTATTTTCTCTCACTATGTATTGAAACAATATCCATATATATATTCTAACGGGATTGCATTCATTGCTTTCCTCTTAGTCTAAGCATTTTTTTTTTTTATAACATTAAATTCACTCTTGAAGCAATAGTCAACGAATAAACACAAGCAAAAAATTCTGTGTGCAAATTTAATTTTGTTATTTATGTTCAAACACTGCCTATCACATAGGAAAAAACCACAATCTGCGTCCAGCAGATAAACTTTCCTCTGCGAAGCCGGGCTTTGGACGGACTGGACGAGAAACCCCTTAAGCCAATAAATGTTGTACTATTACCTTCACGTGGTTATCCCTGAGTAATGCCAACGACAGCAACTAAAAGGTCACATTTTCATGTAAAAATTCATTTTTTGAACCGTAAATTTTACAAAAATGACCACAAAAAAAAAACGCTAACAAAACATCCTGCCCATTTTGGT
The DNA here is from genome assembly GCA_021234595.1 of Delia radicum. Taxonomy (NCBI): domain Eukaryota; kingdom Metazoa; phylum Arthropoda; class Insecta; order Diptera; family Anthomyiidae; genus Delia; species Delia radicum. Next base: position 23,493,627 of record CM037854.1, on the reverse strand, counting down.
ATTTAAAATAATACAATTTTTGAAATTTTGAGGAAAAACCCGAATATAGAAAAAAATGTTCTTTTTTAATTTCAGAGAGGGTCATTTTCTTTTTTTTTTGTTTTGTGAGGAACTACCCCTAAAGTGCAGTTTTGCCAATTACTTTTACTAAGAAATTCTTCTCTGTCTAATTTCTATAAATTCTAGAAATAGCAGCGAATATGATTTTGAAATTATTTAAAGCTGATTCGGCAAAAAATAAATTTACAAATAACAATTATATTTATTTATTAAAGTGCAGTTATTTCCACGAATGCAAAATACGATATTTTAACAAATAAATCCGCACTAGCTAGGTTGTCTTAGGAACTCATTTGGACTAATTGAAGCATCTTCCTTTCTGATTTAATTTGCTGATATAAGCTTAAACCCCATGCCACCCCCTCTCGCAATTTACCTTTACAATGAAACCAAAAACTGTATAACCCCTTTAAAGCTATAAAATTCTTTTGCAAAAATCATTCTTTTGTTTGCGTTTTCTTTTTTTTTCATTTCATTTTGGCTTTTTTTTTTGTTGAATTTTTGTATTCAAGCATTTTTTCCCATTGTTGCTATTGTTGTATAGAATATTCATTTTCGTATTGTATTTTGACATAAATGGGCTTTTAGTCCAATTTCATGAGATTTGGTTTTTGTTGTTTTGTTAGTTTGTTGGTGTACAATTTTTCTTTCTACTGTTTTTTTTTTTTTTTCTTTTGACAAATTTGTAGGAAAATCCGTTCATTCATTCACTCATTTTGTAGTACGTTTTTCATATTCTCTAATGTTCGTGCAATAGTTGTTGAATGTTGTTGTATGTAGTTTTTTTTGTTGTTGTGTCTTTTGAAAATTTTTCATTGAATTGACGGAAATGCTTATGTGAGCAACAAAACGACAAGCAAAACGTCTCACAAAGCACAATGCAAACAAAAATACGTATACGTATTAGGATGTCGCTTAAAACACGATTTGTCGATTTTCTTTCGATTACTTCCCCCCAGTTTTATTGCAAATGATTTCAAATGGAAGAATTCTACTTTTTTTTAAAAAAAACCTTAATCCGTGTCGAATTTCAGTGGAAAAATTACCATTTAAATAAAAAGTGTATTTATATTAAAAAAATTTATAAAATTCGTATTTTTGAAAAATGTAATTTTTTATTTCGTTCATTTTAGCAAGTACTGTGTTATATTGATTTTTTTGTACTACTTGGAGCACCGGTCGGTAACAGGATTAAATTCAGATGCCTTTTAATGCAGTTTTTTAGTAAATTATAAGGGCAATCAATCGATTAACCACTATTCTATTAATCGATTAATTTTATTCAAACAATTATTCTCTTAAGTTAGAATTGTCAATTTCGAGTAACGAATAACTCGAATAATCTTGGTCGATTAATCGAGTAAAACAAATAATGGTTTATATGGGCTTACTTATTTCTTATTTCTTATTTACAAAAATATAAAATCTCAAATAATGTGTCCGTTACCGTTTCAATTTATATATTGAATAATAGTAGGGGTATCAGTTGAATACTTAGCTCCAGGATATGGGCAGGCAAAAAATATTTAGAATAATCTCGATGTATATACAAGGTGGCGCAAAAATAACCTTCCGAAGTTTTTTGGCTGTAATTTAAAAAAAAAATTAAAAACTTTGATTCTTCTCGTCGATTATTTTTATTTGGTATTTTAATTTTTTTTACATCAAGTCGAGAATATGATGTCATGTAAATTGCCGCCGCCACAGTTGATTGTCATTTGAGCCCTTTTTATGGCATTTTCCATCACTTTGGCCAAAACTTCCGGCGATAGGTCCTCACATTCTTGACGGATATTGTCTTTAAGAGCTGCAAGAGTCTGAGGCTTGTTGACATAAACCCGCGACTTCAAAAAGCCCCACAAAAAGAAGTCTGGAGCGGTCAAATCAGGCGATCTTGCTGGCCAGTGCAAATCGCCAAAACGGGAGATTAGGCGCCCGGGAAATGCATCCTTCAGCATATCGGTTGTGGCACGTGCAGTGTGTTCCGTTACATCGTCCTGTTGGAACCACATGTTTTCCATTCCCAATTCATCAAGTTGCGTCAAAAAGAACTCGTTGACTGATACCCATTTGAGTGGCACGTCGTCTGGTCGATGTCGACGGCGCTTCCATGACATCCTCGGCTACAGCAGCAATATTCTCTGCAGAACGGCCACTCCGGGGTCTGCCACGCCTGGCAGCATCTCATGTTGTGCCAGTCTCTTCGAGGCGAGCGGCTAAACGTCGCAGTGTTTCACCAGTAGGCGTTGGACGGCCAGGAAATCTGCGACGAAATTCACGTTGTGCCAAAGTCACCGACCGATTATTGGTCAAATAAATAGTCACCAATATTCCGCGTTCTGGAGCAGTGTAGCGTAACATTGTTTATTAACGTGTATTTCGCATGTGTTTACTACACAAATGTCAAAACAGAACTGACATAAGGGGCCAATCGCAAAATTTATAGCATTTTCTGATAGGAGGATTACTTTTGCGCCACCTTGTAGAAACAAAAAACTTATAAAACTGCAAAAAATATTACTCGAGCCAGAGTAAAAACATTTTTTTTTTATATAAATATAACATTTTTAGTACCGTCATGATGCTTGTAAAGAGAAAAAAAACCTAGCCACGTGTTTGATAACACAGTGCAACACGAAAAAAAATAACCATATACGGACACCACTACGTGATAAAGGACTAAAAAAAAAAGACCCGTGACTTCCAATTTTTCCGAAAGTCATCTCCTTTTTTGTTTATGGGCCGCCAAAGATTTGGGGCCTCGGTATCATTTTCGCAAAAAAGTGATCATTTTCTCAGGCTCATATCTTGCAAACCGTTCAGAATTTCGATTTACTCTCTATGGCAAAGTTGTAGCTCTTGTCATAAAGAACAAAAATTGCGAACATATAAAATCAAAAAACTTCACCTTCCAGATCAAAATCGCAAAAAAACTTAAAAAAATTCGATTCTTTTTACCTTTTTTCCCGTGTTCAGGTCCATAGGTAGCAAACCGTTCAAAATTCAAGGAAACAATCAACTACAAAAATTTACCTAAGATCTCAATAAACAAATTTCTAGAACATATAAACTTCCTGGGAATTGGGTTTGCTACCTATGCACCTGAACAGGAGAGCTACCTAAACAGTGTTAAGAATCATCTTTAGGAAGTTTATATGTTCTATAAATTTGTTTATTGAGATCTTAGGTTAATTTTTGTAGTTGATTGTTTCCTTGAATTTTGAACGGTTTGCTACCTGTGGATCTGAACACGGGAAAAAAGGTAAAAAAAAATCGAATTTTTTTAAGTTTTTTGCGATTTTGATCTGGAAGGTGAAGTTTTTTTGATTTTATATGTTCGCAATTTTTGTTCTTTATGACAAGAGATAAAACTTTGCCATAGAGAGTAAATCGAAATTCTGAACGGTTTGCAAGATATGAGCCTGAGAAAATGATCACTTTTTTGCGAAAATGATACCGAGGCCCCAAATCTTTGGCGGCCCATAAACAAAAAAGGATATGACTTTGGGAAAAATTGGGAGACACGGGTTTTTTTTTTAGTCTTTTATCACGTAGTGGTGTCCGTATATGGTTATTTTGCCATGACTTAAAAAATTACACACAGTGTAACTAAGAACACAAGAATGGAGGAAAATTTATGATTAATAGGTTTTTTGTTAAAGCTCCGCATATTCTAAAAGTTCTAGCTTTTCTAAAACTTCGGTTTCTAATGAGATATCTATCTAGATCGAAATACTAGTATCAACCTAGCTACTATATTAGATTTGCTTTATTTTTGTAAATATACGAAGGTTGAAAGCTCATTACAAATTAACAAAAGAAATATTTGTCTCGGGTCATTTTGGAGAAAAAACGTTCTGCACCGAGATCAATTCCGAAGATATCAAATTTTTTACAATTTTTCAACTGTAGGCATCAAAACTAAAAAAAAGTAAGACCATAAGGTCCGATTTACTTAAACTTACCAAAATTACGAAATATCTTAATCTAAAAAATCACAAAAATTGCAAAACTATTAAAGTCTTTTGAATTTTTTTTTTCCAAAATTTGGATTTAAATAACTTAATTCATTATCATTTTTTGGTTTTAGACAAAGATTGGCACTTCCACTTTTTTCTTTCCTTCGGCTCTATATTGATTTTATTACTATATTATACATTGTATTTAAAAAAAAAAAAAATTAAATCGAACAAACATTTGTCTTCAAAGCTCTATGCGATAATTAGGTTGCTTAAAACCCTAAAAAATAATTAAGTACTTTGACTACAATCGTAAATATAAAAATTTTGTAAAATTTTTATCCATAGCTGCCAAATATTTCTTTTAAAAAATCAATATTTGACATTTTTGATAAGATCTAATTTATATTTTTGATTGTTAAATTGCGGAAAAAATATGAAAATATGTTCCCTGCAAAAAATTAGTTAATCGATTGTAAATAATTTTTAAAAATCTGACCACTGGGTCCATAAATTTTCAAATGAACAAAGTAGAGCATATGCAAAAATTTATTCCATTTTTTATTGAAATATTATTTTTATTAAAATACTAAGCTGACCTATAAAAACTTAAAAAAAACATGATATTTAAAAAAAAGTAAAAATTAAAAATCGGGTAATTTCAGACATAATTATGATCAAATAAATGCATGTTTTGTGTAGCATTTTAGGTCAGAAACATAAATTTCTACGATAATTTTAAAAATTAATTTTATTGAAATTCAAATCGCAATAACGCGAAGCCCGTGATTCCGATTTCAAAAATTTCAAAATATTCGTGTTCATTGATGTATCGCAACACAATTTTTTATTAAATCGGTTTAAGAAAACTTTTCAAAAATCGAAAACGTTGGTAGCGGGACGTCACGTGTTAAAGCTATCCGAATTTTCTCAAATTTGCACCAAATAACTTTTAGACCAAGCGCTTCAATAATCAGAACAATAAATTGAAATTTTTCAAAAAAAGTTTTTCTTCATACAAAAAATGCTGCTCTAATGTTCCCCGATCTAAAAATAGAACAATTTTTGAAAACAAAAGCAAAGTTTAAATAGAGTTCAATAGGGTAAAAGTCTCCCCATTAGTATCTAAGCCCAAGCGACTAAAACTAGAAATTTCAAATTTGGAATGTAGTCATCTACTAAAACTGGGTTTTTTAAAACTTTTACAAAGTGGAACTAAAGAAGGTAATTTCTCCTGTAATATCTCATTTCTTTAACACAGAGAAAAAATATGAACAAATTACTTACAAGAAATTATTGAGTACACGAAATTTTCATATTATTTTCGGAATTAGCATATATATGATTATGGCTAATTATATATATGATTATGGCTGATTATATTTTGATTGCCGAGGACAATTGTATCGTCATTTAGGACCATAATATTATTACTAGGCTCATATAATGATTGCTAGGCATTGCAATCATAATATTGCTCTGATTTATCATAGTATGATGCTCTTTTCTCTGGGTGTACTGCCAATATATGCTGACAATCTGAAGGTGTACTTTTTGGAATTTTCATGAAAACTTGGTATAATGTCTGTTTAAAATAGAAAAAGTTGAAAAAGTTTTATGGCCCAAGCATCCTTTAAGATAGTAATCTGAAACTTTAAATTGAAACATCCACTACGAGAAGCTTAACAAATTTATTAAAAAATTTCTGTGAAAAATAATTAAATTTTCTTTCAAATATATTCCGATAGATAAAAATACCGTTAACTAAGTATGAGGCTTTTAAGTTTGTAAGCTAATGAAATTAAAGTAATATTTCACCAACACTACGCAAACTTTCAAAAAACATTAAAACTTTGTTCAACTTTTGACAAAAAAATAAATTTGCATAAAATGTCCTGTAGAGGAGTCGTTTAACGCGCAAACGTGAATTATAACTTTTTAAATTTTTTTTTTTTTTTCTTTCTTTAATTACTTTAAAATACCATTAATCGAGTTTCGTTTATTAAACCCAAAATTTTATTACAAATATTTATAAATGAAAGAACTAGATTTCTTTTTGAAAAACCTTAACCCGGGATAAATTTTTTGAAATGCCTAATTTGTAAGAATTTATTAATTAGAATAAATTATTAATAATTTTTAATCAAAATATAAATCGACATCTACATCTACAAATTAGGCAATTTCAAAAAATTCAGCCCGGCTTAAAGTTTTCCAAAAAAAAATCTAATTTTTTCATTTAGAACTATTTGTTATAAAATTGAACGAAAATCGTTTAAGGGTTATTTAATGGACATCCTGATGCGCATAGACACACACACATACCCATGACTTTGTATTATACTTAAGGTATATGTGTGTTTATTTGTATGGTGTAGTAAGTAAGTAGATATTCCATACACATGTTTGTGTGAAGTTTGGTGTATTTGTTGTTGTATTGTATGCATTTTATCTTGAAAATGACATTAAGTCTTTTACTTCTACCATTTTCATGTTTTGCATTTGTTTGCCATTTCATTTAGTCGTTATTTTTTTTCTTTCTAGATTTTTTTTTTTTGTGATTTGGAACTCACGTATTTGTTGTTTTTGATGGTTTTTGTTAGTAGTTGCTGTATGCTGGTTGGTTTAATAAAAAATGAACAACAACAATCTCAAAGCCAATGAAAATGACAGTCAGATTTTTTAAATTTTCCAAACACAAACAAAAAGTCTGAAATAGTGAAATTCATTTTTGATATGAAAGATGTCGTTGGTATTAAAGATTTTGTTTGATATTTGAGCAGAATTTTAAAAAAATAGTTTTCTAAATAACTGAAGACATTTCTGTTTGGGAAAATTATAAGAACATTTTGAATATTCAGTATCTAACAACATGTTGAATTTATACGAGTTTTTTTTTTACCAAAATGCAACAATACAAGTTGTTCAAAATTTAAACTGAAACTGTAAATATATTAAACTTATTTTTTATACAAATAAAAGTTAATTTCCCATGTGAAAATTATCAAAAATGTTCGGATTCCAAAATTGAGGGTTTATGGTCTTATATAGCTCATACATGAACATATATTTTAGTTCATATATTTACTTTTTTATATATTTTTTTTTATTTTTGTTGTTTGTCTCTGAGGTCTGTTTAAATTAAAAACTATTAAATGATTTTTGTTTTATTGGGTAATAAAAATCAAATAATAATTTTGTATTTAATCGAACCTCAGAGCCAAACAATAAAAATTAAAAACCATTCCTTAAAAATACCAATGGCTGTTACACTGGCATTTAGTGGATTATTTTCGTAAGTTGTGACATTCCTGAACTTTCAATAAATACCCAGCAATAAATAGTGCTTCCAAGAAGCGCTTGTGGAAGGCCTTTCTTGAACCCGAAGCGCTTGCTGAAGGCCTTCCAGAAGGCATGATTTTTGTTCGCGATGTCCCACTTGGTAGGTCTCTTTTAAGCAGGTGAGAAGCGCTTCTATTATGTGATCTAAGAATCCGGAAGAGAGATGCGATTCTTCCTTCAGGGAAGCACAATATAATGCCTTCCAGAATTGCTTCATAGAAGCCCTTCTATACTGCTTCATTGCATGCCTTCTTCACTGCTTCTTTTCATGCCTTCTTTACTGCTTCAAAAGAATGCCTTCAGGGAAGCACAATAAAATGCCTTCCAGAAGTGCTTCATGTAAGGCCTTCTTTACTGCTTCATTGTATGCCTTCTTCACTGCTTCTTTTCATGCCTTCTTTACTGCTTCAAAAGAATGCCTTCAGGGAAGCACAATATAATGCCTTCCAGAATTGCTTCATTGCATGCATGACGGCGAAGCGCTTCTTTGGAAGCACTGAAAAGAAGTTACTGCTTACCAAATCGAAATTATTTTTTGCTGGGTATATAAAGAAACATTTCAAATAATTTCTTATATTTTTTTATTTTTGTTTAACAGAAATTTCAATCATTTAAAATTGCTTTAAAAAAAAAACAATAAACTAAAAATATGGAATAAAATTTAAAAACTCAAAATGAAAAGTTTTTTATTGAGTTTTTTAAATACACAATTCCCTGTATACAAAAAAACTTAGTGGTGAAGAAAACCGCGTAACCGCGTATATCAGATGTAATCATGAAACAAATTTCCAACAAGTTTTTGCAAAAAATAAACTGAATGTTTTATTATTTCTAGTTTAAATATAAATGAAACATAATTTGAAACAAAATTTCAATGTTTTTATTAGCGAGTCTATTTAGAGTTATAACGCTCATAATACTTTTTAAAAATAAAATCATTTTAGATTCAGCGACTTGAAAATCTAACTTTCTACAACTTTAAGAAACAATAATTGAAGGGCTTATTGTAAAAACTTGATAAGCCACATATATTGTTTTATGGATTTCCGCTGTTTTCTAGACATCCATTGATTAATATTAAAATAGAAGTTTTGCTTACACACTTATTGCAAGTAACTAGAGTTACTTGCAATAGCCTTTAAAAGGCAAAAACAAACTAAAAATAAAATGTGGCTTATCAAGTTTTTACAATAAGCCCTTCAATTGTTTAATTCAAGTCAATGAGACTTGAACAATAATGACATAATATATAAACTAATATATAATAACATATTGAAATGTATATCAATATCTAGCATACACGAGGGTGGATCAATAAGTCCGTGACTTTTTGAATGAAACACAGTTTTGTTTGCAAAAAAAAATAATTCTTCAACATAATCTCCTTTTAGCTCAATATACTTAGTCCAACGTTTCTCCAATTTTTTTAACCTTTCCACAAAATAGGAATTTTCGAGGCCCATAAAATAGGCATTTCTTGGCCATATGGGGTAATTTTTTTTTTTTTAATCCTCGTTAAACCGGTCCAATAAGTTAGCATAATGTTTGCTGTTTACTGTTTTTCACTTTTGAAGATAATCGATGTGGATTATCCCGCGTGCATCCCAAAAAAACTGTTGCCATCACCTTATTGGCCACGAGTACGTTTATGATAAACTGAGGGCAAACGCGGCACCCATCTTGCAGACAGCTTTCTTAAACCCAACTAATCATTTAAAATCGAAACCACACTGCCATATGAAATGCCTATGGCATCAACAATCTCACGCACTTTTACTCTTCGATCGACCAACACCATATTGTGGATTTTTTCGATATTTTCGGGTGTATTGACCTCAATTGGCCGTCCAGAACGTTCAGCGTCATTTGTACTTGTGCGACCACAGCGAAAGCCAGAAAACCACTTTTTTACCATTGTAATCGATGATTCAGAGTCCCCATAGTATTTATCAAGCTTTTTCTTGGTTTGATTGACGGTTTTTTTCGCAAAAAATAATGTTTAATGAGCAAACAAAATTCAATTTTTTCCATTTATAAAAAAATCCACGAGGTTGTATGTTTTTAACAGCTGTTAAACGCAACGTAAATGACGGAACTTGCTCAAAACATGAGAGTAAACTATTACTATGCTGTGTTGCAGTGTTGCATTTCATATGACTACGAGGGAAGTTCGAAAAATCACGGACTTATTGATCCGTTCTCGTATCAATGCATTATAGAATACATTGCCATATGTGAACTTTTTATTTTCATATGAACCAATATATGCTTAATACATGGCATACATCATCATACATGCTGATATCTGAAACAAAATATGCCCATACATGGAAACACACATGTGCATATATTATCATTTTCACCTGGGTTATTAAATATTTTATAATTTTTAAATTTTGTGGTTAAAAGTTCTTTAAAGAAATAAATTATTACATTTTAACGAAACTCTTAAATATTAAAAATTTTCTGTGCCATATGTCTTAATTTTCCTTTACATTTCCATTTGTTAACTGCAAATGTATTCACATAATCCTTTGAAGTTAAAGGAAAATTATATTAGAAAAAAAATTTTAACAGACAACTTGAAACATGAATTTCAAATTTATAAAAATTTACTGTCTACTACTCAACAAAGGCAAACACAGAAAAAAATGCAGCAAGTTTTTCCTCCCAAACACGATTCTTGATGTTGCATGTATTAAATTGAAAAAGAAATATAAAAAATGAAAATAAATAGAAAAATTTTATTCATGACATAAAACTCATATTTTCCGCCTAAGAACTCAGTTTTATTGACTTTCTCTGTTTTCTACTTTTTATGCAATAATGTTTTTTTTTCTACTTGTTTGGCAATGATTTTCTTTTCAAAACCCAGCAATAAATTGAAATAAAAATAGTATTAGTTTCTCAAGATCTAACATTGCAATACAGTCTAATACGCAGCGTATGAGTGATATGGAATATAATTATAAATCGATCATACGCACCAGAGCCACAGTATGGAAAATTAGACTCTTTTGAGCAAATTTGTCTAAAGCCCACGATTGTAAACGAATTTGAAAGAATTAAAATTTGATAAATACAGAGAAAAAAAAAACAAATTGACAACCGAATTGAAAAAAGTATTTTGTTGCTAAAACAAATAAATTCGGTGTGTACAGTCATATTTAAATGTGATTTCTAGATATTTTGAATGCTTCAACTAAAATTTAATTGTATTAGTTGACTTTTATTATGAAAATCAATATTTAGTTAGTCCAACTGATTTTAATCGTATTAACCGAATCTCTGTGTGTTGTATCTCAACTTTTAGTTAATTTTATTCTCTTTTAAAAAACTGAAAACGTATAAAAATCAACCACTCGATTTCCTACACCCCTGCTGATTTAAACCGAACTTTGTATAGAAGATGTACAACATATAATTATATTTTTATTTATTTGATTTATTTGATATCCTATACACAAGACTATAGGTCTTATATTGCAGTGTAGGACTGAGCAAGTGATAAATACAATAATTCGTTAAATATATATATGTAAATATTACTACATTAATGCACATACAATACAATATTAACCAAAGAAAAATAAAAAAAATAAATAAAATTTAATGATTATAATTATAAGAAGACAAGTAAAAAAATTAAACAATGGACAATAGAAATATCAAAAAAGAAAAAAAAAAAAATAATATAAAAAATAACTGTTTACAAAATTGAATAAATTTTACTAATTAAATCAATTAAAGCAAAGACAGGAAAAATCAAAAATAAAAATTGAAATTATAAATAAAAATAAAAATAAAAGAGAAAAAAAAAATTTTAATTTACATAAAAAACAAAGAAATACTCGAAATGGTTTAAATGGTTTAAATATAATTAAATGTTTTTTAAAATATTTATATCATTGAAAATCAAATTAAATACATTATCAAATACATTATCTATCAAGAAAAATACCAAATAATGTTTTTTTTTATAGAAGTGCGCTACTTATAGTTTGAGAGTTATGTGGAATTCTGTTCCAGAGTGCTACATTTGGAATTCGTATAAATGTAGCACAGCGGATCTCGAAATATCGCATTTCAAAAAATTAAAATATTCGAACATTTTAAAGGCCGTACACTCATAAGAACTTTTCCATAAAAGTTCAACAGTTATTTAAAAATGTAATCTGTAAAGTTGTTTCTATTGAATATACACACTCATAATAATCTATAGAAAAATCGTTGTTCATTTTACGAAAGTTTTGGTTATTTTGACATTACGAAAAAATTTGTAGAATATACAAATCACATTTCGTAAAGTTTTGTAAAAACTTTTTTTAAATAAAAATGTGGTGCATACCTTACGGGTTTATTTTAAAATTAAAAAAAAAAATGTAATGGTGCCACACCAGAATCGAACTCACGATTTCAGTGACGTCCTGCTGTGTTGAAGTAGACCCCTCTACCATTTGCACTAAAGTAGCTGATGCAATACAACAAACTAAAAAGGAACTTCAGTCGAAAATATTATGAAATTTTTATGAAAACTAGAAAAATATGCTACAAATATTTAATAAAAAAGGTAAAATGGCAATTAAATATTTTTATTATGTTTATTGAACTAAATAAAATAATATAATTTTTTTTATAAATATATCAAATAATATATTAAAAAAACAAAATAAAAAAATAATAAAATAATAATAATAAAAAACTTAAATAACAATTTCAAACTAATTGCATTTTATTATTAAATATTTTATCTTTTTAAATATTTGTTTTATTGAATTTCATACTAAACCCGGCAAATAAAGTGGAAGTAGTGTTTTCGGGTCCTCTTTAACTTGTTTTAGGATCCTCTTTATTAAACAAAATACAAAATATCCATTTATATCAAAACACAAAAATAGTAATAATGAAATAAAAAAATAAAACAGACATTTAAAAAACATTAATAATCAAAAAAAAAATATAAAAACTAAAAAAAAAAAAAAAAAATTTGTCCTGGCCAGGAGTTGAACTCGCAACCTTCTGATTGCAAATCCGACCTCTAACCACATCAACATCCATATGTAATATTTGTAACATTACAAATTTTTGTACAATGTACTAAAAAAATATTACGAACTCATGTTTGTATTTTTTACGAAATTTGTAAATTTATATAATTTGTTTTATACAAAAGTTTTGTAATATAAACAAAATGTTTGTACATTCTAAGAAAAAAAATTTACGAAAAATATACTTGTATTTTTAAGCAAGGATTATTATGAGTGCAGTTTAATTACCAAAGAAATCTTTTTTTTTACTTTCTGTCTGTTATGCAATAAACATAATAAAAACAAAAAAAAAAAACAAACTTTCGGTAATATAATATAATTTAATATTAATATTCAGTTAAACAAAAAGTTGTTATATTATATTGGGTATTGAAATTAACGAAAACAATCTATTGTTTTTATCGATTTTGTCAATTAATTTTTAAGCATTTCAAAATAAACTATAATATATACCACTGTTTTAAACGAAAAGTAAGCAGTCCTCTTTTTAATTGATTTTCAGTTACTTTAATGTGTATATTCAGTAGTTTTTAGGGAACAAATATTATGAGTGTACATATTATTGCTAACTCTTTAACGGCTTAAGCTGCGAGAGTTATTAATACCTCAGTTTAAAGTTACTGTTTATTTTCAGAAACCGCGGTTCAAAAAGCTGTATTTAAAAAAACAGTTTTTTTTAATTTTTAAAAAAATAAATGTTAAATATAAATTACATTAGTATGCCGTAACCAAATCCCTATAAGGGGCTATTGCGGTATCCTAAGTGATGAATAAAAATGTGAAAAAATTTTCCTAAAATGCCGATAACTCATGCAGGAGTACCACATACTGATGTAGTGACGTCATAAAAGAATAATTTATACTTAAAATTAAATTGTGTTAATTATGTTGAAAATGTTGAAAACATCGATAAATCGAGATTTAAAATTTCAAGTGATCTACGTCTAACATACAATGACAACAAAATTGGAAAAAATTACATAATTAAAAAAAAAAAAACCGACAAAATAATCATGAAAATTTGAAAATTCCGCGAAATTGCTGAGAAATGAAAAACAATGCCGAAATTTAAATAATCACTTCTATACTAGATATATTTAAAATACTTGCTTAAAAGAGTAAACTATTTTAAATAATTGAATTTCTTGAAACACTAAAGAGTGACTTTAACCAACTAACATTCGGATCGGCCATCTTCGATTTCCATAAAACTCACCAAAACAGTCATACTCGACAAGAAATCAACGAAACAGTGATAAAGTTTAAGGGAACATATATTTTAACTTTCAAATTTCTAGTCAAAGGTGTGCGGGCGGGCCGCCAATTGGGAGACTTTTTTCTTGTTGCAGCTTCCCGAAGCAATTTCTAAAAATTCCATCTATACAGATGTCTAGTCATGATAAGGTTCCCACATATCAAATTTCAGGTATGTCGCTTTAGTGGTTTGGCCAGGTCGCCAAATAAACCTCCCTTCCCCTAGATGTGAAAAAATCCGCTCTATACAGGTATCAACTCCTGATTAGGCCCTCACATACCAAATTTCAAGTTCCTGGCTAAGGCGGTTTGGCCAGGCTTTCAAGAAGTAGATTTTTCCTAAAATCAATAAAAATTACGATATTTCAAACGTCAGCTCTACAAAGATGTCTACTCATAGAAAGGTCCTTCCTGTAGAAATGTTCAAAAATCCCTTCTATACAGGTGTCTTCTCCTGATTAGGAATTTACGGGTGCATGAAATAACCCCCACTGAAATAATGAAATATTTCACCCACCGAAAATGAAATAAGCCCCACCGAATTTGTGCCCACCAAAATGAATTAATCCCCACCGAAATGAATTATTCCCCACCAATGAAAATGAATTAGCCCCCACCAAATTTGGTGGGCATTAAAATGAAAATATTAAAACTTTGCAAACCGAAAATGAGATAAGCCCCACTTTACATTATTTATATTTTTATTTGATTTTATTTAATGAAATATGGCTTCGCAAGCTTAAGTTTTTCTGTGTGGCGGCCTGCGGCCGTTCTTAGGGGTTTTTTTCCTCCAGTAGGATGCGGCAGGTGGCTTCTCTCAATAAAGTTTTCCTGCCCGCGACACAAAACAATAAACATTTTTTTTTTAATTTTTTTTTTCACGTTGAGATTAAATAAATGGAATATTGATTTAAATTGGATAACACATTCTTTAAAAGGAAATATAGCCAACTTGGTTTTATTTCCATTTTTGTTGGAAATAAAGTCAACCTGTGAATTTGGCTTCATTTCTATTTTTGTTTTATTTCAGTTGGTGTTATTGGACCCCACCGTGTCCTTCTAAAATATGGATACACCTTTATGTCAACATTCTGTAAAAGGGCAAATTATTAGTTTTTTACCAACTAAGGAACCTGGTGACATGGGCACGAATGGATTTTTAATAAGATGAAATGTGTTTTTTTAATTGAAATAACGTATTCTTTTTTCGTACTTTCTAATATCACCTTTACAAAATAAAACTAGTACTGTAAAAGTAGGAATTAATTCAAAAACCAAGAATTGATATTAGACTTAAAATGAATTAAACCCCACCAAAATGAATTAATCCCCACCAATGAAAATGAATTAAACCCCACCAAATGTGGTGGGTAATACAATGAAATAATACCCACGTATTAAAATGAAACTTTGCCCACCAAAAATGAGATAAGCCCCACTTTAAATTTTTTATAAATTTGGTGGGGCTTATTTCATTTCGGCGGTGGGGGTTATTTCAGTGGGGGTTGTTGCATTCACCCGGAATTTACATAACAAATTTCAAGTTCCTGCTTAAAATACCTAAAATTGCCATTAAATTGAGTCAAGTCATTTCCGAAAAAATCCCGTCTACTCATGTTAAGGTACTAAAGTACATATACTTAGTGGTTTGGCCATGTCATTAAGGAGAAGACTTTTTCCTTATTGTTGCTCACCGTTCCCCTCCCCATCCTGATTAGGAACTCAAATGTAAAATTTCAAGTTTCGAACTGCAGTGGTTTGGCCAGGCGGCCAAGAGTGACATTTTTCTTTTTTTGCCCTCACTGTTGGAATTTTCAAAAATCCCGTTACATCCAAAACGTCATGTTCCCCACTTAAGTTGTTTGACCAGGCCGTCAAGAGGGAGACTTTTCCTCTACATGTCCATCAGCGAAGTTCAATTTCCTAGCTTTATCGGTTTGGCTAGGCCGACTGTTACCAAGGCACGCCAGCCGTTTGTCCTAGTGACTCCCACGGGGATTTTGAATAAAACACATATAATTTACAATGTGTATTTCTATTTATTTCTATGTGTTTGTATGTGTTATATGGGTTTGTAAGTTTTATATGTGCTTCTATTAAAATTCCTACATTAAATTAAAATTGATAGGAATAAAGTTATAATTAAAATAAATAAATAAATTATTTACATACTTTTTGGTATGGAAACCACCAGGAAAAATAAATAAAATATTTATATAAAAATAAATTTTGCTCCCGAGCACTGCGCACAGCCAACTTATAGTTCAGATTAGAAAATGGCTGCCAAAAGGGTGCATGCTCTGAGGTAAACCTTAAATGTTTATCTTTCGTTAAGTTTTTTACAAAATTAACAATCTGAAAATATTTTTATGGCAATATAAATAAATTAATTTTGGTGATGCCAGATGTACAAATAATAAAATTATTGGGATTTTGGAGACAGCGTTAACACCGACATTTTATGAATAAATTAAAAAGACAAGTCTTTGAAATAGTTTTCATATTTCTAAATAAAATTTTAATTAAATTTATGAAGAGATAAGTTATAAATCGAAGAAAGTTTTTTTTATGAAACTGTGAAATTTTATGGCAATTGGCTTATGAACATTTTTTTAATATTAATAAAATACTTGGATATAATAAAATTCTTCACTAAATCTACAAAAAAAAAATTTATGAATTTATTTCATTATTATCATGAAGGATAATTCTTTTAATGTAGCAAATACAAATTCAACTTCAATAAATAAATTTTCGGTAATTCGATTTTTTATTAGACTTTCGGGGTATGTGTTATATGAAATAATATTTTTAAAATATCACTCATAGGTCCAGTTTCACTAATATAGATAAAAGCGTTGAAAAAAAATTTTACTCGAAAATATTAAAATAGTTATTGAAATTTATTCATCATTACATCACTTCATTAAACCTACTGAAAATGTTTGCTGTGATATAAAATATAAATATTAAAAAACTAGCAATTAGTACAAAATCAAAGACCTTGAAATTTTCCTTTTCTACTACATCTACTATTACGGAGTAGTACACTCACAATATTTCAACAGTAACTGATTGAAGTTTGTTTGAAAAGTAATCATTAGACATTGGTTTTTTTTTAAAGAATATACATTTAAACTACAAAGAAATATTATTTTATACTTATTTTTCCATTTATTAACAAAAAAAGCTACAAATGAATACAGTTTTTCTGTACCATGATAATTGGTACATTTGGTTTCATTTAAAATTTTCTTTTGACAAAAAATTCTTTATTTTCCTTAGATTAAAAAAAAATATCTAAAATAAAAAATGATACACAGACAGAATTTATTGGACGAGTTTTATTGAAATTTTTTCAATAAACTAATGAAGTTTTCATCATAATGTGATTGAAAAATTTCTTAAGTTTTGAAAAAAAGCTTTATAGCTTCAATGAAACTGTTTTTAAAGAAACTATTTCATTAGTCATATGAAATTTTTAATAAATAAAATTCGATTTTTCGTTAAATTTTATGAAAAACTGCCTTGTGGTGTAATGGTTAGCGCGTTGGACTGTTACACAGATGACTTCGGGTTCGATTCCCGGTGACGACAGCATCAATTTAGAAAAATAATATGTATGAGTTTTCTATCACTTATATGTATCGTTGCGCCCACCTTCGTTGTTCCCATAGCACTTAATCCCACCGAAGTAAAATAATGAACCAGGGCTATGAATCAAAAAGCTTCAATAAATTCGCCAACTCTACATCAGGTGGCGAGCAACAACTGTTCTAAGATTTATCATCTGACGCAATTACAATGTTTCCATGTTTGAGGCCCTTCATCTTTCATCACCTTTCATCTCTCCACTATCCCCTTTCCAAAAAACACACCACATTAATAAATAGAATGAATTTCCTAAGTGTTGCTTCTCTTTAAAAAAAAAATTTAATGAAAAGTTTCAATGGACCAGTTCAAGTGACATTTCATAAATTCATTATATCATGCAGAGAATTCTCTCAATGTAGTAAAAACTATTGTTTTTACTAATTTGGGAGTTAATTTTTGATAGTCGTTTTTTACGAATTGGCGAGTTTTTTTTTTTAATTCTTAATAGTATAAATAAAAGAAAATCGTTTATTATTACGCACTTTGGCTTAATTTTTTATAGTTAATATATAGAAAATTACTTTATTTTTACAGAAAAAACGTGAATATACGTTTAGTAGTCTGAAAGTACATATTCCTTTGGGTTTAAAGACAAAATTCTGTGAGTGTAGTCTTGATGATGATGAAATGTATGATTTAACAATTATTGTAGAAAAAGAAGTTGAAAAGAGAAAAACATGAATTGTTTGATTTAATATAAAACTTTTGTACTCATTCGCAATTTTGTTTGCTTTATTTTTCTTTGCAGAGGAATTTTATATCAAAATCAACAAAATTATAAAAATGCCGTAATAAGTTTTAAAAAGGCCTTGAATTTTCGACCCAATTTAGCAGGTAAGATGTTAAATAAAATAATTAAAAATAAATACTTGAGCAAAATATATATTTAAAATTTTTAATTTTTAGTGGCCTACTTAAATATGGGCATATCTTTAATAGCCTTAGGCAAATGTAAAGATGCTGCTCAAGTCTTACAAGAGGGCTCCAAAATAGATGGTACTGGGGTTAGAGATCGTACGGCACATGAAAATGCTAGAATTACATCGTACCTGCAGTTGGGAGCTCTCTTTGTGGAACAGAGTAAATTACAACGCGCTTTGGCTGTATATCGTGAAGCTTTGCATGAGTTACCGCACAATTATTATAAACGTGATATAATCTATCATCGTATAGGGGATATATTTGGTCGTTTGCAACAATGGGATGATGCTGAGAGATATCATCGGGCTGCTTTAGAGTTACAACCAAATCAGGTGGCAGCTCATTTATCATATGGAATAACATTAGCTAAAAATGTAAGTGAAAAAGATTTGAAAAAGATTAGCACTAGGGAGAGAGAGAGAGATAGAAAGTTGTTATTAACTGAAAAATCTTGTTTTCTTACAGAGCAGTAGAATCTCGGAAGCTGAAATGTGGTTTAAGCGCGCTTTGCAATTGGCACCTGAAGAAGCCAGCGTTTATCATCATTATGGTAGGAATTATTTTTAAACGACAATTGAACCAATTATTTAACGAGAATTTAATAAATTTTTATACAAAAAAAATTTTAATTTGAAAACCTTAAATTTAATTTTCTGTTACAATAGAAAACAAATAATGGAACTAAAAAAAAATTATGAATAATTTGTTGAGCTTTTTTTTAAGATTTTAAAAATCTCTATATCTTTAACTAAAATAAAAAACTTTAACTATAAATTATTAACAACATTCTGTTTTCTATTATGTTTCGTTTTTTTTATAGCTGAATTCTTAACACAACAAACCCGCTTAGCAGAAGCTATAACATATAGAGTAAAAGCCGCTGAATTAGCTTCCCAAGACTACTCCCTAGTGGTGGCCGCAGCTACGGCTTTGAGACTAATGGATCGCAAACAAGAAGCAGAAATTTGGTATAGAAAGGTAAGCATTTTATAAATCTGTATTTTTTTTTTTTTTTTAAAGGAAAGCAACTCTCAGGAAATTCTTCTTATTTATTAATGTGTTGGTTTCCTTGGATAGGGTATAGTGGAGAGGTGAAAGGTGGGGCAAGATGAAGGGCTTCAAACATGGCAAATACTGTAGTTTCGCGAGATAAAACATCTTAGAACAGTTGTTGCTCGCCACCTGATTGAGAGTTTGCGAACTTGTTGAAGGTTTTTGGTTCATATCCCTTATTTATTATATTACTTCGGAGGGGTTAATTGCTAAGAGAAGGCTGAAGTTGAACGCTGCTATACATATGCGGGATAGAAAAACGAATACTTATTATTTTCTAAATTGATGTTGTCGTCGCCGGGAGTCGAACCCATCTATGTAACTTTCAAATCACATTACAACGCCCCACAATGCAATTAACTCTACCTCTATAAAAAGACTGATTTTCCCAAAATGCGGAAAAATGTAGACATATTTTATCTTGAAAACTATGAAAGATGTAGTCGAAGTGCCATGTGTTTGCTGTTATATTTTAAGATGAAGTAGTTTGGAAAAAATTATTTTGGTGAGCAGTTGCAACATTATTAAACATATGTTTTCTGTTTTAACGGGCCACGTAGTTTAGTATTTTTTGGAGCCATCAAAAATAGACGATCTAATCGTTATGTAATTCAATACTATCATTTGAAAAGTCTCAGTCCAACCAGTATTAAAGCCGAGCTAGATTCTATTCGTGGGGGTCTACTCCTTGGTTTACGTCTATCAAATATTGGGTGGCAGAGTTTAAAAGATGCTGTACGAGCTGTTAAGGAGAATACTGTAGTGGGCGACAAATTGAATGTTCGCAATTGAAGTGGATGATCGTCGACTGAAGGTACGTGAGCTGGCTGAAATTATAAGCATTTCAAAAAGTGCTCTACTTACATCGCAGCGTTTGCTCACAGTAGAGCAAAAACGGAGTAGTGAAGATGTTTTAACAAAGTGTTTGGCGATGTTTCACCGCAATAAAGCAGAGTTTTAACGGAGATAGATGAGTCGATGGATGAGACATGGGACCACCACTTCGCACCTGAGACAAAGGTAGAGTCAGACTGGAATAGGAGAATCGTGTGCAAGGAAAGCGAAGATAATTCCATCTGCAGCCAAGCTCATGGCGTTTGTTTTTTTGGGATGCGTGTTGTATAATATTTTTTGATTATCTACAAAAAGGAAAATCAATCAACGGCAAGTGTTATTCTAACTTATTGCAACATTTAAGCGATGAAATTAAATAAAAATGGCCGCATTTGGCGAAAAAGAAAATATTGTTTGCTCAAGACAAAGCACCAGTTCACTGATCCACTGTTGCAATGGCCAAAATTAATCAATTATAGTTCGAATTCGTTCAGCACGCAACTCATTCGCTAGATTTAGCTCCCATGGATTATTTTATATTTCCAAACTTGAAAAAATGACAGTGTGGTAAAAGATTAGTCAACAATGAAGAGGTGTAGTCTGCAGGTGATGACTATTATAAGGAGCAAAATAGTTCTTACAATAAACAGGGTATCGAAGCTATTGAATATCGGTTCGAAAAGTGTATCGAGCTAAAGTGAGATTATGTTGAGAGATAAAGAAAATGTTTTCCAAATTTGTTGAGTTTTCTTTGTTAGGTCGGCTAACTTTGGGAAGGCCCTCGTACATATTAGGTTGTTCAGCAATAACGAGAGAATTGTTAAGTTCATTTAAAAAAAAAAACTGATTCAATTGCTGGTAGAAGTAATGAAGAAGACTGAAATTGGATAGAGAAAAGTTGTATTTTAAATCAATTGAGCACTTTATTAGACAGAATAAAATTGTACTTTTTTTATAAAAAATTTTTGTATTGAAAATATTTTTCTTAATCAAAAAATCACAGAATAATAAGTTTTACCTAATTATCTCTCTAAAAAGTTATAAAAATCTATATACAAAAATTCAGTTTTTTACAATTTCGCCTAGATACTAGTGCAACAAAAAAAAAAAACTGAAATGTAAAATTTCAGAAAAAAATTTGCTTTTGTGAAGTTTTCATATGTTTATAAATTTTTAAATATGAACCAAAATTGTGATATTTCTAAAAAAAAAAATAAAAATAAATTTAAATAAAAAAAAATCAATTTGAGTTTTTATTTATCGTGACCTAAAGCCGAACAACTACATCAAACATTTCTAAATATTTCAAAAAAATCCAACTTAACGCCCTGTTTATCTGTCACGAACGAAAAGAAATTTTTGTTAATATTATAAACAACCCCTTTTTTCGTGCATGTACAACGATTGACAATAGTAACCGAACGATAGCGTAATCAAATGGATTTTTTCTTTTAATTTAAGTTTACCTATAACGAAACCAGTTGAAAGTTATGTCCAATTCGGAAGAAAGCTAATACGCTTTCGTTAAAATAAAAGATGAAAAATTTTTTGACGTTTTCTTTATTTTTGTTAATTAAAAACAATCAACCAAAAAAATGCTCTAAAGATATAGTTTTTTTCTTAGGGCGAGTAACTTTTGCGTAAATAACCAGAGAATAACTTAAATCACAGACAATTTAATATAATTTTGGCATTCATAACTATGGTTAAGCCCTAAGCTTTGGTTAATTTGAGATAAATCAACAGGTCTTAGCCTCATTTCCACAATGTCTCCTTACACTGATAATAATCCATGCATAAAAATACGAAAAATGTTTGTAAAATAAACGAAGTTTTGTAAATTTTAGGAGAGTATTCGTTATTTTGACATACATTTTATATATTTATGCATAGATTATTATGAATGTAGCTACTAACTAGGACTTTAACTTTGTTGTAATTTCCCGTATAAATTTTGACTTTAATTGTTTGTTAAAATTTAATTGGACACTCAGTAATCGGGCCTTAAAATTATATTTATTTTTCTATTAAAAATTACATATTGAATTAACCCTGTTTCATACATATAGTATGAACCAATTTATAATTAGAATGAAAAAGTTTTGGGAAAAAAATTTCATGTACGTTTCCAACAGTTACTAAAGAAATTTATCCTATTCTTCTTAGTTTAAACGAGCTTAAGATCATTTATGTATTAATTACTTATTTCCAATATTTCGTCTCCACATTAGGTGACTTATTCAGGGAAAATTATTACAATTTGAAAAATTAGTTTTTTTTTTTTGTTATAAATAAATGATATTAAGCTCGTTTAAACTAAGAAGAATTAAATGAAAGAAGATCAAAGAAAACTTAGCATATTTGAAATTTATTCTATTTATGAAAATTGTTTTTGTGTATGCAAGTTAGAGTGTCCTTTAAAGTTAAATGTTAGAAATGTTGAGCCGCTACCCTCTAATTTTTTTGTATTTGTCTTGAAAATAACTCATGTGAAATTTTACTCCCCTACGACAACGCCTTCCCTACCCTAAGGAAAGCGCAAAATTACACATGTGTTATATTCAAGTCATCTTAGGGTTAATTTAGTACACAATATATTTTTATGGATTTATCGAATGGTTTTAGCCAGGGTTGTAAAAAAAGAATTCTTTTGTTCAAATATATATAAAAACGAACAGAATCTCCTTGAATCTGAATGCGGCATGGTACGGGTTAACGCTGTTCAATAAGTCCATAATTTTTGGCACATAATCTAAAAGTATTCTGTTATAATCTTTTACATCACGTTTCTTAAAATTACAAAGTAGAAAGAAAATCTTTAACGTTTTTTGAAAGTTGTTATAAATAAGTCTGGGGTCACTTGGGGTCGCAGATCCACATGGGTTAATAATGTTCGAAATATTTTTGATTTTAACTTTGAGTAATGCTAGGACATAGGACAGGTTAACGCCATCCAAAACAAGAAGCTTCTTTTATGTCTCACAATTATGAGTGTATTAAATAAAAAAAATTATGTTTCAGTAATCAATTTTAAAAACGTTTAAAATTTGAGGTCGGGAAGACGTGGCCGTAGGGGCGTAAAATTTCACATGAGTTATTTTCAAGACAAATACAAAAAAATTAGAGAGTAGCGTCTCAACACTTCTAACATTTAAACTTGTAGAACACCTTAAGGGACACTCTAATGCAAGTGTTTTAAAAATGCCGGGTTATTTAGATCCCAAGTCCATTTTAATGCTTATTTACATTTTATTTCTTTGGGTGGGCGTTGTGGTTAATGGTTAGCACGTTGGACTGTTACACAGATGGTCCCGGGTTCGATTCCCGGTGACGACAACATCAATTTAGAAAAATAATATGTATTAGTTTTCTATCACTTATATGTATCACCTTCGGTGTTCCCATAGCACTTAACCCTACCGAAGTAAAATAATGAATCAGGGCTATGAAACTAAAACCTTCAATAAATTCGCCAACTCTACATCAGGTGGCGCGCAACAACTGTTGTAAGACTTATCTACTCGCGCAATTACAGTGTTGCCATGTTTGAAGCCCTTCATCTTTCACCACCTTTCATCACTCCACTATCCCCTTTTCACCTTTCCAAAGAAAACAACACATTAATTAATAGGAAGACTTCCTAAGTGGTGCTTCTCTTTAAAAAAAAAAAAAAAAGAACATTATAAAAGTGTATATGAAAAGAGATACAAAATATCGACATAAATTTGTTTAAAATAAATTCCAATGACACTTGTATTTTCTTTTTATAATTTCAGGCTGTTAATCTTCGACCCAGTGATGCACATGCCCATACAAATCTTGGTGCCATCTTACATCTATTGGGTCACACGAGTAATGCGGCCGCTAGTTACAAAGAAGCATTGAGACTGCAACCTGGAGATGCAACAACTTTGGGTAATTTAGCCAAATTGGGACTAACAGAAACCAAATAAAAACATAATCGTATGAAAAAAACAAACCAGAATAAACACAAACTTATATAAATTTAACCCTTCCTAAGCCCAAACCAAAAAAAAATATATATTTTTATATAAAAAAAAAAAACATAAAATAAAATAAAATAAAATAAACCCCCAAAAGAAATCTTTAAAAGATTTAATTGTAAACATAATGTATCATATATAAAATTAAACCTAAAGACCAAAATTAAACATTTTTTATTTACTTATCAAAAAAGCAAATCAACAACTTTTTGAATTAGTGTAAATACATCAATCAAGTAAATTAAGAAATTGGTATTGAAATAAAATCCATGTTTCTCTTATCCCCCTTAAATATAATAATCACCTGAGTAAACATTTAAATTGATTATTTTAATGTTTTCTTTTTATTTTTTCAGGGACCGTAATCATTATGAGTTTTATAATAAAAATTACACAATAATGATTATATATTCTTCAATGGTAATGATTATTTTTGAGTAATATTAACAAAAATAAGCTATAATCATTATTTTTGAGCAAAAAAAATACAACTCAAAAATTATCATTATTTATGATTTTAATTTTTTTCGATCAAAATAAAACTTACTTTCATAGAATTTTTAAGATGCCTTTCACAAAAATCCTCAAACTTTTGGAGTGTGTTCAACATATGATATGTTGAATTCCAATGAGTTGCAACATCAAGCACTGGTTGCGGTAGTTTATTATTATTATTGTTTTTATATTTATTACTATTATTAATTTTAATAATTTTACTATTGTGCTCACTTTGAAATATTCCTTATAACTGACCGAGTTAGTAATAGTATTTTACTTGTACCCAATTTAAACAACAATCTATAAAAAGACTAAATATTCGTAAAATTAAAAATGATATGGAAAAAATTTAGTAATAGTTTGCTTTCAATTTGAATTATAACAGCTTGCAGTCTTTGTGACATTGATTTTTTATTTTTTTTTAAATTGGGTATAGATTTACATACCAGCTTTACTATTCTTAATGCCCAGTATACATGGCATAGTACCACGAGTTGGGCAATGAAAGTGAGTTTTATTTTGAGCGAAAAAAATAAGAATCATAAATAATTATTATTTTTGAGTTTTATTTTTTTTACTCAAAAATAATGATTATGGCTGATTTTTTTTATTATTACTCAAAAATAATCATTACCATTGAAGAAAACTTTAAAAATCAGAAATTTAAAAATCATGACGGATATGCAAAGATTGCCAACAAATAATAATAATGGTGCAATCATTTTTTTTTTATGTCTGTTCTAAGTGATTGATTTTTTGATTTAAAAAAACGAACAATAATCATTATATACGGTCCCTGATTTTTTTGTTTCGTTTTTAATATTTCATGTACATACCCCGAATTGTAATTGTTCTTTTGTTTTAATGTGTATATAAATAACCCAGTTTGGCTTTAATTTTGTTGTATTTGAAAAATTTAAAACAAAAATTCGCTAATTAAGTAAAATCAATTAAATTGTAAATTATCTTGTAGATAATTAAATTTAAATTATTATTGCAAGAAGGTAAGTTGAATATATGCTGAAAAATTTATAATTTACCTGTCTAGCAATTTGATTATAAATAATTATTATGATAAAAAAGAAAAAAAAAAACCAAACTTATCTCAGATTACAGATAAACATATTGTAAATTATTGAAATTATATTAAACATAAAAACCAAAAACTATATTCGTAAAAATATAAAGAAAAACCTAAATATAAATATTTCAAAAGAAAAAAATTACAAAAAAAAAATAATAATGTGTTTTATTTCATGAATAGATTGACATTTCGATAAAATGTCAATTAAAAAAATATCAGTTTTAATATCACCAAGCACACTGAGCGTATGAGTTATTATGTGCGTAACGCCACGTATAGGGATTTACATATTAATTATAATGAGCACCTTTTCTACACTCACAATTTTTTTTTTGTGAAGACTACTAAATATATACAGTAGAGTGGGTCAATTTGTTCGGTACCGAAAAACTTGACAAGGAGTATAGCAGGAACATAATCTACAAGAAATTCTAAGAATATTTGGCGAAGAAATCATGGTTTTTTACTTGAAATTTTTTATGGGAGTTAAACAAATGAAAAAAAAAATTTCATTTTTTTTTTTTTTTTTTTTTTTTTAATTTTAATTTTAACCAATACTCAGGGATGCCCCCTACTCATGCAGTGCATTGTATTGATCAGGAAAATAGGGTATGGGAGGGAGGAAAGAGGGAGTAGTGTTTGTAGATATTTGATTTAAATTTTTCTAAATTGTAAGTAACAGGGAAGACTTCTGAGGGAAGTTTGTTCCACATACGAATCGTTCGACTAAAAAACGAATTTTCTCTGTAATGCGTTGTGCGAAACACAGGACAATCAACTACAAACGGATGTGCTTTACTAGATAAGCGAGTATTACGAATAAAAACTCGGGCTCGAGGAATAAGTTCACTTATCTCAGATGAGTACCTCCCATGGTAATATCGATTGAAAAGTGTCACACAACCCACATTCCGACGATGATCCAATGAATGTTGGAAACACTACTGCCATTGATAAGCTTCACCGCCCTCCCCTGAACACGGTCCAGAAGCTTCAGAATAGACACTGAAGCTCCTGCCCATATATGAGAGTTGTATTCTGGAAAACTGGATTTGAATTGATGAAAATTTAACATATATCATCGACAGTGTGCGTTTTTAACAGGAAATTCTTTCAGCTTTCTATATATGTATTCACAATGCGCTCCGTTAGGCTAGTTGGTAGCGTGCTAGCTTATAAGTGCTGGGGTCGTGGGTTCGATTCCCACCAGAGCCATTGGTATGTTTTCGCTACAACGAGCCAAAAGCCATAGTAGCTAGTGCTCGGTTAGGGTAATGGGATATAATTTGGGATTTTATGATTATTAATAAATAAAAAAAAAAAATAAAATAAAAATTAATATTAATATTAAATGCTGAGATCGAAAGTTAAATTCATCACATACTATAATGAGCATTTCTTGTTTTGGTCTAGAATCGAGGTTTACCATTCGAAATAAAATCAAAAAAAAAAAACTATATTATATTCATATTGAAAAAAATACCATATATGTAGCAATAGCTAGATTTATTTTTCCTTTTGAAAAAATATATGCTGTTATAATTTTTTTTTTTTTTATTTTAAGATGGTGTAACGACTTATTTTTGCTAGGGTATACTCAGTCACTGTCCAGTGTTCGCTACAAGAAATAAATGTACACCGCTGTAGTAATTTCAATTCAAAACACCTATATTTAACTTTATTTAGTTAATTAAAATATTTCAGTACAATATATTAGCAGAGTTTATGCTTCGGGTGTCCTCGTATCTTCTCGTGTGCTTGTCTCTCGTGGATATTGGGAGCTCGTCCCACCTCCTCCACTCCGATCCTTCACTCTCTTGGTTGTTCCGTGCGTTGATTGACGATAAGTGGCTTGTAAATATGCTCGGAAACGTTCGGCTGCGCTCGGCTCGTCCTCGGGTACCACGCTCTGTGTCTCTTTATAGCTTCTACACTATGCCGTGTTGTTCTCGTACTCCCCGTATTACTTCCGGTACCGGAAATTGCTTATTTTAGCACTCGGGATTGTTCGGCTCGACTCGGATCGCCTTCGGGTCACCCACTTCGTTCTGCGTCACACTCCTTGCCCTTCGTTTAGACGTTTCACCTTTACCTTCTGTGCTTCGGCTGATGAGGTATGATGACTTTCGCTCTCGAAATCGTTCGGGTTCGCTCGGGTCTTCTTCGGATCCGCCCTCGGCCCCGCTGGTTATGCTTCACTTGGTTTCCCTTCGGTCGTGATCGCTAAACACGGCCAGAAATTCCACCCAGTGCCACCACACCAAATCGTCTGTCCGATAATCTAGTTCGTGATCGCTAAACACTTGTAGATTACCCGACAGCAGATTTACTGTGGTCGTGTAGTTAGACCTGCTTGTAATATTTCGGATTTAAGGTTAATTATAACTGCCAAAACCCACAAAGTGATCGGTAAACACCAAGTGGGCTCTGGTTTCGGATCTCTGTAACTTCGTCAGGTGATCGAAAAACACCATCCGAAGTTCACCGGTGCTCGGAAACCACCAGTGGAGATATATACGCTCTGCTACCACCACCAAATGTCTTCTCTAGGTGATCGCTAAACACCAAGAGAAGATATTTCTATCTACTCCGTTTACACTAACTTCGTGTGGTGATCGGTAAACACCACCCGAACACTATTTACTACTTTTACTCAGTTATAGTCTTCGTCAGGTGATCGCTAAACACCATCCAAAGTTCTATAACACACTCGACACAATTTCTTCACACCAGCTAACGCACAATCACTCTCTGATATTTTCACTCAGTTATAGCCTTCGTCAGGTGATCGCTAAACACCATCCAAAGGGCTATAACACACTCGACACAGTTTCTAAACTTCGGCTGGTGATCGCTAAACACCAGTCGAAGTGTCTACCAGGTTCACTATTTACTTCGAGGATACTTACACACTTGATCGCTGCTAAAAGAATGAGACCTTCTTCCTATTTTGGCTGCCCTTTTATACTTTGATGTCAACAAATAATTCTACCAACAAATGTTAGTGGCAATGCTTTGTTGCTAGTGTAAACTAACGGCACCTAAATTCCTTAATTTTGTCTAACTTGTAAACAACCTTAATAGTTGTTGCTATATGTTTATTAGTACATTTAATCATGCGTATTGCTGTTGTTGTTTCTTGTTTACAAGTTTGGTCAGTGCATGTTACTGCATGTACGTGGAGTCTGTGTGTTGTTATTGCTATTTTACTGTTCATATTACAACTACAGTGTGTGACATAAGTTTGTGCCCAAACTTGTCGTCACATTCCCCCCTTTCTTTAGAGGAAAAGACTAAATGTTCAATGTTTAGTTTAGTCAATGTTTTATTGAGATTCTTATTTTATTCCCAGTATCTCACCGATGCGTTACCACCCTTTGATATACGTATCCTGTACTTTAGGCCGCTAGTCTCCTTCATAAGATTCAGGCGCTTTCTTCTCGATGGGTCTTCCAGCAGCGTTGTGACGTATGACCATGCTTCACCTGGGAGCGGTTTTCCCGTTAAATTTTCTATACCGCCTATGGCCTCACCGTTCCATAATACATCTACCCTTAACGCGTTCGGCAGCCTACCTGGCGACATAAACTTTTTCGGCATCTCCCTTATGATTTCGTCTGGAACCTTGTTCCGGCTCGTAACCACTTCTTCGGCAGGCGTGTCGATACTGTCTGATTCGGACCATAAACTTTCCATTGATTGGCCTGCCGTTAAGGTCAGAATGTCGTCCCTGTACCACGCCGCCGTATTCTCCTCTAGCTGAATCATCAGATCGTCAACTGACACATTCGACACCGGTTGTGAACGCTGCTCAGGAAATAAGTCAGTAACAGCGTTTTCTGAAGATTTTTGTGCAACCGGCTGCCTCATAGATTGCAATTTTTCTGCGCCTCTTATGGTTTTTACCCGAGCCAAACGCACTCTTGTCTCACTGACCCTTGCTGTCCTGCGGTTTAAGTCCTCGTACCTTTGACGGACCATTTTACGGGTATCTTCGAAACTTGCATTATCTGCGGGATTCATTGTCAACACTGTAATTATAGATCATTGTTAGCAAAATACAAGTTTTTAAACTTGATGCACACAAATGAAAAGGACATGTACTATGACTCTACTACGCACGACATTCAACATTGAAAGGTTTAAGTTCCCCAATATGCGCAGTTCTTCTGCGTCTACCGTCACCATCTGCTTCTACAATTACTGGTGATATAAACGACTTCACTGTAAAGGGGCCATCATATTTCGGTGCCAGTTTCGCTGCAAATCCATCTACTGCTTTCGAAAGATGATGTTGTTTCACCAGCACCCTGCCACTCTTTTTCGCCTCTGATCCTGCGACGCTATCTCCATATTTCTCCTTACCAGCTTAAAAATCTCCTGAAGCATTTTTGTCCTCTCGTTGGGTTCTTGTACCTCGCCTCCCGTTCCGTGAGTGACTTCGTCATACAGCGCCTTTGGTAGCCGAGGTTACCTTCCTTGTGTTACAAAACTGGGGCTATATCCAGTTGTCTCTGACACGCTTGAATTTATCGCCAGCATAATTTCAGGCAAGAAATCATCCCACATTCGTTGATTCTCTCCTGCAAACTGCGCAATCATCGTCTTTACCGTTCAATTCGCCCGTTCTGTTGGATTCTCCTGAGGTGTATACGGTGCTGTCAATTGATGATGTATACCTACTTCCTCCAGAAATCTCTCGAATGCACGACTAGTGAACTGCGTTCCATTGCCGGTTACCAATACCTTAGGTACCCCAAAGCGGCTTATAATCCGTTCTCGTAACGCCTTCTTCACTGACTCCGTCGTGGTCTTCCTCATTGGCACTAGCTCCGTCCATTTCGAAAACTTGTCGGAAAACACTAACAGCATCGAATTTCCATGCTTGGATCGCGGCAATGGTCCAACAAAATCCGAGCATACGATCGCCCATGGTTCCTCTGGTATCTGCGTCAGCATCATTCCTGCAGGCTTTTGTTGGCTGGCCTTATACCGTTGACACGATTCGCACTTTCTCACGTAGCTCTTAACGTCCCTAAACAATCCTGGCCAATAGTATCGTTGCGTTACCCTTGCGATTGTTTTCCTGCTTCCTAGATGTCCAGCACTTGGTGTGTCGTGATTCTCCTTCAGTACTCGTTCGCGCATATATTTTGGAACACATAATTTCCACTGTACTCCTCCATCAGTTTCATCTCGACTTGGGATGTGACGATAAAACTGACCGTTTTCCATTATGTAATCTGAAAACTTCTCCGGATTCTCCTGAACGTCCTTCTTCTTTTTCTCCAACCAAGTACACTTCTCCTTGACAGATTCGTTAGTTGTAGTACACAACTTGTTTAAAGGTTCCCGTGACAACGCATCTGCAACCACATTACTCTTCCCCTTACGATATTCTACATCAAAGGTATACTGTTGGAGTTCCAATGCCCATCTCGCAATTCGTCCAGAAGGGCTCTCTATACTATTTAACCATTTTAGAGATAGATGATCAGTAATTACCTTAAATCGATAGCCTGCCAAAAACTGCCTCATCTTCCTGATTCCCCACACGATCGCCAGACACTCCTTCTCCGTTGCTGAGTAGTTACATTCCGCCTTATTCAACCGTCGGCTTGCGTAAGCAATGACACGTTCCCCATTGTTGAGATTTTGCGTGAGTACTGCCCCCAATCCAAAGTTGCTTGCATCAGTTTGGAGAATAAACTGTTTGTCGAAATCTGGACACGCCAATACCGGTGCCCCTGTCAACCGTTCCTTTAGCATCTCAAAAGCTTCCTGTTGTTCCTTTCCCCATTTCCATCTCACACTCTTCTTTAGCAAACTCGTCATCGGTGATACCAGGTCTGCGAAATCCGTAACGAATCTGCGATACCACGAAGCTACTCCTAACACTCGTCTGACTCCTTTTACATCTTTTGGTGGAGCCATCTCCTTTATCGCCGCTATCTTATCTGGATCCGTCTGTATACCGTCTTCTCCCACAACATGACCAAGATATTTTATTTTCTTCTTCATGAACTCACATTTCTCCGGGTTAATCCTTAGATTCGCCATCTTCAACCGCCTAAATACTTCCTTTAGATTTGCCATGTGTTCCTCCAGCGTTTTACCAATTACAATAATATCGTCCAAGTAAGCAAAAGCATGCGGTTCCATTTCGGGACCAATGACTTGGTCCAACGCTCGTTGAAACGTAGCTGGTACAGAATGCAGTCCAAACGGCATGACCTTCCACTGGAACAATCCTCTTCCTGGAACTGTAAACGCGGTGAAAACTCTGCTTTCCTTTTCCATTGGTATTTGCCAGTAACCGTTTTTCAAGTCCAACGTGCTGAAGTATTTAGCATCTCTCAACCTTTCCAAAATCGAATTTATCCGAGGTAACGGGTACGCGTCTGGCACAGATTTGTTATTTAGTTGTCGAAAATCACAGCATAGCCTCCATTTCCCATTCTTCTTCGGCGCCAATACAATTGGAGAACTGTATGGGCTGTGCGAGGGTTCGATGCATCCATTTTCCATCAATTCGTCTACCAGATCACCAATTATCTTCTGCTTCGCTGGATTTGTCGGCATGTACCTCTGTTTAAACGGTATCTCATCCTTCATCAATATTCGGTGTTCCGCTACATTCGAGAGACCTGTTCCCGCTTCAAATTCTGATAACTCATTTTCCAAAAAAATTTTTATACGAACCTCTTCGTCGATTTCTTCCTCGCTGCTTACCCTGGTACATCTAACCTTCGGTTTTCTTGTAGGTAACTCCTCCTGCTCCTCAAACCTGTCCACCACATCTCCAATAGTTGGTGTTGCCTTCATCTTACGCAAGTAATCCACTCCGAGTATTAAATTGATAATTAAATTAATAATGGCATATCCACACGTTTGTTTCCGAATGTTACTTCCACTGGCGCTGCTTCATCTACTGTAACCGGTGTCCCGTTCGCTAGAGATACCCCCACGTCAACTCCCACACGTTCTGTCTCCTCAATCAATTCGGACGCATATGTTGTACTCACAAAACTGTTGGATGCTCCTGTATCAATTAACGCCTCAGCATCATGTTCTCCTATTCTCACTTTCGCATATATATGCCCCTGCCGAGCATAAATTGACTTAAGCGACGAAGCTGCCAAGTCCGTTGATCCTGTTAAGGGTATTTTCCCTTGGACCTCACCCGCCCTTATTGATGAAGTCCTGTTTCGTTTCCCGTTTTCTTACCACAACAATCTCGTGTATAAACGTCCACACGGCCGCAATTCCAGCAGAATAATCTGGATGGATTTCGACACATCCGTTGACCATGTCCGTCCTGTCCGCACCGGCGGCACGCTGTTCGAGGGTTAATTGTACTCACCATAGTGGGTTGTCTAACTTCCTCCAATGCCCCGGCTACCGCTGTTGTATTTGTCTGACTGCTTCCGCGAATTATCTGAGGTTGAGATCGAGGTCGTGGAATTTGATGTTGGGGTGCTGGTTGCAGGGTTGCAGGGTTGCAGCTTCTCTTTGTAGATCTTCATAGTCTCCTGCCAATTCAAGAAGCTCTTGCAGGTTCCTAAAATCTCTACGCTTGACATACATCTTGTAGTTAGGGTTTATGTTTACATACAGCCTTTCCAGTTTTTGTTCCTCACTGTATCCTGCTTGTCGCATTAAATCTTGCAAATTCACCATATATACTTTAAATGGTTCACCTGTTCGCTGCTTTCCGGTTCTGATTTTATCTTCCAGCTTCGCAAATTATCCCGGAGGTAGGAAAAACTCCAGGAAATCTCGTCTAAATCCTTGCCATCTTAGCCAGCGCTTGTTGTTATTTCTAAACCACGAAAGCGCTAGGTCCTTTAACAACTCCGGCATTGTCCTCGGTAACAGATCCAGCTGGATCTCGTAAACGTCTGCTAGTTCCTCGACCCGCTCCAAAAAAGCTATCGGATCCTTGCTACCATCATACTTAAATGACCATTTCCGTACCTGATCTACTGCCTGTAAGTAGTTCTCACGTTCTTCCGTTGGCAACTCTAGCTCCGTATTGTTAACAGTTATCTTGGGTACTTCCGACAATGTATTAACTCCATCACTTTTAGCTGGCAACTCCTCTTTATGTGTTGGTGTCGGTGCTCTGAGATGCTTTTGCTGCAGAGCTTCCAGTCTTTCAGTCACATCAGCCTCATGGATATCCTTTTTGATGAAATCTGTCATGCGCTTCCGCAACTCATCTACCGTTCCATCAGTTCCAAGGCCAAACTCGGCCGCATAGCAAGTTAAATCCTCTCTCCGTAAACTGTAGACCCACTTCGTGCTCACCATTTTGACTCGTTTTAGCTTAGTGTATCTCTTTCTTGTTAATTAGCCTGCTCGGGCGCCACTTGTTACGACTTATTTTTGCTAGGGTATACTCAGTCACTGTCCAGTGTTCGCTTCAAGAAATAAATGTACACCGCTGTAGTAATTTCAATTCAAAACACCTATATTTAACTTTATTTAGTTAATTAAAATATTTCAGTACAATATATGAGCAGAGTTTATGCTTCGGGTGTCCTCGTATCTTCTCGTGTGCTCGTCTCTCGTGGATATTGGGAGCTCGTCCCACCTCCTCCACTCCGATCCTTCACTCTCTTGGCTGTTCCGTGCGTTGATTGACGATAAGTGGCTTGTAAATATGCTCGGAAACGTTCGGCTCGTCCTCGGGTACCACGCTCTGTGTCTCTTTATAGCTTCTACACTATGCCGTGTTGTTCTCGTATTCCCCGTATCACTTCCGGTACCGGCAATTGCTTATTTTAGCACTCGGGATTGTTCGGCTCGACTCGGATCGCCTTCGGGTCACCCACTTCGTTCTGCGTCACACTCCTTGCCCTTCGTTTAGACGTTTCACCTTTACCTTCTGTTCTTCGGCTGATGAGGTATGATGACTTTCGCTCTCGAAATCGTTCGGGTTCGCTCGGGTCTTCTTCGGATCCGCCCTCGGCCCCGCTGGTTATGCTTCACTTGGTTTCCCTTCGGTCGTGATCGCTAAACACGGCCAGAAATTCCACCCAGTGCCACCACACCAAATCGTCAGTCCGATAATCTAGTTCGTGATCGCTAAACACTTGTAGATTACCCGACAGCAGATTTACTGTGGTCGTGTAGTTAGACCTGCTTGCAATAGTTCGGATTTAAGGTTAATTATAACTGCCAAAACCCACAAAGTGATCGGTAAACACCAAGTGGGCTCTGGTTTCGGATCTCTGTAACTTTGTCAGGTGATCGAGAAACACCATCCGAAGTTCACCGGTGCTCGGAAACCACCAGTGGAGATATATACGCTCTGCTACCACCACCAAATGTCTTCTCTAGGTGATCGCTAAACACCAAGAGAAGATATTTCTATCTACTCCGTTTACACTAACTTCGTGTGGTGATCGGTAAACACCACCCGAACACTATTTACTACTTTTACTCAGTTATAGTCTTCGTCAGGTGATCGCTAAACACCATCCAAAGTTCTATAACACACTCGACACAATTTCTTCACACCAGCTAACGCACAATCACTCTCTGATATTTTCACTCAGTTATAGCCTTCGTCAGGTGATCGCTAAACACCATCCAAAGGGCTATAAAACACTCGACACAGTTTCTAAACTTCGGCTGGTGATCGCTAAACACCAGTCGAAGTGTCTACCAGGTTCACTATTTACTTCGAGGATACTTACACACTTGATCGCTGCTAAAAGAATGAGACCTTCTTCCTATTTTGGCTGCCCTTTTATACTTTGATGTCAACAAATAATTCTACCAACAAATGTTAGTGGCAATGCTTTGTTGCTAGTGTAAACTAACGGCACCTAAATTCCTTAATTTTGTCTAACTTGTAAACAACCTT
Source organism: Delia radicum (assembly GCA_021234595.1). Taxonomy (NCBI): domain Eukaryota; kingdom Metazoa; phylum Arthropoda; class Insecta; order Diptera; family Anthomyiidae; genus Delia; species Delia radicum. Next base: position 23,458,042 of record CM037854.1, on the reverse strand, counting down.
AATAGTTGTTGCTATATGTTTATTAGTACATTTAATCATGCGTATTGCTGTTGTTGTTTCTTGTTTACAAGTTTGGTCAGTGCATGTTACTGCATGTACGTGGAGTCTGTGTGTTGTTATTGCTATTTTACTGTTCATATTACAACTACAGTGTGTGACATAAGTTTGTGCCCAAACTTGTCGTCACAATGGACTAATTTTTTTTAATTTTTGTGAAATTAGAATCATACGAGTACGGACCAATAAGTCCGTGACTTTTCGAACTTCCCTCTTAGTTATATGAAATGCAACACTGCTCCCATCAAGTACCACCTGTTAATGGACCACTGTCAAATTTTGAGCAAATTCCGTCATTTGCTTTGCGTTTAACAGCTGTGCAAATCATTCAACCTCGTGGATTTTTTTAAAAATGAAAAAAAAATGAATTTCGAGCGCTCATTAAACATTATTTTTTGCGAAAAAAAAACCGTCAATCAAACCAACGAAAAACTTGATAAATACTATGGGGACTCTGCACCATAGATTACAATGTTAAAAAATGGTTTACTGACTTTCGCTGTGGTCGCACAAATACAAATGACGCTGAACGTTCTGGACGGCCAATTGAGGTCAATACACCCGAAAATGTTGAAAAAATCCACAATATGGTGTTGGCCGATCGAAGAGTAAAAGTGCGTGAGATTGTTGATGCCATTTTAAATGATCAGTTGGTTTTAAGAAAGCTGTCTGCAAGATGAGTGCCGCGTTTGCCCTCAATTGACCATAAACGTGTAATCGTGGCCAATAAGGTGATGGCAACAGTTTTTTTGGATGCACGCGGGATAATCCCCATCGATTACCTTCAAAAGGGAAAAACAATAAACGGCGAATAATATGCCAGCTTATTGGACCGATTTAACGAGGATTTAAAAAATAAACGACCCCTTATGGCCAAGAAATGCCTATTTTATGGACCTCAAAAAATTCAATTTTTTGGAACATATACAAAAATTGAAGAAACGTTGGACTAAATCTATTGAGCTAAAAGGAGATTATGTTGAAAAATAAATGTTTTTTGTTGCAAAAAAAAACAAATATGTGTTTCATTTAAAAAGTCACGGACTTATTGATTCCCCCTCGTATGATGCAGCTTGTTGCAGTTATGTGTTTCGCTTTGTTGTGGTTTGTTTTTAAAAATGGTTTCCCTCAAAGAAATTAATATTTCGAAACTTGTTTACTTTTTGGTTTTGACTAACTATTACCAAAAACCTTTCAAAGCTTTAATTGGTAGGGAATTTTTTCCATATGATTACAGATTTAAAAAGCTTAGAAAATGTTCTTTAAACCAAGCCCTCTTCCGGTGATACAGGCTAATTTTTCATCAATTGCAATCCATTTTTGCATGAACTGACATGTAATTGAATAAAAAATTCTTAGGAATACACTCCGACAGAGGTCTTATTTTTCTCAGCTTTCTATATATGTGGTCATATTTTAAATATTCTGCACCTAAGTTAAGTTTTTTTTTGGTGTTTTTTTTTGTCAATGAGTCAATGAGTAAAATTGACAAAAACCTCCAAAAGGTTTACTTAGTATCCGATTTTTTTTTTCATTTTGAGCACAGATATAGAAAGCTGAGAAAATTTTATTTCTATACCCTTGGTAACTTCTATACCCTAGGTAACCAAAAAAATTGACCTAGCCTAATATACACATCAAATTAGTTGAAAATCAGTTAAAAAATAACTACTTACTTTTCGTTTAAGGGGGGACATTACATTCGCGGCAGAGAAAACAGACCTTTTTTAAAAATTCATAACTCAGTCAAAAACACACATTTTTCCAAAATTTTTTTGTTATTATTGTAGAGAATTGAACAAGTTACAAGAAAAAAAATTCAAAAAAATATATTTTGCACTCCAACATGGTTTTATAGAGCTTCAAACTGGCGGCAGAGAAAAAACGGGGCCTCGTGGTTGCAGCGCTGGGAGTCGCAAAAATTGTCCGATCTGGAAAAAATTACTTTTTTAAATCTTAACAAAATTGGTTATCGTATGACACGAGTTTTTTTTATTAAAATTTTTTTCAATTTTTGGTGATGTTCCAAATTTCAAAGTGTGTTTTTTCGAAAAAAATATTGACTTTAAAAATTCATAAAAAATCGAAAAAAAATTTAAAAAAAGCTCGTGTCATACGACAGCGAATCAACTTTAAAAAAATACAAAAAAAAAACAAAAAATGTCGTCAAAAAATGAACCCGCTAGTGCCGCAACCAGTACGAAAAACATGGTTTCGAGATAAACGCGATCAAAGTTTGTGAACAAAGAAAAAAAAGGTTAAAAATTAAAAATGCGCTCTCAGTAATTCGGCCCTTACTTTTGAACCCGTAGGAATTTTTCCATGAAATTTTTTTTCTTAGAATCTTAAGAATGTTTACTAAAATACAAAATTATAAAATAAAGTCGATTTTAAAAAACGACCAATGTCATTTCCCCCCTTTTAACAATTGTATTTTTATACCCTCCATCCCATAGTGCAGGAGGGTATATTCACTTTGTCAAATGTTTGTAATTCTTTTAAAAAAATTCTGGGACCCCATAAACTATATATATTCTTGATCAGCATGGATAGAGAAGTCGATATAGCCATGTCCGTCTGTCCGTCTGTCCGTCTGTCCGTCCGTCTGTCTGTGGAAACACAAAATACTCCTCCAATACAGAAGAGGTACTGCTAATTTTCAGTCAAATTGTTTGTTGATATCATGAGCAGTTTTCTAGTGAAAATGATCAAAATCGGTTAACGCGTTCAAAAGTTATGAGTGAAAATGTGGGAAGACCTCTAAAATTTTTTTTTTTTTATTTCATCATACATACATACATACGTACATTCAATGCTTATACACAAGAATATACGCAAGCAGGGATGGCTGTCAATATCGCTGAATTACCGTCCCCGATTCTAACACCTTTCAACTGACTATCGTTATCGCTTAAATACCGTTACCGATATTCTTGAAATACCGTTATCCGTAAAATACCGTTACCTTAAAATACCGTTACCGAAATAATCTAACAAGATCTGAATAAAAAAACTTCTGTAAATAGATATATTTTCCCAAAGTGTGATCATAAACTAGACAGTCATTTAAACTCGGGCATAATGCGGTTAAAAATTGTGGTGTGCATTAACATTACCTGAATAATTAAAATAACGTTATCCTTAAAATGCCGTTAGCAAAATAATTGAAAAATCTTTTTCCCTAAAATAAAGTTACCGAAATATCTAAAATATCGTTACCGCTAAAATACCGTTAGCGAAATAAATAAAATACCGTTAACGCTAAAATACCGTTAACGCTAAAATCCCGTTACCGAAATAACTGAAGTATAGTTTCCCCTAAAATACCGTTACCGAAATAAAAGAAAATAGCGTTACTACGACCAATAACCACATAGAATCGGTTACCATCCATGGTCATGATCAACACTTAAAAACAAAAAAAAACCCACAAAATATTGTTGTTTTTTGTTTTGTTTTGTATACAGTATGTATGTACGGCCCTATGCTCCTTATAGGAACGACGGGAATATATATATATATGTATGTACGTATGAATTAGTAGCAATCGCATGCAGAGTTGCCAGGTTTGACGATTTAATACCCAAAATAACTAAATGACTATTTGACGACTTTTGCTTCCAAAATGACGATTTTTTGACAATAATTTAATATGTCAGCAAGATCTACTTATTTATCATTCTCATAAAATCGCCGGCTCGATTATTAAATTTATATTATTTCGTTAAAAATTGAAAGCAAAAACATTGTTTTTTGATCGATAGCTAGCTTTTATATGCTAATATGATGTGAAATACAATTTTGCAAAAATGCAAATCCTAGAATTGAATAAAACTTAATCCAAACCGCATTTATTTTTTTATAAATTCATTACGGGTTTAGCTTAATTTAGTTTCTGTGTTTATATGTTTAGAACATTTCTTTAAATTTTTATAAAATTTAATTGGAGTTAGATTTAAATAAAAATAAAAAAATTTTCATGTTAAAACACAAGGCATGGACTTTTTTTGCGAAACAAACAGATCTCTAGCCCGAATATATTTCATGTTGAAAGATGATATATATACAACTTTAAATGAAACAAAATAAATCCAAAAATAATCCGGTGCTTAAAAAACAGGCCTAATAATATAAATAAAGTGCCAAAATTTAATAATTAAAAATATAACATTAAGTTTGTTCGATAACACAAAAATTTGTACAAGATTTTACTGGAAGGTGTTCGTTTAGACAAATACGCAGTAAAAACTGGTAAAAAGAGAGAGTAAAGTGACAGTTTGATGCCAAAGAACTTACAAGTTTTTACTGGATACATTTTTGCCAGAAAGAATTTGTAAGATGAAAAAAACATATGACTAAAAAATAAAAAAATATGCTTGTATTTTTAGTAAACAAAAATTAAATTAAATTTTAATTGTTTATGGATTGAAAGTGAAAATGATTAAATAATTAACTATGGAAGAAGTTAAAAAACATTTAAATTATTTTTGGTCGATAATTTCAATTAACTTTTTCCTTTTCCATAATGGCCAGTTGATTTTTTTTTAATATTTAAAACAAGCTATTTTATCTAATTTAATAATTCCTACAAATTTTCTGTTCGTTTACTTTTTTGTAAATTTGTCTTACTATTTGTAATTTTGTTACTGAGTAGTTTTTACTGAACTTTACAGGAAAAGTAATCGAACAGACTTATTGTTAAAGAATTTCCAAATTTTGTAAAAGAATTTAATATTTAAAAAGTTGTGCCACTAAAATGTTGTTCACAGAATTATGCAGATATAAGTGTTTAACAGTTCAAGTGGTAAAATTAGTTTGATTTAAAGTTGTATTTATTTGATCTTTCAACATTATATTTTTGTTATTTTATTAATTAATAATCATATAATTACAAGTTATATACTATTACCCTAACCGAGCACTAGCTACTATGGCCTTCGGCGCGTTGTAGCGAAAACAGATCAGTGCCTCTGGTGGGAATCGAACCCACGACCCCCGCACTGATAAGCCAGCACGCTACCAACTAGCCTACTGGGGCACACTGTTTCAACATTTTATAAATATGAATATCGTTGTAAAATATAATGATTTTCGAAGTTTAAACCAAAGAGAAGTGTCAAAAATCGTGTTATATTACAACGATAACACGTTAACATTTGAAATGTGAATAACATTATTGTATTTTATTTTTTATTAAAACTTTATCCCTCTTCTAACAAATATATTTTATTTTGACGATTTTTCAAAATATGATGACGATTTTGACGATTTTTTCTAGAAAGTTTGTCGTTTTTATGCTTTGCAAACCTGGCAACACAGGTTATAAGTGCAAATGCGAGAAGCACTCGAAAAATTGTTAAGCTAATTTATAAAGTATCCCAGGAAAACTTGCTATTACCATAGAATGGGAAATGGAAGAAGAAAACAAGTATCAGAAGTACTTATAGTTGAGGCCAAGAACACCTGATTTTAACATGGGGGTGTCATAGGAGGCAAGGCCTTGCCTTGTGCTTACATATAGGGACAAAAATAAGACGTTACAAAATATGTAGTGAAATCACCAGTTACACATAAGTACTTATCTCATTTCTTATTTGTAGCATCAAAAGTAATGCTTAAAGCCATTATATGACGTATTACTTGTAAGGATGTTAATAAGTAGTTATTTATAGGTGCAAAAATAAGTACGTATTAACATGTACCTAAATAAGAAGGTATTAATAGGCAATAAAATAACTAGTTATTAATAAGGACAATTATAACTAGTTATTAATAGGTCCTAAAATAACTACAATTGAATAAACTTAAAGAATGGTTTATCGTAAACCAACCAACGGTAAAATGTGCCAACAGCGTTTTAAAGATTTTAAAACATGAAAAGCTAGATGTACCTATATCAGTTAATGGGCTTGTGGGAAAAAAACCTCGCTGCCAAGAGCGCACAGTTTCCCCAGGTAAATATGTCCATATTGGATTAAAGCATCATCTGGAAAATAAAATAACACTTATAGAAAATTCATCGTTGGAAGAACTTTTTATTGATGTTGGAATAGATGGCTTGCCAATATTTAAAAGTTCTGGTGTTGGATTGTGGCCGATTTTGGGACAAATAGTTAATATTCCAAATAGTGCAGTTTTTATAATTGGATGCTATGTAGGTCCAAAAAAACCAATCGACATAAATTGCTATTTACATGATTTTGTAAATGACTTTTCTGACTTGAAGTATAACGGATTTTTGGTTAAAACCAAACTAATTCAACTGAAAATACGTGCATTTATTTGTGACGCTCCTGCCAAGTCCTTTGCGTGTGGCATAATGGGGCATATGGCACTAAATGAATGCCCAAAATGTCAGCAAATCGGTCAGAGAATTGACTATGTCACAACTTTTTCCACAACAGCCGGCGAAATGAGAACCAACGAGGATTTTTATTTCTTAATTTCTTAATTTTGTTATTTACTAAATAAGCTTTTGTTTTGTGAGAGTCGTTTATGTATAACTATATATTTGTTTGCTTAAATAAATTGCATTTAAATTATTAATTATGATATATTATGAATCTTTATAAATATACCTTACAAAAAAGTAGTTACTTATTACCTTACAAGTACCTTATTTCTTTGGCCCTTCCTAATAAGCAGGTATATAACACAATATTAGTAAGACATAATTGTTTATCTTCCAAAATAAGTAGTGATGTATGTTCATATCAGTAAGGTATTATTTCAGACCTTCAAAATAACAACAAATGTAATGGATAGTCATTACTTTGGAAGGTCTGAAATAAGTCCTACCCATTACCAAAGTTTTGCTGGGATGCTTTTGTTTTCCATATACCAGGCTTGCCATATACCTTTTTTTGTTAACCCCAACAAATCAAAAAATCACCAATAAGAAAAAGGTAGAACAAAATAGTTTAGTTAAAATTCTTTATTTATTTGACTGCATTAACCGGAGTTGCCAGACACATTAATCGTTATCAGATCAAAAAAATATCCAGGAACAAAATCCCCGAATCCAACAATGTAAATTCATAACTTTTTTTCGTACACTATTTTTACTTATTTTCATTCTCAACCTTTAATAAATTTGCAAGGAAACTCTTACATTCTAATTACATTTATTAAAAACCCCATTAAATTTAAAGGACATTCACTTTCAGAACTTTTTTATTTAAGACATATAAGGTGCATACTTCATCTTAAAATCTTTTGATTATATGCATTTGTTTTCCTTAAAAGCCCTAATTTTTATTTGATACATACAAAAATAATCTAAATTAAAGTATTGATGTGTAAAAACCAATCGAATTTTGGGAAAATTTCTTAGGGTTCTTATTCTAGGAGTCGTAAACGAGAATTGCACAAGCAACTGAGCTGAAAAACAATAATTTGAAATACCAGTTTCTTTAATTTTTTGTATCTCGAAAACACTCGAAAGATTTTCTTTTATAATTTTTGACAAACTTAGTTTCATCACACTTTCCGTTTTACTTATGTGATGTATAGTATAAACACATGTATTGTAATGTAAACTGGCATTTCATAATTATTTCATTATGTATGTCTCCGCAAGTGTATTTTTGTTCCCTTAAATTTATCTAAAATTCTGATTATTTGAAACTGTTTTTATGCGTTTGTATTCATTGCATCTCTTCTAACGATCCAAAAATATATTTTAGTAACTTTCTTTCATTATTATATAGGCAAAGAGACAAACAACAGGCGAATTTTACAACAGTTTTTTTAACATCATAAGGAACTATACAAATATATATATTTTTCACTACACGTTCTTCTTTAGGTAATCAGAATAACCTTTGAATACCCACTGCAGAATTTCAGATTCATTTTAGTAAACTTTAATTAAACATTTTTTTCTTCTGAAACATCCCAAAGACATTAATCAATCAGTCATATTTTGTTTTACTTATAAAAACAACATTATTTTTGTTATTTTTTACAAAGAATATAGATATTAATATTGTTTGCACTTTCCCTGGTTTATGAAAACACCGAGATGGAGGGTATCCAAAAATTCGTCACAGCCGAATTTAATCTTTTTTAATACCAAATTCGGCACATCGGACTTTAATGCTTCCACTTGTTTTAGTTCATTTTCAACCGTTGAAAATATAATTTACCAAATCGGTAAAAACAATAGATTGTTTTCGTTTATTTCAATACTCAATAAAGTATATCAACTTTTTGTTTTAAATTAAAAATTTTAACTGAATATTTTAACTATTACCGAAAGTCCGTTTTCTGTTTATTTTGTTTATTGAATAACAAACAGAAAGTTAATGATGAACTTTTTAAATAACTGTTATTGAAAAGTTGTTGTGAGCGCACGAAAACTGACAATTCGAAAAAAATCATATAGTGTTTATTAGGGAAGCCAATCGGGAAATCCTGAAACCTGAAATTCGTGGATTTTCGGGATTCAGAAATCCCCTAAATCCCGGGATTAAGTAAATTCCCACAGATTATGATACGAGTATAATCAGCAATATCAATTTCGATAGTGCTATCGCCTGTCAAAAAGTTAGTATTTCGATGCCAGACTGGAATGTCGCGGTTTAACTATCGTTATTCTAACGTATTGCGTAGCGGCATTATAATTTATGAAAACACTATATTGCTAGAACAAAAAAAAAAAAACTATAGCTTTCCTATCAAAATTACTGAAATTATTCTGCGAAAAGTACACAGCGGCAACAGAATAGTGCTGACAACCGAATTTTTTGTCTAACAACAGCAAATACTAGAATTCCGAATAATCCCAGAATTTTTAAATATCAATTTCAATGAGCGTCCCTAGTCTTCATATTATATGGAATTGGTGAATATTTATTTTGATGTACACTCAAAAACTAAGTTAGTTAAAAATTTAGTAAAACTTCTTATACTATTTATTAGCATATTGTTTGCTGAAATTGTATTTTCAGCTAAAATTTTAGTTATACTTATTCAATACTTAACTGTTTTGAACTAATGTTTTACTAATATCTTACAAATTATTTTGTTAAAAACAGTGTGCTGATAAGCACATTAATAGTGCGGACGACAACCAGATTAAAATATATACGTAGAATCAAGTAGATATCGCTGCATGTCAACATTCAGTAGAGACAAGGAAAACACATAAAAATCAGCCATGGATGATTTTTTTATCTGCTCGTCATACAAAGGAAATCTATGAATGTGAATACATACGTGGATTAAAAAAATTTTATTTTTGTGTTGTCACCGGCTTTTCAAAGTAATTGTCTATCAAATAATTTAAAAAAAAATAAAATATTTTAATTCAATAAACATTAAATGTGTATTTGTAAACTACATGTTTAAAGTGAGTATTAATGTAGTGTTGTCAAATTGCAAACAAATATACCTTCAGTTAGACAGACTATAGCGAAAGACGAGGAAACACGTCTTAAGTAATTTTTTTATGTTTACTTTTTCTTATTGCAAAAAAAGGGTTGTTGATTTAGACAGCTATTGATGTAAGTACACTCTAAAAACGGCATGTTATTTTACTACAATTGCATGTGTAAATTTATGTTTAAAATGATGCAGAATGCTTGTTATTAAGCATGATATGTTTAAAAATATAATTTACACACTTTTTCTTTGGCATTAGTCACATAATGTATCATATTGAATGTTAATAATGTTTCCTAATTTATAAACACAAATTAAAGAGGTTTTTTCATTTGGTTCAGTAAATAATTAATTTAATTAATTTTACAAACGCATTTGTGTTTGTTTTTAAATTTAATGCGTAACTAAAACACGTCAATATTTTTTAAACATTTAAAAGAAAAATTATTAAAAGCAGACACGCATTTGCTACTAAACAAAACAAAAACAGCAAATAAAAGCAGAATATAAAGGAATAATGACCTAAAGCTGGATTTTATTTGTAATTGGAAAAAACGCAAATGATGTTAATATGGTAAATATGTTTTTCACTGGTTGCTAAGAAAAAATTTTGTAACCATGTGTTTTTTTGTTCTCCTTTAGTTTATTGTTTTGGAAAAACTATTCCTTTTTTTTTGGCTACAAAAGATATAACAAGTGTTCGCTAATGAATAAAATAGTTTTGGTGCTCAATGCAGAAATATCATTTTAAAAAGATATTCTTAAAAGGTTCAAAGTTGGTTATATACTTTATTTATCTTAGCTAACCCTTTTTAATTCTATTTTACATAAAAGGCTTTTAACTAAAGGGTGGTTAAATTTCAAGGGCCGATGTTGATTTTGAATAAAACACAAACTATTTAGGAAATTATTGTAAATTTATTTTATTATGATATATTGGTATTACTCAATTACGTATGGAACAAAATATCGACCACGGCGGCACACCTCCATCCGATGGTCCAAATTTTCGATGACGCTGAGGCATAATGGAGGTTCTATGCCGTTAATGTGCCGAATTATCTCATCCTTTAGCTCTTGAATTGTTGCTGGCTTATCGACGTACACCTTTTCTTTCAAATAACCCCAAAGAAAAAAGTCCAACGGTGTCAAATCACATGATCTTGGCGGCCAATTGACATCGCCATTACGTGAGTTAACACGGCCATTGAATTTGTTGCGCAAAAGAGCCATTGTTTCGTTAGCTGTGTGGCAAGTGGCACCGTCCTGCTGAAACCACATATCGTCCACATCCATATCTTCCAATTCGGGCCATAAAAAGTTCGTTATCATCTTACGATAGCGAACACCATTCACAGTAACTGCCTGACCGGCCTCATTTTGGAAAAAATACGGCCCGATGATGCCGCCAGCCCATAAAGCGCACCAAACAGTCACTCTTTGTGGGTGCATTGGTTTTTCGACAATCACTCTTGGATTCTCATTCGCCCAAATGCGGCAATTCTGTTTATTGACGAATCCACTGAGGTGAAAATGTGCCTCATCACTGAAGATGATTTTCTTCGAAAATTGATCATCCACTGTTGCCATTTCTTGCCACCATGCTGCCCATTCACGACGTTTGGAATGGTCAAGAGGCTTTAGTTCTTGAGCCAATTGCACCTTGTAAGCGTGTAAATGCAAGTCTTTATGCATAATGTTCATCAACGACGAGCGTGAGAGGTGCAATTGTTGGGCACGATGACGAGTTGAGGTGGACGGCTCTTCAGCCACACTATCGCGAACAGCAGCAATATTTTCTGCAGTACGAGCTGTACGAGCATGCACTGGTGTTCTCACATCTTCTACAGACCCGGTTTGCTCGAATTTTTCCACGATTTTTGCGATTGTACTCACATTTGGACGATCAATTTGACCAAAAAAATCACGAAGTGCACGATATGCATTTTGATTTGAACGCCCATTTTCATAATAAGTCTGTATAACTTTAACACGTTGTTGGATTGTGTATCTCTCCATGGTTCAAATTGAGTAAGTCTGAAATAGAGAAATGTCAAATAAAATTCGGAAAAAAACTTGGCGTTTAGGTGTGGTTCACATTCAACATCGGCCCTTACAATTTAATCATCCTTTATATAGAAAATCCAAATGGTGCTGAGGATAATTTTCATCAACAAATGTCCAGATAATAAGGACTTTTATATTGAAACAACCTCACATTTTGTGGAATAATTTGCTAAGAATAATAATTGGATTCTGGGGACTTCATGTAATAAAAAAATCTGAGATTCTCAGAATTTATTATAAAGAAACAAATTTTGATTACGTAGATTTTTTAATTCATTTTCCTATAATTTTTTGTTATAAAATCTTACAGATTTTAAGTACATTTTTATGGAGAAAATCTTACCAAAACTAAGGAAATTTTCCTAGAATTGTCCTAAGATTCTGAGGTAATTTTTCTAAGAAAATTCATTAGAATTTATTACATTCTGACGACTATTTTACATAGAATATCCCTCAAAATTCTTGGTTCTAGTTGCTACTGAAAGGATATAAGATTTTGAGGATTTCTTCCTTTAGAAATACCTTCAGATTATAAGGATTGTTTTCTGTTTAAAACATTTTATATTCTTTTTCATATAGAGATTTCTATATCTTCTAAATACTTTTTGTTATAGAAAAATCCTTGGAATCTAAAGATTTGTGTCTATTAAGGAAAAACTCAGAAAATTTGTGATTTTCTGTAAGAAAAATCCGGATATATTTGCTTTTATTGGTGTACGTTTTGTTGTAGCTTTTTCTTATGAATTTCTTTTTTGCTAAAATTATTTAATATTTTAAATGCGTTTGGTTTTATTTTAAGAACATTTTAATGTGCATTATTAATTGTAAAAAAAAATGCATCTGCAAACGTCTTTCTTGATATCTTAAATGTAGCTTCATGCATTTATTACAGCATTTTTAGACACGTAAAATTTAAATTTTAACAAAATTCAAATGTTTCAAAACCTTTTGGATACCATTAAAAAGGCACTTTTAAACACATTGTGTTTACTATTTTTAAACATAATGTGTACATATATTTTTATTTTACGCGTTTGTAGTAGGTAACAATTATCTATATTTAAAGGAGTAGATTTCAACAAAATTTTATAAGAGTATAGTTGAAACATAATTTTGTTTAGGTTATAGATAATTATTTCGATATATTTTCAGATAATAAATTAGTTGTCATGTTGGTGGTATGAACATATTTATATATTTTTATAATACATATACAAAAGAGATACTTAGTTAATATAGAAGTTCATTTATTTTCAATTCACTTTACTTGTCGCTCTTGGCAATTCGACACCATTATCGAACACTGTCCAACACAAATCTGTTATAAGAGGCCAAATGCTTTCGTCTTTATAGTGTTCTTCAAACGGAACACATATCTGATGAAAACGTGCGCCAGATACCGTTGGCAACTGATTTTTAAAGAATTTCTCGTGTGAATTCAATAAGTGGATTTTCGTTGACATGTGAACCCCTAATTTTACGCACTCTTCTAGCATGGTGTTGGTGTATGTTTGAGCAGAAGAAGATCGACATTTGCCTAAAGCATTTGATATAACGTCTTTAATGATTTTCCATGCAGTGATTTCGTTTGGGAAGAGCATAATATCGAATTCGGCATTTTGCATAAGCTTCCTATTAAAGGGTGTTTTTTTATAGAGGTATAGAACTTTGAAATGGAATAAAATAAATATGATTTTTTTTAAATTGATATGAAAATTACTTTATTCGAATGATAATTTTCTGGCATTATAATTTAAATGTGACTTCTGACATATGACCGCCACGGCTGGCTCGGACGTAGGCTAATCTGGAGGTCCAATTTTCGATGACTTTTTCCAACATTTGAGGCCGTATATTGGCAATACCTCTTCTTCTGCTTTTAACAACAAACACATTTTTTTATACATATTCAACACATTCTCATGAGTTATGTGCACTGACAGCTAATGTCAAAGAGTTGTACATCTATGTAATCTAGGAGTATCGGAATTTGAAATAAGAAAATTAATCCAATAAAGGATATATAAAGATGGTTAAATTCCTACAATTTCTCTGCTGTTCGAGATTTAATAAAATCTCAAGGAACGTAGGTACATCCTTTGGTTCCTTTGCCCTTTTCGTTCAAACTTATTAAACATTAAGTTAAGAAATTTTCGACAGTTCATATGATCTAAATAAAAAATTATGAATAACTTAAATAACTCTTCTTAACTGATTTTTTTTAACAGTTTTATCTATGATCTTAAATATAGAATACGCGCTTTATGTTCGACTTCCCCTTTTTTTCTAAGACAACACAATTAACACTTATTAGATGTGTCTTTGAAAACGTTTAGCATTAAATGAAATTCCATCAAATCAGAAATGCAGGATCTACATTTTAAAAAATATAAATTAAAATTAGCTAAGAAGTAAATTAACCTAATACCAGATAATGGCAGATAAATGAACAGGACGAACGACGAAGATGATAGAAGCAGCATTAACTTTGTGCTATTTGTAGAACACATTATAAAAGACAATAGGGAAAGAGGAGTATAAAAAGTAGTACAACAGACCAAATAAACCACTACAAAGTACAAACACTATAACCACTTAATACTAAGCAGTAGTAATATTAAAAAGGATATTTAAGGAAATCCAAGGCAAGGGAAGTCCTCACTGTCAATAAAGACCACCACTATCAAACAGTCGCGATAGTGGTAGTAAGCAAAGAAAAATCACAAGTATCATCATTACATTAAGTTACAATGCAGCTTATATTTTTTAAGCTACAAAAATAATTGAATTCTTAAGCAGCTTAACGCCATTATAATGCTAAGGATTGCAAAAAAAAATTAAACAATATAAAATGAAAATATACAACGTCTCGTTCATATTAAAGATAGCAAAAAGGACAGAATAAATATATACCAATACATATAATACTATATCGATGGCCATAGCTTGACAACTCGAGTCTAAACATATTAAAACATGAGCTGACAAAGCAACAATGCTAACTGACTTTAATATAAGGAGTAAGATCGAAAAATTTCCGACACGCATCTTTTTATCAAGTTATCGTTTAAAATGTCGTCAGAATATGTATACAAAATATTAGCGTAATCGTATTATTAAACTGACAAGGGAGGTATCCGGACCCGGACCGACACTTATAAATGAACTTCAGATATGTTGTAGGGAATAAAAAAATTTTATTTTTCGGACCAATCTCATGTTTAGGCGTCACTAAGTTTGGGGGGTGAACATGATTCCATTTTATGTTTTTTTACGGTTTATTTCGTTCAATTAAAACTATTATTATGCCCAAAGTTTTTCAAGTATTTTTGTTCTTCAGCAAAATGTTTTTTGAATAATAATAAATCTGGCGTTATATTAAGGAATTTTAGTTGTATTAAGCTTAGAATAATGTACAACATTGTCACCCAGAGAGGAATGTACAATCGGCACAGTGTTGGCAAAGCGTAGCCGAGGGTCAGTCATGTGTTGACAGAACGTGGGATTAACAATGACAGCAATTCGCTGTTACCAGATTGATAACAGTGGCGAACCGATGGTTTAGACGAACTTGCCACCATTGGCATAACGTTGGTAATTCAAAAAATTTGGTGCTGTTAAAATATATTAAATTAAATAAATTTTTAGAAAGACAGAAATAAAACGCATTTAAATGTGTTTTATTTCTCTATCAATACTTTTTTAACACTTTATTGCTCCTCCGTTATTATTAATGGACCTCTCTAAGTCTTTTGGGCATACTTGAAGCCAGGTTTTCAATAATATTTCCAGGAATAACCCTCCATTCGGATTGCATTTTTTTCCCAAAATGCTGGAATTGGTACGTGATTCCATTGGAATTTTATTATCGAGAATGATCCATAGGTGCTCAATTTAATTCAAATCAGGGCTTTGTGGCTGCCAATGCAGTTTTCTGATGTTATTATCCTTGAAATAATTATTTGCAACCTTACTCGTGTACTTTGGGTCATTATCCTGCTGAAATACAAAGTCCCCCAAGCACATTTCCTCAGCACTACTATTGAATTTTGTAGTCGATTTTGACCAGTCTACCTACACCTGCTGAAGGGAAACATCCCCATACCATTAGACTGCCTGCACCATGCTTAACGGTATGGGTTAAGTTTTTAGACTTGAGCTTTTGAGAAGGCTTACACCACACAAGCTTTCGACGTTTTTCATTTTTTAATTCAAATTTTAACTCGTCTTACCAGATAACGTTATCCCAAAATGATCTTGGCATGTTAACATACTTTTTGGCAAAATCCAATCGCTTTCTAAACCGACTTCATTCAGTCTTCTGCATATGGTTCGTGATGAAAGGCTTAATTTTAATTCCTCTTTTATGATTCTAGATGAAGTAAATGGTTGTTTCTTAGCCACAAGTGCGATATGAAGGTCAACTCGCTTCGAAGTTTTGCGTTTTTTGCCACAGAGTCTCTTAAAACTTTCGTTTAACTTTTATAGTTTGTATATCTCCACAACTTTTCTTGCTCCTGACCAAGAAATCGCATATTTTTCTTACAAATTCTTGTATGTAAGGCCCTTTTCACGGTCTTTAATAAATAAATCTTTCATTTCTTTAGATAATGGTTTCATTTTATATAATGTGAAGTAATTGGAACTTTAAGGTTATAGTACTGTACTTTAGACTAATAAAAAGGAAAAAATGTTCAGATATTATGAACATATTCACATTTTAAAAGAACTTACCTTCAATTTTTAATTAAATATAAAAATGATAACGGTACACAAATGAATATTGCACTTCATTTTGACCCACTGCAATATAGTGGTAAACATTGATATTGTCTCCATCTCAGCAAGATAAGACTAATTAGTTTTTTTAGTTTTATTGTAAAGTTTACAATGGGTATCTATTAATAACGGGATATTATTAGATTTCTGTTTAAACTCGCTAAGAATTTTTTTTAAACATTATTTTTACACTGTTGTGAATTGCACTTTACATTGTACAACAGAAAAATAAAATAAAAATTCTTCTTAATGGTTGTAATAGTTTTAAAAAAAATATTGGCAAACCTGAGTTATGAATAAAAATGTGAAAAATTTAACAAAAAACCACTAACTCAGAAACATGCAGGAGCAACACATAGGGATTTGGTAACGGTATAGAAGTATAATTTTTAATTAAGAAATTTTTTTTTAAAAATTTTAGAAACGCAGTTTTTTTTTGAAATACAGCGTTATGGGACGGGTTTGCGTCAACAAGCCACAAAACATTCAGCAACTTAAGCACAATATTCGCACTTAAATTGCGGACTTGGAGCCAGAAACGTTTTGCAACGTTATGCAAAACGCGTTGAAAAGAACCATTTTATTCCAAAAGGAAAATGAACACCGTTTAATGGATGCTATTCCTCACACTTAGCTGAAAAAAATTATAAGTTATACTTCTATTAAAAATAAAATAAAAAAAAACTGTGAAAATTAAAAAGTTATTATCAGTTCAAATCAGGCAGTCAAAGATGGCCCAGCCTGTATAAAATGTTATTCTATTATTAAAATTTTAATATTAATTTAAAAATGTGTACAAATATATGCAAGTGTAATGAAAGGTGTAAAATCTCAAATCCATTGAAAGTGTCCTTACATATTTAGAAATATCCTGAAATATTTAGAAAGAAATTTTAACTAATTTTTCTCATGCTTTAAATACCTAAAAAAAATATTATTATATTCATATAAAAATATATTATACAATGCTACACTGCAAAATCACTTTGAAACTAGCGTTGTAAGTCTAACGGAGTAAGTCATATCGTCCATTACATGACTGGTCGGCCAAAATCTGACCGAGGGTCATTTAAATAGCTTTATGTTTTGTACACAAATTCTGTAGGCTGTCAATTATTACCTACAGTTTTCAGTTTTTACAAATTTTGTAAATTCTTGTTTTTATTGCAGTTATTCCGTTTTTAAAATATGCAAAAAAAATTCTAACAGTAATGAATTTTGCAAAGTCATATTTGCTGAAGTAGGTGGAATATTTCAAAGATTTAAAAAGCATATGAAAGCCTCAATGTCAATTGTCTACTTTAAGGTTTGTAACTAAAAGGCAACAACTTTTTTGCGAAAATGCATTCATAATGCAAATGCAATTTTTGAATGCATATTTTTTAAAAAGTATTTAAAAAAAACTTTAAAATACTTAACAATTTTCTTTTTATATCGAAAAATGTAGAAAGGTAATTATTAAAAAAATCATTAAAAATAGTTAGCGTAGTCCCAAAATTATAAAAATCGTTGTTTATTAAGAAAATTATAAATTTTGCAAAAATTTTAAAAAAGAAGAGGGGGAAAAATATGTAAAATGCAATAAAAAAATGCGTTATCGTAGGAAAGTGCTTATTTATTAATTATAAATTTTAAATAAGAAAATTTTATCTTTTATATTTTTAAATCTTTTTAATACTCCATCTACTTTATGAAATATAGATCTACAAAGTTGCCTACTTTTACCATTTTATTTGAATTCTTATAAAATTAAAAACGAGAATAAAAACGAGAGTTTACGCGAGATATCAAAGGGCTGCAGATAAATACCGTTTTTAATGTTCTCTCATGGATTGAGGCGCGGATCCGGGGAGAGGGAAAATACATTTTTTCAATACAAAAATGTATAAAATATAAAAAAGTTAATTAAAAATCTCTAACTTCCTGTACCTCGGCCATTCCACCGAAGACCGGACAAAAAAAATTTTTACAACTTTACATGGTTATACTCAACAAACGATAACTTTTCCAGCAAAACTTTGGTAATGGGTGCGATAAAGCATTACCTTGTTATGTGTACTCCTTACCTGTATCATTATGTTCCAACAAGAAGTAATGAGTTAGCGATAATTGAACACTCATGGATTACCTTGTAATGAGACCTCATTACATTTTACATTACTTCAAAACATAAAATACTGACTTACCGATCATCAATTACATAATGCATGAATTATAAACGTAAAGTAATTATTAATATATATTTTTGAAAATCTATTTATAGATACATTACTTTGTGATTTTTTGTAAGCATAATGGTAAGGTGTATATTTTTGATATCACGAACGAAAACACGAAGCACAACAACTCATCTACATTTTAAGCAATAAAATATTGTATGTATCGATAGCTCAGTTGGTAGAGTTCTCGCCTAACTAACTGTTAAATACCAGAGACCGCAGGTTCAAATCCCAGCATGACCAAGTTATTTATGTAATAAAAAAAGTTATTTATTTATTAAAAAAAATATCTGTAAAAAAATGTTTATGCATTTTTTTTTTTTTTTTGAAAATCTTTTTATAGACACATTACTATTTCCCACCATGTAACCATATAAATAACCAGTTACTTTACCCCTTACAAGGTAATGAGTTACTTTGAGGCTCATCGCCTGTAAAATTCATCAGTGAAGTAACGTGTAAAGTAATGCATGAAGCCCTATGGCGATACATTACTTTACCCATGATTTGGTAATGTGTTCTTTTTGCTGGGTTGTATAGATTTATGTATATTTAAAAAAAAAAAAATGTATAATTTTCGGGTTAGATTTCGAATAATAACGCAAAATATACGAAATAATGGGTTGAATGATGTAAATATAAAAACCTCGGTATTTCAAAAACAACAAATGAGAAAAAGAAGTTTGATAGATTTGATTTCTGCGTACCCAAGTCTGTTAAAATATGTATTTCAGAATCAGGTTCTGCAATTAGTTTAAATTTTTTGAGTAGTGTTATTGATGAATGCTACAAAACAAGTTCCCAATACCATCACTCTTTTTTGAAAATGGGCTTCTCATAGCAATTAGGATATTAAATACTAAAAAAAGCTAGAAAAGCCTCTATTGCCCACTTTTTGTTCATATTCCATTTGTAAGCGAAATAATGAGAAAATCTGTTCTCTCTCTCTCTTTTCAGCACATTTAATCTAACATCCTTTTTAAAAATAGCTGGATAAGAATGTATGAGCGTTTATAATTGAACTGTATGTAAAAGCGGTTGTAATTGAAAATGTTTGTCGGGTTTGTTCCAAGCTCACTAATTAAAAAAGAAATCTTTTAGCATTCACTTCTTCGGTTACAAGTTATCAACTTATGAACATTTATATCCTTTATACCTTCCCAGGCAGAAAAATACAATCGGCACAGTGTTGGCAAAGTGGCGACGACGGTCGGCTGTGCGTTGACAAAGCGTGAGATTAGCAATCTTGAGAGTAATATCCTGTTACACGATTGATAACAGTGACGAACTGTTAGTTTGAATGAACTTGCCACCATTGTTATAACGTTGGTAATAAAAAAAGTTGGTGCTTTTAAAATATCTCAAATTAAATTAATTTTGAGAAATATGTATAATAAAACACATTGAAACAGCTGCAATACAGTCTTAATCCTATAAATCATATTTAAATGTGTGAAATAAAATAAAATTAAAAAAATCCTTGTAATTGGTTGTACTATTGGTAAAAAGAATGTTGGCAAAGAATTTTGATTTTGCGGCTGGTATTAGCAAAGCACTTGCTTTGCAAAAAAAAGGTTAGTGTCTTCCTACTACAATATTTTGTGTACCTTTGGTAACATTAAAAATGGTGGATTTTAAAAAAATATCAGTGGTTTGCCAGTAATATTTTTTTTGGTATGGTTGGCAATTTCTATCTGGGTTTATACTAAGGCAATTGAATTGAAATATATACTGCTTTCTTGATGAAGTCTTAAATGAGAGTTTTACCCCAAAGCCAACATAATAAAATTGTCAAATAGTTTAAACTATTTCCTTCAACCAACGAGCACAAATCAACAACGGAAAATAAGAAACAAAATTAAATCCGCTTTACAAAAATAAGAAATGTATTACGAAAATACACAAAACGTTTTTAACATCCAACTGCATTGAATTTGCTTGTTTTCTTGTTAAATTATAAGCCAAAAGGATTATGAATTATATTCCATGTCATAAATTTGTACAATTTGCAAAAGAAAACATAAAAATGACTTTTTTAAAGAATTTATTCGTATTAAGAAATTGACAAAAAAAAAAAAACGTTAAACAAATGAACAAATATAGACTATACCAAAATAGGAGAATTTAATAGAGGGGAGAAACTAATGTGACCAGCAATCCTTTTTAGGTTGCTTCTCTGAAAAAACAACTTACAGATTTTTGGATGGGACAGCCATAAAAGAAAAAATTAATGTATTTTTAGAGTTTTCGAAAAAGTTTTCGGTGTCGCTGGCAGACTTTGAAAATTTTTCAGATTTTTAAAATGGGCATATGAATCATTTTATATCAAACCTAACCGTTTTGTACAACCCGATTTTTATTTGCTATGGAATTTGGCAGACGTATTTATATTTCAAAAATCAAGTAGTTTTGGGAAAAAAAATTAAACAAATTTTGCCTAAAGTGCACTTTATGGGGCGTTCCTAACAAATAAGTATATGGACGCCCCTAAAATTAAAAAATTAATTAATTTTGTTTTTGTTATCGCTTAACCGGTCCGTAGTCCGTGGGCCCTTAAGGGCTATTACGTATAATAACATAAGTGTCGGTAGTTTAATGAAAGGATAAACCCATTAAAAAAGAATCAATTTTCAAAAAAATAAAGTCTTGCGGCGCTTGCTACAAAAATACTAAAAATTATTTTCTTATTTTGTCTACACCGATTTATATAAAAATACTAAAAACCGAAAACAGTTTTATCAAAAATGCTACTCTCAAAACAAGTCCATAAAGTTAGCAAAAAAGTTAGTTGTGTCAGCATAAATTTTGCTTAGATTCAAAAAAACTAAAAACGTAATATAAGATTTTAACTTTAATTCATTTTTTTTTGCTGAAATTTAAATCTATTTTATTTCTTATTGTTTTAAATATATGTAAAAATGTCTGTAATTCCACATCGTAAACTTAATGCAATTAACTAAAAAATCTGGAAATAAACAAAATATTTTATTAATAACATTAAGAACAAAACATAATAATTCCCGATTACTTACATACACGTATTTATATTAGACCAACTCGCCTTGTATGGAGCATAAAAAAGTAAAAAAAGTGCCCCTCTGAAAATGTGAATTAGTTTGTTTTATGACTATTCCCAAATTTTTTTTATTCTAGAGGACGCCGTTCATGAGCTGGATCATTTTTATAAAAGGTTTTTTTTTGATTTTTTGGAAAATTTTCGACTTTAACCCACTACACTATACAAGTTATGCAAAAAATTTACTAAAAACATCCGCCAAATTTTGGTAAATCGCGACCTAAAACAAATAGTCAAAAAAAAGAGTATTTTATAACTTCTTTTATGTCAAATAGTGATTAATATATATTGATGTGACAGCAAAATTATTATATTTTTCTGCAAAAACCTTAAAAAAAAATTACATTTCACTGAATTCCGCGTGTATGCTTCTTCATGTCATATACGTCGTTAGACGAGACTTCAAAAAAGATTTCATATGATGTGCATAACTTGTATAGTGTAGTGGGTTAAAGTAGAAAATTTTCTAAAAAAAATCAAAAAAAAAACCTTTTTTAAAAACGGTCCAGCTCATGAACGGCGGCTTCTAGACCAAACATATTTTGTTAATAGTCATAAAACAAACTAATTCACATTTTCAGAGGGTCACTTTTTAAGTTTTTTCGGCGAGTCGCTCTAATGTTTATTAGTGTAGTCAGATTTGTACGGACAAAAAATTGTCGATATTGTGCCATTGATTTTTCGATAGCTTTTGGCATGAGGGAAAAAAAGTTCCACTACGACATATCAAAAAATTAATTTTCGAGGAGCCTAAATTTTAAGTTTTTGACTTCTTCTCAACTTTTATTTTTAAGGTTTCTTTAGTAGGTAATAAAAAAACTCTGCTGATTTAATTTTTTTAAAAATATTACCTTTCCAAGGTGACATACAAATATACATTGCAACATACAATACAATATAACATATGAGCGCGTCATTTTCATTAATAAATAATTAAAATGTTCATTAATAAATAATTCAATTTCATCAAATCTAATTGAAATAAAGATTTAAACAAAAACTTTAATTGAGTGTTAATGATGCTTTTACATAAAATTTACGCGGACAACTGTTAAATGATGGAAATAATTTTGAGTGACGCTTATCACAATGACGAATTAGGTAAGAAACAATATTGAAAATGCTATTTTTTTTTTCGAAGAAACTGATATCACCATCGCCTTTAACGTGAGAATTTCTTTAGAAATGAGCTATTTGATACGGGAGAAAATACACAAATAACGAAACAAAAAAGAGTAAAAAATCGAAAAAGTTTTTTCGACGAAAACTCTTCTAAAAACACAAAAATAAATTGTGTTTTTAGATTTTCTATTGTTGATTTACTTGAATAAACGTCACTACATTGCTAGGTCTGTCAAAAAAACAGAGTAGTATTTGGAAGATGACAAAGCCAATTGTGACAATTTTTTGTTGTTGTTTTGGTTTTTCTTTGATATTTTAAATTTTGAATCTCGCTCCTAGACGAGGACAAGAAATTCTCATTGAGTTTGTGATTTAACATAACAAATTTCTCTAGAAATTCTAATAACAAAGTCCCCTGAAGATTTCCTTAGGCAGGAATGAAATCCGGATAGGGACACGCCTACATCAGATTGCTTTTCACAATTTGTTAAATAAGTTTTGGGATTTTAGCACATTTAATTACTATAAATGAAATTTTTTTTTTTTTTTTTTTAAAAAAAAAAAAAGAGAAGCAACACTCAGGAAATTCTTCCTATTTATAAATGTGTTGCTTTCTTTGAAAAAGGGGATAGTGGAGAGATGAAAGGTGGTGAAGGATAAAGGGCTTCAAACATGGCAACACTGTAATTGCGCGAGATAAGTCTTAGAACAGTCGTTGCTCGCCACCTGATGTAGAGTTGGCGAATTTATTGAAGCTTTTTTTGTGCCTAAAAGCGGACGCTGCGATACATATGAGGGATAGACAACTCACATATATTATTTTTCTAAATTAATGTTGTCGTCACCGTTAATCGAACCCGGGACCATCTGTGTAACAGTCCAACGCGCTAACCATTACACCACAACGCCCACAATTTGAAATCAGCGAATTTTTTTTTAAACATTTTTATGGAAAAACTGCTATCGCCATCGTTTTTAGCTTACAATTTCACCTTAGAAAGGTAATATTGAAAAAAAAAATTAAATCAGCAGATTTTTTTTATTACCTACTAAAAAAAAAACATTAAAAATAAAAATATTCAAAATATTGCTAAATATCATAAAAACAAATTATCTTTTAAAAACAACTACCTCAGACTAACATTTATTGTTTTGTACAGTAGCACTTACTCGTATATTAGTTTAGCCTGCAAGTTTATCAATATATCATATTTAAATTAAATTTATTAAACTAGTGTATTTAATTTATTTATTGTTTTGATTCTATTTTTTAATATTCACAATTTGTATGTGCACTTGCGTGCCTTTGTTAGATGTCTTGTATATAAAAGAAAAAACTAATGAAAAGAGGTTGCATTTTGTGTAAGTCTTATAATGGTTGTGTTTGTATGTATCTCTTCGTTTTCTCTACATCATGTGAAGGAAAATTTGTTAAAATTTATGAAAAAGCTTCATAGTTTGAATGAAGCTATTTTGAACGAAACTTTATCATTAGTAGTACGTAGTATTCATAATTAGTAGTATTCATTAAATTTTTTGAAAAACTGCATTAATTTAATGAAAAGTTTCAATAGACGAATTCCAGTGACAATTCATAGATCTAAAGCAAAAAAGGGTTAAAGTACCCAACAAAAAGTTGATGCTTATACTGATTATATTATATATCCACAATGACCACATTTTTTAAATATTTTATATAAAGTGAACAATAACGAATATCTTAAAAGCTGCAACACCCCCATCGATTAAATTCCATAGGCGTTTTTATGCCTAATTTTATGTTTAAACTAACTACAATTTCTTAACAAATCAGTTTTGTCACTTAAACTACATGATTTTGGACAATAAGAATACTTCAAAGATTTTGGACACGTGCCATTGCACAGTGAAATTGGGTTCCTACCCATCTTAACTAAGCAGACTCGGGAACTCGTAATGTACACCCTCCCAAATTCAATTCTCAAAGTAAATGGTTATTGGGTTCAGATTTTTTAAAACAGAATGAAAATGATTGGCCAACAAATATTTTAAGCATACCGAGCTGTAGTTTAGAAGAAGAATTGAAACCACAAATTATGGAAGTAATCATAAAATAATTCGATTACTTTCAAAGATTACTTTTGATTGTTTTTAATTATTTTTTTTATTTTGAGAAATTATGGCAATACTGTCACAAATACAAGTGCAAAAAATCGTCAACATTTAAAAAAATCGTCAAAATTATTAAAAATCGTTAAAACTTTAAAAAATCGTCAAAATTTAAATAAAAATCGTCAAAATTTAAAAAATTCGTCAAAATTTGAAAAAAAAAATGTAAAAATTAAAAAAATCGACAAAAATTGAAAAAAAAAATCATTAAAATTGAAAAATCCTCTAGTACATTCCAACTCAAATAATGAAAATGTAACGAAAAATTATTTTTTTAATGCAAAATAATACGTTTTGTACTTGTGAAAATGAGTTGAATGTTAATGTTTTTAGACATTCGATAAATGCTAAAACTTATGGAAGAAGTGCAAGAATATAAAGTCTTCGGAAATAATTGAAGAACACCTGGGATCATCGTTGCGTTTTCCCGTTGTTGGAACTCATTGCATGACGCAATTCAAAAGCTACTTTGCTATAAAGAAAATATAAATAATCTGTGCCATAAGTTGACTTTGCCACATTTTCTGCAAGAGACATACAGTACCTGGAAATGTACAATTTGGAAAAAATTGCAAAATAAAATGTATGTACAAAATGATGTAAATTCAAAATTTTTAAAAAATAATCAAAAATAATCCTTGAAAGTTGTCAATTATTTTTTTTGATTACATTTAATTATTTTTGATTTTTTTTTTTTCGTAATCCTAATTAATCTTGACTATTTTTGGATTATTTGTAATCATAATTTATTAACAATCAAGAATTGTTCAAAAGAGAATTATGTAATCAATACCATTCTTTTTAAAATGTAATCTAATTGATTACTAATCGTAATCTAAATTTAACAGCTCTGGTGTATAGTTTCTTTAACATAGAATGAAATAATAAAGAAGAAATGAAGTAATTTCTGACCCCACTTGGTAGCCAAAAAATATGAAGTTGGGAAGCTAAAAAAATTTGCGTCCCTTAGATTTCCCTCCTCTTCAACATATTGAAAGTTTATTATGATCTAAGGGTACGCATTGCAATATCTCCTTTGTAAGAATTATTTACCTTGAACATTTGTTCGCTCATTGCAATGTGTATGTAAAAAAAATATAAAGTGTAGCTTTAAAATATAAATTACACACATAATGGGAACCAAACGAAAAAGTTTTTATAAGACTGTATATTAGGCGTAAAAACTAAAAGTGATTATCAGAATTAACGATAACGTTGTATAACTTAAAGATCTACACGCAGTGCTGGCAACCGTTTCATATGGTTATCGGTATAGGACAACGGGATTTTGTGAATATTTTGTTTGGGTATTTTAAGCTTAAAGATATTTTAACTTATTTCAATTTTCTTTTTTGAGGTTAACTTTATTTGACGTAATTTATTAGTATATTTTACAGATAACAGCAATATCTAGCATATCTAAAGAAAGTGCAAAATGCTTTTCAAAATTGCATCTGCGTTCAAAAATTAGTTTTTAAAAGGAAGCAGCAAAAAAGAGTGCTTACCTGGGAGCAGTTCTGTAAGGCATTATTTAATTACCGAGCACTTTCAACTGAAATGCAGATGGCATGATTTTTGTTCCCGATGTCCCACTTGGTATGCCTCCTTTTAGCAGGTGAAAAGCGATTTCTTCATGTGCCCTAAGAATCAATAAGTTAATGCATACTTAGAAAATTAAAAAAGCTTTGTTATGTATTTTTTAACATTTGACAACATTAAACTTCATTGCATGCATTATTTACTACTTCAAAAAATGCATATAAAAAATCACAACAAAATGTCTCTCATAATTGCTTTATATTATGCAAAGTGGTTAAGCGCTTTTTTGAAAGCATATAAATGTAATTTTCATTTCAATCACGAAAACCACCGATTCAATAACTTTAATTGCTGAAATTTCGCCAACAACGAAAATTGAAAATTCAATTAAAAATTGACAGCTCTTCAATTGAATTATTTTTCAATGAAATAATAGCTCATTTTATTAAGAAGTGATCAATATTATAAACCTTCTCAAAAAGCAAAAAAAAAAATTCGATAAAGGGTTGCTGCCATACCAAATGTTTCTTTCATAGCTACAATTTGATAACATTGAAATTTAACCGGCATGTAATTCTCATTTAGTTAGCAGATTTATATACACTTACACGCAGG
This sequence comes from Delia radicum, assembly GCA_021234595.1. Taxonomy (NCBI): domain Eukaryota; kingdom Metazoa; phylum Arthropoda; class Insecta; order Diptera; family Anthomyiidae; genus Delia; species Delia radicum. Next base: position 23,431,036 of record CM037854.1, on the reverse strand, counting down.
GAACTTCTGCTGTAAATATTTGTAGTTGTTTGAGTTGTAATAAAATATCTTTATTTTTAAATGAAAAAACGGTAATTTCTAGACGAAATTTAATATTTCACTACGTATCACAGTGGGAGAAATGGCCAATCTGGTGGCGCTATAATTATATCTTTTTAATTACTGATCTATTAGAAATATTCAGTGAAATTATAGCCAAGGATATGCTCTTTCAAAAAAAATTTTTTTGGGACATGCCGCTTCAGTACAGTGTGCGCCATTAATGCTGTATCATTCATCATCGACAATTAATATATTAAATTGTTTAAATATGTTTAAAATTTTGTATTACATTCGATTTTTAAACTTTTTTTAAACAAAATTATATTTTTAAGGCATTATAAATTATATTTATTTATTTTTTTGGAATTTTACCCTACACTCAGCATGCACCAATACTAGTAGATTTTTTTTTTTTTTTTTTTTTTGTAATTATTATTTCTTCTTTTTTAATTTAAAATGTGGATATTTTTTAACTTTTTTTATTAATTTATTGTGGTCTGTGCAAGAAATTGCTAATTTCGTGTTGAATTGTTAATGACTTAAAAAAATAGCTAATTTTAAGTATAGTATTTTTTTTTAATAAAGCAGTTGTGTTTTATTTTTGTAATTTTAGTTTTTTAATGTTTTTTTTATTTTTCTAATTAAAAAAAATTAAAGTAACAAATTCTTGATGTAAATTATGGAATATGTTTTTAATAATAAGATCCTACTTTATATTTGCTCATCTTCTAGAAGAAACTATTTGGAAAATTATTCTGAGTCAGAGCTTTCCGAAATGTGGGTGTCTGGTAACTCATAGTCATTTAAAAGAAGTTGCTTGACCTCATCATCTATTTCAATATGTTTTTTTGAGTACCTTGAGGTACTTTTAGATTTAGATGTAATGAAAGGGTCTGAAGAAACCAACAATGCATGTATTAAGTCCTCCATAGTGTGTAGTCTTGATGTTTTTCGTTTGTGCTTAAGCCTATAGCTACGGAAATCTTTATTTCTTGCCTCAAGTGCCTCTTCTGACATTATTCCTATTGGTAACGAAACATTTTCAATGATATCTGCGCCATGCAATAAAATTTTATGGACGGATGCAGGCATATAGAACCAGGGGTATTCACTTACAAATATATTTGCAGTTTCCCAAGCATATATGCGAAAAGCCTCTGTGTTTACTGTATACCCACACGCCATTGTGCGCAAAATTATTCCAAATCTTTTAATTAATTCCATTTGTACTGTAGAGGCCAAAATCGGTTGCTTAAAAAATATTCTGGCAGTATTTCCCGTGTTTGTGTTCCCTGAGCCCGTCATTGGAATGTCCACCAGAATGCCCATTTGTTTTCTAAGTTCTAGTTGAATTTTTGTTTTTGTTTCTTGAACAATTTCTTTATTTTTTCCACGAACTTGCCAGGTTTTTATTGGTAGTCTGTACGCGATATGAATTATACACTCAAAGCAGCGAATCCATGCATGGAGTGTTGATAATCCATACTCGTACAAATGTTCTTGTGGTTGTCTTAACTGAATCATATTCAGATTGTTAAACAATTTTGGGGTTGCCCCACAAATTCCGCAAGCCTGTGATGATGACTCCGCTATGGTGTTGAAAACTTTTCCGTCAATCATTGTCAAATGGAATTCATGTTGTATTTTCAAATGATTTAATGTTGTAGGTAAAATTTGAGCAATTTGCCTCTTAACATTTTCAACCTCATCTCGAATTAAGTCTGCTGACTCTTTTTCAAAAATTAGTTTAATAGGTCTGCAGAACCTAGTTGAAGAAGGTCGATTATTTTCCCATAGTATTGACGATCCATTTTTTATTAGCAAAGGTACAATACATACAGCAAATAAATGCTGATCAATAGTTCCAGTTTCGGGAACATTAAAGCATTGTCTGTAAGTAGAGTGACCACTGCTTCCATCACAACCCCATTTATAAATGGCTTTTATGCAATCAATTTCGAGGTCCTCAAATGCTGCTGGAAAAGCCTGTAATATACGTCCAACAGTATGGTTAATGAGAGACTGTAAATTTACTTCTGCTGAACGTTCAGTTACGCGTATGTCGTTGGGGTAACACTCTTTTTTAGTTTTAGCTAAAACATCGTAGCTTGGATAAATGTTACAATTTCGCTCTTTGGCACCATATTGCATTAATTTATATGTATGTTTTGAGTAGTCTCCATCTATATATAGGGCCAAAGCTTCCTCAGGTGTATATGGAATAGGTGCTTTTGGCTCAGCATTTACAGTTTTAAGCATTTTTGGAGCTATTGTAGGTTCTAAGCTCAATTCCGAAACAACTTGTGAAGCATTCCTTTTTCCAGATTTGAAAAGACTAATGCGCGTTGCTAACATTAGCTCTTCTGTTGGCGTATTATCAACAATAGAAGAAACCTTTTTTATTTGAGTTTTAGTTGAGCACTCTGAAAAACTTTTATATTTACGATGACCAATGGCTGGTTCTGGAAAAATAAGATCTCCTTCCAACCATTCTTTATTTTGATCTGCGAATTTTTTCATAATTCTATGACTAGTTGTCCACTTGTACCGCAGCTTATTAACAAAATTTCTTAATTGTTTACGAATTTGTTGACATTGCTCTTCGTTATATTTTGATGGATCAATAACATGAGAAAAAACATGATTTTCCACCGCCAAAAACTTTTTTGCTAGTACTGTTTCAGAGTGCCAAATTAAAAAAAGGGTGCGCTTAGACTCTGACATTGCATCTAAAAAATGTAAAAAATCATAAAGTTGCAAATAGTTGCAGCTAATTTTTCAAATGGACATAGAAAACAGAACATAGAAACAAATAAACCAAACATGGCAGCGAAGTTCGTCGAATACTCCCAACTTTTATTCCACAAAGGTTTAAGTTACATATAATAAAACACTATTTTACACAGCTCATTTGTTTACCACATTTAATAACAAAAACATATAATTACAAATCACAAACATATTTTTTTATTTAATACATACCTAATAATTTCAATTTAAACACTAATTCAAAAAAATTTATATAAAATAATGATTTTGTTGTGTAAACAAAATTTAACTTTAAAAAAGCGCGAAAAGTATAAATGCACTTGCTAAAACATATGTCAAGTTTGAAAGCTCACAGGTGGACGAATATCGAGAGCAAAACAAAACAAAAAAAAAACAAAAATCCGTTGGTTTCTTAGTTTACAAAAAAATAAGAAAAATTAGCAGAATTCTAAAATTTAAAATTTCCTTAAAGCGCCACTAGATTGGCCAGTTCTCCCACTGTGCATATGAGTTCATTTGAAATAAACAAACCACATGAAATTACTGTATTTTGATTTTACATTCATTTTATTCAGTAGTTTTTGTTTTATTAAAACAAATAAAACAATTAAATATTTGTTTATTTTTTAAGAACATATGTGGCTCATTTTTATTGTAGTTTTGGTTTTTTGAACAGGAAGAAACAAATGACATTGTTAGTTGAATTTACTGATATGTAAGTAATCTTCTTCTTCAAGTTAAATGTATGTCTGCAGTGGTCTTTACCTACATAGTATTATAACTGTATGTGAACAAATTTACACAGAAATTTGTTTTTTTTTTTTTCTTTCTATTGAAACGTAGGGACTATGGCACAAAAAAAAATTTGGATTTTTTCCCGAAATTAGAACTTTTCAAACGATTGTTTTTTTTTTCTAAATTATTTTTAATTTATTTTTAGCATTTTTTGTTTAAACACAATGGTTACGTTTTTATAAAACAAAATTAGCAGTCGTAATTAAAAATCAATTGCGACTGCCTATATGACACTGTACTAAAATACATTATAAAATTTGCCCTGTGGCGATGTCTCAACTTAAAACGCAAAAGTTGTCAACACTGAACGTAAAAACCATACGTCAATCTGGTAACATTGTGAAATAGAGACGGAGGAGATTAGAAAAATAAGCAAAAATCTAAAAATAGAATATTTGTGTTATAAGTGTTGTCACTTCTGAGTATAATAAACTATAACAGAAAAAGTTAATAGGAAAGAAAACTGCAATTTTTAGCTGCATTACATTCCAGGCCATACTTGGGTGTAATGTAAGAAGAGCGCAGGTTTGATTCTTACAGCCGCAGGTTGTTGAAAAATTTATCATATAGAGACAATCTGACAATTATAAGACACAAATAATAATACAATTTAAATGGAATATCACTGATGACGCCTGTCCATAAAAAAAGGCAGAAACTAGTCTAGTCTGATTTAAAAATTAATAGTGTTTATAATTTTTCGAGAAAAACGTTTATTCTTCTTCTTAACCTCAACATTTCTAAATTAAATTTGTCAAATGCATATTAATTACAATTAATTGCGACTGTCTATATGACGTGAAAATAACACTGTTCAAAAATTGCACTCTCAATTTTATGATAATGTTTTAGAATAAATTACTATTTAGATTTAATTTTTAACTTAATGAACAGTAAAGCCAATGAAAATTTATAAAATCCAATTAATAATCAATTTAAAATATTTATTACACATACGTACACATTTATAATAAAAAACATAAATATTACAGAAAACAACGATAATATGTTTTGAGCGTTAGTATACAAAAATGTCAAGCAAGTTCCGAATTTGGGCAAATATTTAATTGATTTAATTAATTTTGAGTTGACAGCTTTTAAAATTTGCAACAAATCGTTTTAATTGAAAAAAGTTGAGAAATATTTTTTTCTGTATTACAGATAGTAAATATACACAATCGCAGCTTTCAGAAGCTTCTGAATTTATGAAGTAGTCAGTATGGAAACCGTAACTCATCAAAGTTGACTAGTTTTCAAATTTGTTCAAGATTTTGCAAAAAGTAAAAACGTTTATAAAATAGCGAGTTTTTAAAATTTTAAATTAAATTTAGATCGGAAAAGGTTTCACATTGCTAAAAATGTGATCTCTAAATGCTCCCAGATCATGACCCTACATTTTTATGAAATTTTTAATTGGTTCCATTACTTCATTTTATTATCTTTAACAAATAAAGAAAGTAAGCAATCAGTGATATACATATATAAAGTACTATAGCAGCAGTTGTAGTACGAGTATAGATGGTTTGTGGAATGAATGTTTTGCCAATTAAAATAGATGGCTCGTGGTTGAAATGTCATTTATGAATGGAACATCGGTTGCCTTTTCTTTCTTCTTTTTATCTCTACAACAACTAGGACTGTATGAAAGTAGAGTCAACCATGACTCTAGTCTGTGGTTATGATGCTTCTCCAACTTATTGAGTATAGAGACAAGTAAAGTGTATACGAGTGTAACTGGTGTATGTTTGGGTAGCTAAATGATAAAAAGCTAAACACTTTTGACATGCAACACTTTGAATGTTGACGGTTGCATGGTTGTTGTTTTTGCTGCTCCTGCTGTTTTTTTTTTTTTTCATATTCTTGTTGCTCAAGTATAAGTATTTGCACTTTTGCTGTGTTTAATGAAGCATTAAGTAAAATTATGATGATGATAATATGAAACATTGAAAAAATAAAATGAAATCGTTGTAGTATTAATACAAACTGAAGATGTTCCTTAGGCTGCTTCTTAAAAAAATATAGTAAACTTTTTTACGGAACAATACTGGGTTGGATTAAGAATAATAAACAGAAATTCTTAATTCGCTACCAAATTTTAAAAATTTTCCCGATTTAAAAAAGGACATATCCGCGTTTACTTAAATAGTGACTTAACTCAAAAAACTTAAATTTTTAGAAAACCCGTTTATAGTTTTCAACAGAAAAAAGAAAAAATTTTAAATCTTTGGACTATTATATATTCAATAAATCCATAAAAGAAAATCGACACCACCTACACTCGAAAAAAAAGTCAGTATCTTCGTCAAAATTTAAGTCAGGATTGTGCTTGCAAAAAAATTGCTAATGTCAGAAAATTTTTTTTAGTAAAATTAGTGAATTCAGCAATGGTGTTGTTAACATTTAGTTGACTAAAAATTAAAAAACCGAAAAATTAAAATTTTTGCTGAATATTAGTAGGCTGAAAAAACTTAAAAAATTTGTAGAAAAACTATACTTTAAGTAATATTTTTGCTGAAAATCATATAAAATAAAAATGTTGAGCTTCTTAACAAAAAAATTGACAATACTATAAAAAATACATTGGTGACATCAATTATTTTAATATTTAAGAATATATAAAAATAATTTTATATAACATAAACAAAAATGTATATCTACTGCTAACATCCATGATTGCCTAAATGATACCAATTTGGAATGAAGCTAAATGAGGTAGATAATTCATCAACAAATAAAAAAAAACTAACAAAATATGACATACACATAAACAATCATTTTTTTCTTTTTGAGAATATAGAAAGGAAATATAAAAAATTACCTAGATGTGTGCACTTTTCTTTTGCTTTAGTCTGTCTACCTAAAGGTATATATGTTTGCAATTTTTCCACATGCCATAAATTACCTCTATAAAAATGTAGTTTACAATTACACATTTAATTTTTATTGAATTTAAACATTTTATTTTGTCTTTAATTTAATTAATAATCCATTTCTTTGACAAGCCGGAATCAACACAATATTTGAGATTATTAATATAACTATTTATATGAATACACATTGTTGCTCATGGTGTAAATCTCGAGAAGAAACCAAATACGATAGCTCTTTATATCTAATCTGCTTGGAAAGTTACAGAAAATGAAGATCTACGAACACTTAAAGATTGTAGACCGAAATATTTATGTCTAATGATATATAATGGTATATCTGCAGACCAGTTCAATGTCCTGAATGCTATTTTGGTAAAAAAGTTAGTGAATTGTCTCAATTCGTTTAGAATAAGTAGCAATGGGGGTTCCAAATTAGAGAACCACATTCTAATTGACTTTTGACAAATGATATATATATATATAATGACTTAAAAGTTAGTTGATCTTTAAAATCATCACTGTTTCTTCTAATGAATCCCAAAAATGAATACGCTTTAGATTTTATAAAATTAATACTATTAACGAATTGTAATTTAACATCTAAAATAACGCCAAGATCTTCGACTTCAACAACTATATTTAAAATATTATCACTAATATAATAATCTATACTAGTAATATTATAAAGAGGTAATGTTTGTATGTTTTTTTGTTTGTTTGTTTGTAGAAAGTAATCTCCGTAACTAATCATACGATTTCTAAATTTTTTTTACCAGTATTTAATTTGGTCCTCCAGGATGGACATAGGCTATATATCGTTCCGGAATTTTTTTTTTTTGTAAGTTATGAGCGGAAACATAAAAATAATATATATATAAAACAGGATGTGTGTATGTATGTAACGTATGGACTCCAAAACGGCTGGGCCGGTTTTGATAAAATTTTTAGGGAATCTTCTGAATATTCAGGCGGGTGACACTCTGAAGTCTGATTTTTTTTTCGGTCTGTGGGTGGAGGGGCGTGGTAAAATCCAATTTTTTTTTTGTTTTGTTTTTTTTTATTTTATTTTTTTTTTTTTTTTTTTTAAAGCCGTTGTCATGTTTTTCAAAACGAGATATCAAACTCTTAAATAGGTTATGTATTTACAAAAAACCTATGTTAATCTTCAAGCTATGGTACACGAACACAACAGCCTCATCCGTCTATTCAAAACAGCCCTAGACCAGATGCCGACAGATGATTATACGGTTGTGATAAGAGCTGACCAGACAGCGGCTGGTGAGCATGAGCGGCGCTTTAATGCACCGGTGATAGGTGACGTCGCAGTTGTTGTGGCAGTTGTTTTGAGATATTCATTTTATATACTTCAGCAAATAAAGGCGATAGAAAGACAAATAGGCGTTGGGATTCCCATGACATTACAAATTTTAAAATGATTTACTAATGTGAATTTATTTTTTTAATTATTTATTTGCGTAAAAGAAATTTCTTGATTTAAAGAATTAATTACAATTAAAATTTGAAGGCAAAACAACGTTTGCCTGGTCAGCTATTATATATAAATGGATTACGACAATGTGTATATGAGATGGTACAGCATTTATCATAATTCAAAATATGTCTTTTTAACCTACGCCACTCATTTAAAGCATTAAGAAAAATATTTGAAACAGCAGCAAATAACTTTAAATCATCTGCACACACATTAAAGGTTTACAAAACTTTAAAGAATTTGACAAATCATTTATAAAAATTATGAATAAAATTGGACCTAAATGTGGAATGAATAAGAAAGCGTTTATTACATTGTTGGAATACGATCCATTTTAATCAATGCCTCCTATTAGTTAAAAATTGTTTACAGAATAATAATTGATTACCATTTACTCCGGACATTTGTAATTAATTTAATAATATTTTATGAGAAACAGATTCAAAAACCTTTGAGAATTCTGTGTAAATAACATCAAATTGCATTTGACCCTAAATTGCAACTATAATCCGATAGGTGAATACAGCTAAAGTTGGCCGACCTAGTACTAATCCATGCTAAAAACTTGATATATATATTTACACACAGAAAAAATTTAGCTATTTGCCAACTTAAATTTACTATGACTCAAATTCTGTTATTACGAATTTCAGACAGTTGGCATAACTTTATATTAGTTTTCACAACAAAGTTCAGTTAATTCAACAGAATTTTAGTTGCAATACCCAACATTTTCAGAAATCGAATGTAAATATCGTTGTACTAACTGAATTTATAAGTTATTACCATTAATATACACTTTTCCATTCGGTTGGCACTTTATTTCTCTGTGTGTAGTGTTACGTGCTCATAAAGTTTTTCTTTAAGAATACTATCAAAAATGGTTGCCATTGCACATTGTTTTGCAATGGGTCTATAATTAGTTACTCTAGTTCTATCACCACATCAATATTTACGCACAACATAAAAATTCTTCCAAATGTTTAAAAATTTGCCTTTTTTAAACAAGAAATAAAAAATCGGCTTTGCTAAAGACGCAACGCTTAAAAACATTGGAGGTATTGCATAATTAAAAATGCACGCAGGATTATCCTTCAAAGCTAAAATAGACGAGATTACATCACTTCCAAATATACCAATAACAAGATTATTTAACAACGGTACCACTGTTTAATTAACAAAGCTACACTTAGAATACTAAAGACCACTGCAAATGTAATTAAAAACAAATGAAGTAAGTCGTCCTTCATTTTCAGTAAATTCCACTAACATTGTCATTTGTGTTAGAAAGTGTTTTGCAACCGTCACATAATGACAATCGTAATTAATTACTGTAGAATTTTATTTTAGTTAGTCTCTTTACAGGAAGAAGAAGAAGAAAACATTTTTATTGCCGCAGCTTCGTCCCCCTCCTGGGACTCGTCAGTGGTTAATTTATGTGTCAATTGAACAAAGTATTTTATACTGTTAATTTGCTCTATATGAAAAACTTTTTTACTTTTTTGGTGTCGTACTGGTATTCAAACCCACTGCCTTAGCATCAAGATATGCATCGTAATCTCACCTCTTAACGAGTTGAGCCACGGTCGACACAGCGATAACTGTGGCTAAGTGGAGTTTTGTCACACTACGTACACACAAGTATTGTTTCGATCAGAAGAGACAGAATCAACTAATACCAATGCACAACTAATTTCTCAACTAGAATGCTTCTTTTTCTTAATCTTATCTCTCTTTCACAAGTAATTATCACGTTTTTGATTCGCTTTATTCACATACAATAGTTGGATACAAAGTGTAGGTTAGAGATTGAGTCGCCGTTAAGCAAGTTTCTTCAATTGTATGTTAGAAAGTGTTTTGCAACCGTCAGATAATGACAATCGTGATTAATTTTTAATTAACTACTGTAGAATTTTATTTTAGTTAGTCTCTTTACACGAAAAAGAAGTTTTTTAATGTTCAAAAAATGAACCACAATTGTAGTAAAAAATAAACAAACATTTAAATGTTTTATTATTTTAAATAACAAAAACTACTGCATAAAATGATTGTAAAATCATAATACAGTAATTTTATGTGGTTTGTATTTTTTTTAATTGAAGTACAATTGTAGTCCAAAATGAAATTTCTTCTACAGAATGAACCACATGGTAGTAAAAAATAAACAAACATTTATTTTTTTCTATTTTTTTAAATAACAAGAAACTCCTGTAAAAAATTAATGTCGAAACATAAAACAGTCATTAGATGTGGTTTGTTTTTTAAATGAACTACAAGGTTAGTAACAAATTTAATTTGTTCTACAAATGACTGGCATTTAGATTAAAAATCAAGAAACTGTATTACAACCCAAACTACAGCATATTTTAAAAGCAGAAATTCCCTGAGTGTACTAGGATTATAAAACGTTGACTGGAAAAAAGAGGCAAATAAGTTACAAGATTCAAGGCGGTTCGATGAAATCGCATTCTCCTACATCACGCTCTTTGGTTATCCAGTATTCTTCAGCTTATTATTAATGTATTTCCAAAATTCTGAAGACACAGATCTTAGTTTATTTTCAATGTTGAAAATATGCTGCTTATACAAACAATTATGCAAAAAATCAAATTCACGGGAATTTTCTGAAAATATGAGAAGTCGTAAAAATATATCTTTGACTTTTCTTAAACAATTTGTGATGAAATATCATAGCGACCATGAGGAGGAAAAATATTTCGATTTTAATAAGAAATTCTCGTATTATTTTTTTAAAAAATAAAATTTTCAATATTGTTTAATACACACAAATTTTAAATTTCGCAAAACTCACGACCCATAGTTCGGAATATACTTTATAAATAGTTCGAAAAACTTTTAAAAGTCTGGTTTTTTTAAAATTAGAGATATTTTTTTCATGCGTCAGTGTTTTTCCCGTTAAAAATTCACCAATATGTTGTTTTTTAAGAAGCAGCCTAATGTTCATATGACTACATTGTCCTATACAAGTTGTATTTGAAAAGTACCTACTTCACTTAAGGATGACGACGACGATGATGATATTTAGTATAAAAATGTTTTCAAGTATGATATTCTTTTATACATAAATAAGTAAGGCACGTAGCCAATAAATACTTTTATTTAAACCTTTTCTATTTGTTTGTATGATGTTATTTTCTATATGTTATACTACAAAGTGCATTCCATGTACTACAACTTAGACTTCTTCTCATATGCTGGAATATATTGTGCTAATTGCTTTAAACTAAGCATCACAAACCAAACAACGTCAACATCTATTGCTTTCAATATCATCATCGCATTCGTCAAGTATCATTGAGTTTGTTTTGAGAAAAACACAAAAAAAAAAACACTGTATAAGATCTACTTGTTATCAATGAAAACAACTACAACATTTTAAAAGGAATCTATATTTTGAGTATTAATACAAGGATGAACTCATGTGACTGCTACAAGTCAAGTGTACTTGAAGCCTTTACTAAAAATACATTTATTCCAAATTGTATAAGGTGTAAATTTCCAAAGAACGTTTTTGTTTGTTTGAAATTCTAATCGAACTATCAAACTAATAACATTTTATGCTATAAAGGATGTATGAGTTGTTCTAAAAGGACTATTTTATATGAGCTGTTATAAAATATTACACTGAAGATTTGAAAAGATGAAAAAACTAATATTAAATATAAACAAAATCTTGAATCAAAATCCTTTAATTGACTACCGTTACCCTTAGAATGCTTTTAATAAAATTATTTATATATCGTTATCCCTAATAAGAATGAATGAATAATGATTTATTATAAAAATATGCAATTATAATTCATATAAATATCATAAGAGAAGAAGGCTTCGTAAAGTTTGGCAAAGAACAAGGCACCCTACGGATAAGACCAACTTTAATCGAGCAGCTAACTACTTAAAGAAACGTCTTAATGAATTAAAAAATGACTTAGTCAGCAGATTCTTAAGTAATATTACTTCAGCAAATAATAATGAACATAACTTGTGGAAGGCGACAAAATACCTCAAAAGAGCCCAAAAAAGAAATATTCCAATCAAAGACTTAAACAATTCATGGTGCAGATCGAATAAAGATAAAGTACATGCCTTCAAAGACTTTCTTGAAGACACTTGTACACCCTTTTCTCTTTGCAACTCAGCAAACGCAACCGAAATAGGTAGTTTTCTTGACGTTCCTTGTCAAATGAGTTTACCAATAAAAAGTGTTTCAGTCTTTGAAGTAAAAAAGAGAAGTAATAAATCGCAATACAAAGAAATCTTCTGGATTTGATAATTTAAATGTAAAATCAATTAAATGTTTACCCAAAAAATGTTTTGTGCTCATTATTTAAATCTGTTCTTAGATTAACGCACTATCCTACTCAATGGAAACATGCAAAGACAATAATGGTTCCAAAACCAAATAAATCGGAAAACTGTATCAGTTCTTAAAGACCTATTAGTCTACTTCCAACTCTATCTAAACTGTTTGAGGGCCTATTTCAGAAAAGACTGTGTCCTTTTCTGGAATCTATGAATGTAATTCCTGAACATCAATTCGGATTTCGCCATGAGCACGGTACTCCTGAACAATGTCATAGGGTGGTTGAAACTAATAGGGGTGCCTTGGAAAACAAGCATTTTTGTTCTTCTGTATTTTTGGATGTCAAACAAGCATTTGATAGAGTATGGCATACAGGACTATTATTTACATTAAAAAAAAAAATATTTCCAGCTCCATTTTACATATTGTTTAAATCTTATTTGCTCGAACGTAGTTTTTTTGTTAATATTAACGAAGACAATTCTGAAATCGGATCTATAAAGGCAGGTGTTCCACAGGGAAGCGGTCCTGTTTTATATATCATATTTACTTCAGATATGCCTACTAACAAAGACGTGATTATTACCATATACGCAGACGACACAGCAATATTAACATCCAAAGAAACTGCTTTCGAAGCATCCATGGTTGTACAAAGGCAGGTTAACCAAATTCAAGAGTGGTTAAATAAATGGAATATAAATGTTAATGCAGACAAATCTACACATGTAACTAACACCCTCAAAGTAGGCAATTGTCCACCAGTAACCCTGAATGGAGAAACTATTCCTTCAGCAGAGTGTGTTAAATATTTGGGCTTAAATATAGATAGACAAATGACATGGAAAAACCACATAAAATTAAAAAGAAATCAACTCCATATAAAAACTAAAAAATGTATTGGTTATTGGGTCCTAAATCTCAGCTAAGTTTGAGGTACAAAGTTATTTTATATAAAGCCATCCTAAAACCCATATGGACTTATGGGCTCCAGTTATGGGGCACTGCTGCTTATTCAAACATAGATATTTTACAAAAATATCAATCCAAAACTTTAAGACTTATCACAGACGCCCCGTGGTTTGTAAGAAATGATATCATACACAATGATCTTGATGTACCTAAAATTAAAGACAAAATTTAAAAATACAGCACTAATTACCTCAATAGATTAAGCTAGACGATACGGATGAAGCGAGAAGATTAAAAAGACTGCACATTTTGGATGTCCCTTTTACATAATAGGTTTATATCAAACAAATTTTTCTTTTTAATGTATTATACACCATTCTATAATTTTTAAACATATATTTTTGCTAAGTTCAATGGAACTTAGTGACTCCGTCATTAGTTAAATTTTAAAAAAGTTGCTTAATATTTTATTGTAAATAGATCGCAAATAAATAAAGATTAAAAAAAAAAAAAAAAAAAACATTTGAAGACATAACATTTCAAAGAATAACAAAAATATGTTTATGACTTTCAGCTGCACTGTATTGTTATAAAGGGTCCGACAAATAACTTTTTTTTTTTAAATGCTATAAAAAAAACTACTAAATATTTTCTCAAATTTCTTTTTTTATTTGAAAGTACAATCCTTCCAGTTAATAATGAAAAATAATTTCATTCAAATGGCTGCCTCAGCTGGCCATGCAGTAGCCTACACGATCGGTCCAATTTTTAAGCACATTATCGATTGTGTGCAGCTGTATTTCACCAATGGCTTCACGAATATTGTCCTTTAAAGCGTCAATTGTCTCTGGCTTGTTGGCGTAACACTTATCTTTGACGGCACCCCACAAATAATAGTCCAACGGTGTCAAATCGAAGCTCCGAGGTGGCCAAACGACATCAGCTCTGCGGCTGATAATGCGATCTTCGAAAACAGGGCGCAAAATATCGAGTGTAGCTTCGGCTGTGTGGCACGTAGCGCCGTCCTGTTGAAACCAAATGTTGCCAATATCCTCCTCTTCAATTTTTGTGAACAAAAATTCGTTCAACATGGCCCGATAACGATCGCCACTCCTTGCTCATTTTCGAAGAAAAATGGCCCAATTATGCCTCTGGACCAAAATCCGCACCAAACAGTGACTTGTACGGGTTTTCTGTGCCCTATATACGACAAATTTGCTTGTTTACATACCCGACAACGGTGCTTCTCTTCTTCCAAAATCCGTACGCAATTTTTGCACACATTCTGCAACATTACCATGATTTTCAAAGTAATGTCGCAATATTTCCCAGCGTTGTTCAAGCGTATACACAATTTTTACAAATTTAATTTACACAATTTATATACATATTCGTTCAGCGGAAGGATAAAACTAATTATCTGTCAAATCAGACATGAGCTAAGTGTTACCATTCACGAAATAAGCACTAGTAGAAAAAAAAGTTAGATGGCGGACCCTTTATTTTGTAACGCATTGTAAAGTACTTTTAAAAGAATCACATAAATATGACTATAATTTTCAGAACATAAATAAACTAAAGTATAATTTTTCTACAAATGTTTTCAGTTTTTTTTCAGTCTACTAGTATTTAGCAAAAATTTTGTTAACTTTAAGCAAGTGGTTTTAATTTTTTATCCACTAAGTGTTAATTTGCTGAATCTACTAATTTTGTTGCTAAAAATCAGCTCTCTGATTTTCAGCAAAAGATTTTGCTGATATTACCAATTTTTTTCCAAGCATCCTCCTGGAGGAGTATCTATTCGTTTTTTTTCTTGATATTTCTTTCTGTCTATCTGTCTATCTGTCAATCTATCTATCTGTCTATTACTATTTTTTCTTACATTTTCACTGAAGGGATTCACAATGGACCGTATTGGTCTCCGAGTGGAGATGTACCCTTGGGCACATAACCATTCTTAACCTAACCTACCTTCCTGAATAAAATTTTATTGACACTGCAAAATTTTTTGCTGACTTTACTAATTTTTTTTTTTTTTTTGAGTGTACAGCTCTTTTTGCTCTATAGGAAAATATACCCTAACTAATTGTTTTTGGTAAAAGCGTACTTGTGGAAGGAGTTTTGAAAAAAATATTAACAAATTTTATTTTATTAATGCAAAAACCTTTTAAAAAGTGATGATATCCCAATGACAAAGTTATTTTATACTTTGCTAAAGAACTTTAATATATAAAGTGTAATACTGAATATGTGCACACCTAGTCGTATGAGTGCTATTAATTTAATACTTCAACTTATTAATCATACGACTAGTAGGGCATTTACATATTGTGTTAATTTTAAAAGGAGGTGTTTTCATATCAAATCTTTGCTTAAACAACTAAAATTTAAAAATAATAAAATAAAATTTTAAAATAAATAAAGTAACTCATTCTAATTTTTATAATCACATAAAATAAATATAATTATATACACACAGAAAACGATACGTTGTGTCTGGCGAATTTGTCGCCAATCGAATTTGGGTAGTTACACGAACTATCACATTTTTCAGTTACAGCTATTGATATTTGCAGTTATGTCTTCCATATTAAAACATTACACTCTACGGATTTTTTACCCAATTACTTTCTTATTAAATAAAACACTGTTTCTAACTTAATTTTGTTTTTTAATTTTTATATATATAAATTTTTATATAAAAAAATAAAAATTAATCTAAGATACAATAAACAAAAAAGAAATACAATGTCAAAAAACAAATAAGATGTCAAAAACCTAAATTACTGATTTCTAATGGAAACATCCGACTTTCAGGTCTTGAAAAACTGCATGCTTTAAGGACATAAATTGAAAAAATCCTACACCCAGACAAATAATTGTGTGGAATTCCATTAAAATTTAATTAATTGGACATTATTTTATTTGCAACTACCAATAATCGAACTAAAAAACAATCCATTTATCTAAAAATTGGTATTTCCAATAAAATTTTTAAATACAATTCGGTTCGTAATTGTGTAAGGTAGAAGCAGTCATTTATTTTGTGATAATACAAGAGAATTGGTCCCATCTAGGAAATTTTTTAAAAAATTGTTTATAATTAAAAGTGGTTACTGCAAATACGGTATTCGTAATCAAATGTGCCACTAAATTAGAGGTTCTGTAGTACAAACCGAATTGTGAATTGCATTGCTTATAGCAGACTTGGGCTATCATTCACTTTTGAAATTTTTCTATATCATTAATAATTTCATACCTACGCTCACAATTGTGAATTTAAACGATTTGTAAAATTTATAATAACAAACATGGGGATTAGTAACAACATATGGCTATATTTAGCCAATGATAAAATTGAGTTTGTAATTCAATTGAGATGTTTATGTGTTGTAATTGATAGTAAACTGTCATTTAAACCACATATTGATGCCCTATGTGGTAGAGTGTGGGGGCATTACGTAGGATTTATTCGTCGAACATGTACTTACCCCTTTCCGTTAAACGTAAGTTGGCGCATGCTCTCTTGATGTCTCAGGTTCTTTATGGCCTCGAGATATTTTCTGACACCATTGGTATTAATGTTACAAGAGTCAGACGTCTGGTGAATACTATTGTAGGCTTTGTTTATAATGTGCGTCGTCGTAATCATGTTTCCGACTATGTGAGTCGCTTCCTTGGGTGTTCTTTTGATAATTTTGTGAAATGTCGCTCGTTGCTTTTCTTCCACAAAATCATTAAAAGTCGTAGACCTTTACCTTTATATAGGAACTTTGTTTTTACGCGTTCAAGGCGTAATCCACAGATATTCATTCCTAGGATAAGGAGAACTATTTTTGAAAGATCATTCATAATCAGAATTGCTCGGTGTTGGAATCGGTTGCCCTTAGAATTGCGGGTTTTCTCTCATTCAAATAACGCCTTTCGGTTAAAAATCTTTGAATATTTCAATGGTTTTTGAATTATTTTTTTTCTTTTTTGAATAATAATATTTTTTTGTGTGGTTAATACTTTAATTTTTAAACTTTGTTAATAAACTTTTTATAAATATTATGGCTGGGGATCCAATATGTTAGGCTATAAAGTATATTTTAATTTTTTATTTTTAAGATTAATATTCAGTTTTCTATTACTATGTAATACTGTTATTTGGCCTTGTGGGCTTTAGTATTATAGATGAATTATAAATAAATAAAACAAATAAATTACCAGATAATTACTCAATTACATTCAATTAAATGTAAGTTTATATAAAACAGTGATTTGACTCTAATTAAATAAACAAATATTAGTATTATGTCCCGTATCTGGTGTTGACAAAATTGATGAATTATAAATAAATAAAACAAATAAATTACCAGATAATTACTCAATTACATTCAATTAAATGTAAGTTTATATAAAACAGTGATTTGACTCTAATTAAATAAACAAATATTAGTATTATGTCCCGTATCTGGTGTTGACAAAATTGAAAATTTTGCAAGCAAGCGTTTAATCCTACAAGTATGAACGTAGGGCTGAAATTATTAATGATATAGAAAAATTTCGCAAGTGAATGATTTTCATATGTAATTGATGTCGCCCAAGTCTGTTTTATAAGCAACTAATGACTGGTATTGGTAAACGAATTTGAGACAATGTTTGTGTTCCTAGCTAAATATTTGAATTCAAATTTAGCACTCAACATTTGTAAGTCTTTGTGGTGTAGTGGGTAGAGAGTGTGCCTTGTAATACGAACTTCCGAGTCCAAGTCTCGAAAAAGACAAACCCAAAATTAGTTTTTATTAAAATAAAATATTCAAATGTTTAAATAATAAGGCAATGGGAATTAAAAGTGATCGTGGTAAATCATTAGGACATAAGATTATTAATCTAAACGCCACGGTTCAATACCAGAAAAATCAAAAAAGGTTTGTTAATTTCAATAAAATTTTGTGAACGTAATAATATTTATTTGGAATGTAATATTGGGTTAGACTACTGAATATTAGCTTTCACGACTAAAAATATAATTTAACATTACAATAGTTGTCGTAACCGGCAGAATTCGATTGGCAACAAATCAGGTGGCCACAACTGGGACTGTTTTCTGCATGTACATTTTTTAGATTATCTTCCTACTGAGAAATGTTAACTAGTATGGATCCCTTCGAGTACCGTATGGTGCCATACGTAATTCCATATACATTCCAGATACTTTCTACTAAATATATAATACAAACCAATGTTGGTCGACAATTGGAAATTTAATTAAGTTTATATTTGAACAAACCTCAATCATTAGATTACTTTCTTATTCTTGATTTTTCATCCTGGTGTATATAGAAGCTCCTAGTTCTTTTCGTTTAAATAAAAAAAAAAAAAAACTTTCTATATTTTATATAGACATTTTATTAACCAGTGAATATTGAATTTTTAAGAATTTTCGGATTTGATTTAAAAAAAAAAACACATAAAATTTAGAGAAATGTTCGAAATCTTTATTTGAGTCAATAGAACCATCTATATAATTAAATGCTTAAAGAAGATTTCATGTAAATGTTGACCGCGGCTACGCCTCAAATGGTTCATACCCACCAGTTCTGGCATACTATATCCACCATATCGTCCGGTATCTCACGAATAAATTCTTCAATATTGGCTTCCAGTGCATCAACCGTTGTGGTCTACTGCCTTTAGACATGATCCTTAACAGAGCCCCGCAAAAAATAGTCTAAAGGGGTTAAATCGCCCGATCTAGGAGGCCAATTGACCGGCCCCAAACGTGAAATAAACTGTTCCCCGAACTCGCTATCAATTGGGCCATTGTTTCGCGTGTTGTGTGGCATGTGGCACCGTCTTGTTGAAACCACATGCCAACTTTACCAGCGCCCATTCACCAAAAGTTAGCAGTTGTGGTAGGTCGTGTGGCTTCAATTCTTGCACCAGCTGTATTTTAAAAGATTTTCCACCCAAATCCTTCCGCGAAATTCTCCACGTAGGGAATTAACGGATTCCCTATATCTGCGAGCGGCATTAAATCGATAATTCACCGTTATCAGCAACACTAGAGGACACATCTGCGATATTTTCCTCTGTCCGCACTCTACATATGCGTGTTGGTGGTTTTATGCCCAAGAATGTAAATTTTTTGCGAAATTTAGTCACAAGATTCCGAATAGGTCGCCCAAACTGACCATAAATTGGAAGAAGTGCACTATGCACTTTCTAAACCGAGCATGAATTTTGATAATAAAATTCAATAATCTACAAGCGTTGTTTGTTTGTAAGTCGATTCATGGTTAAATTGTAGACCAAACTGAACATGTTTAACAGTAACATATTATTAGCAAATAACTGAGCTGCCAAAAATAGTGTTGCAAAAAAGAAAGTTGAGAAAAGATACCCTTTATTACGAAATCATTAATTCTAAGAATAATTTAACTGTTCTAATTAAAAAAAATTATGCTATCGGTATAAAATTTGTCGTTAGGCAAATGATATTTCATAATTGCATCCGATTTCCAACTAACTTATTTCGTGTGTGTTAAATCTTATTCTAATACTCTAATTCTTATATTTACATTACTACACATTTTTGATCATTAAAAAGTTAAGCGTTTTTTTAGTTGGCCCAACAAAATTCGTAATTATTATAAAAGTTATTATAATAAGTTCCTTAACAGTCAGCATTAATTTGCAGGTTCTCTAGGCTGTAACTTAATGCTAATATTATATCGGTTATAATACAAGTAAAAGTTTTACATCAATATGCTGCCATATTTGAACTGGCAAGCCCATATTATTGAAAATAATTTAAATTACTACCAAGTGTCTGACATACCTTTAACAAAAACGAAAAGGTTTATAGCTATTTCTGTTAGTAACTCAAAAATTTTCATTTTTGAACCTTAAAATATAAGGAAATGAATACTGATGTTTTGACCTGAAAAAAAAAAACTCATAGTATATTTTGTGTGTTATAATGATTACAAGAGGAAATCCACTTCAACTTAAAATCGTTTATAACAACAAGAGGCATCTTAGCCGAAACAAATGAAACCAACAGTTGAAGTATGTAGTATAAAGTAGCAACAAAATAAACTCTCCTACACCAAAAAAAAAAAAAACAACACATCACATCACAACGCAACACAAACACATTCTTATGATGATGATGATGTACGATGAATATGGATGTTAAGAGATGTACATGTTACAACAGCAATAACAACAACAACAACAACAACAACAACAACATCACAATATATATAACAATATAAAACAACACACAATCCACCAACAACATAACCAACTAAACAAACATATGCTAAAGACTACAACGTTACATTGACTAACATATGCATACATTAACAACCACATCAAAATTTAATTAAAATTCCATCAACGTACAACGAGATTCATGTAAACACACACACATGTACGCATACTCATGTAGAGTTAAAATACTGTGTGTAAGTATTGTCTATATATGAAACAAAACACAGAATTTTACACATTTATAAGCAAATATAACGCACAAACACACACACACACACACACATACATACATACACATACAAACACATTTACGCAAAAACAGCAGGAACATACATAACGGAAAATCATAATATATAATACAAGATGATAAAGATGAACAACATTCAACAACAAGCAGCAACAACAAGTAACAAAAACAACATCATCAGCAGCAACAGCAGTACATCACAGCCCATCAACCATTTGTTGTTGTTGGTCGCATCATAACATCACAAAGTACACGTGTCGCTTTCATTTATTGTAAACCTTCTCCAATAGTTGCTTTTTTTTTTGTTGCGTTAACGACATTGCCGGAAATTTAAAAAATGTTTAAAAAAAACAGAAACACAACCTATAAAGCTTTAATATTAATAAATTATGGTGGAGTCCTTTTTTTTATATATAAATACAGATTAAGGGATTAATTTATATATAGTTAAAAGGCTGTTAATGTGGCCAACATTAAAAAATTATTAATAAGTAAGGGATGGCTTAAATATGACACTACATTTTTTTCAACTTTAAAAGAAAAAATACGTAAATTCACCTTACCCTCCATTAGTTAAATCACGAAATATTTTCGGGAATGGAAACCTTAATAAAAGCTTAAACCATTTTACACTGACGTTGCTTTAAAGCAACACCTACGGTTAAGGTACGACAGTTTTGAATTGGAGGGAGATATAATAACGAATTAAAAAGCATGTGATAACTTGAGGACTAAACTATGCATATAATTAAAAATAATTTTGAAGTTATCATTCTAGGGTTGCCATATAATTAAATCAAAAAAACAAGTTATTCCTTTTCTATAGCACTTTTTTAAAATTTTTAATTTGTATAAAGAAGACCGGTGTTACAAAGGTTAAATGCTGATTTCATTAGGTGCATATGGTACATTTTATTTATTAAGTAAAATTTCCAGTGCAATATGTGCTTTTTATATAAAATTAAAAGATCAGATGAAGAGCTTGTTTTGCTTGTAAAAATTTCAATAATTATGATTTTATATTTTTTTATTATTTATTAGATAATCTAGCACAACAAGATGTAAATCTTATAAATTATAGTGCTAGTGAGTATAAAAAACATTACACATATTAAGTAAAATTAAAAAACAAAGTTAAAATTTAATATTTAAGATACAAAGATAAAAATACAAAATTAAAAGTAACAAGTAACAAGTAACAAGTGTTTAAAATAAGGAAGGCATCGAAGGTTAGACAAATAAATGGCAAATTGAATATTTAACCAAAGAATATTTTAAGCTCATTTTTAAATTTGTTTGCGTTGTTTATGACTTGAATTCGATTAGGAAGAAATTTCCAAAGACTAGTGGTGTAAATGAAAAATTGGCGTTGTGATAATAGGCTTTTAAATTTTTTCTGGATAATATTATTCCCACGATTTGATCTAGCAAATTGTATTCTGCTGTATAGGTAGAGAGGTTGCATTGACGTAATTATTTTATGGAATAAAATAAGATTCCTAAGTTTAAGAAGGTCTAACAGAACTAAGAAGTGTCAATCCTAATGTCTTTATGTGGCCTATAGACACTTCCAACCAACAGTTTTCTTTTTTCTTTAGTAGTCACTTCAAGAAATAAGTACTCAATTTCACTCCCAATACCCGATCCGAGTTTAACTTTACAGTTAACACCGTATCTTACATATATAGCGACAGCTCCACCTTTAGCTTTTGTCTCAACGCCGTTAACTAATATCCGCCTGTCAGACCGATAGAGTTAAAAGCCTTGAAGATTATATATTGAGTCATTTATATCCATAGCAAACCAGCTCTCGGAAATGCAGATTATATCGACGCCAGCTGACGCAAATAGGTATCTGAATTCATTCATTTTATTGTTTAAACTCTGCGCATTAAGAAATGTGAGCAAGATTATTCAAGTTCAAGCTCATTTTTTTTTTTGTTAAACAAAAAACCGTGCAATGTTTATTTATTAATTTAAAAAGTTTTCTGTCCACTAACTTAAAGTAGACTTTATCTACTGACAGGTCCTTACATGTTTCATTTCTCGTCACCGAAAATCTTTAGAGAACCAATGTAGAAGGGGGTAGAATATTTTTAACCAAATTGTTAAGGCAAAAGATCAACGCTTTACTCGTAATGTTTTATTTACCCAATGAGAAGTAAAAACCTCGAAATGAAACATGTAAGGACCTGTCAGTAGATAAAGTCTGCTTTAAATTAGCGGGCAGAAAACTTTTTTAATTAATATATAAACATTGCAGGTTTTTTAGTTTAACAAAAAACAAATGATCTTGAACTTGAATAATCTTGCTCACATCATAAAATTGGTTATATTTATCTTAAATGTGGTTGAATGCAAATAACAGTATATTTTACTAAAATCAGCAGAAATTTTTGGTAAAAAATTGTAAACTGCTGATTTCAGAATAGCTGATTTTTATTCGCAAAAAAAAAATCGCAGAAAATTTGTTTGGTAATTTTTTATTGTGCACTAATAACTTTTAATTAACTAAACCAGGGGTGCCCAAGGCCTATGCGCTTGGTGCTCATTTGTTTTTGTAAAAACACTTAGCTATAGGATGTGTGTTTTAATACACATATAGAGCGCTCAGCACTAGCAATACGAAATACACAAACAACTTTGTCTTATTAGTTTTTTTATCGTTCTTCACTGTATACAAGCAAGCGCAAAGCAACAACACTTTCGTATGCTTTGCTGGTAAACATTGAAATATTTTTTTCTTTTTCTTTGTATGTATTGGTTTTTACAACAAAAAATATTGAATAAAAATTAGTTTATCTTTAAATGTATTGGTGTTTACTCTTCCATAAGGAACTTTTGGGCACTCCTGAACTAAACATTAGATCAAATGTAACAACATTTTTGTAGATTTAACAGATTTTTTGTTGCTAGTCTAACTGAAATATTGCTTAGCAAAAAAAAAACTTCTAATTATATACATTTTTGATAAGAACCAAGCTGGAATATGGTAGTATTTTATTGTAAGGGTACCTTGTATTATATTGTAAGGGTACAAAGGATGACGAATTCAACATTAATTTATTAAATATGCCCTACTTTCTAGACCCTCCTCCATCTTACATTGATAGATGCAGATGAACTAAATTTTGATAGTTTTAGTATAAATTTTTACTGGCTTTTTACTGTTTGTACAAGTACTAAAAAATCTGTAAAATTCAATGAATTTCCATCATTTCAAGTTGCAACATAAAAAACAAATTATTTTTCTAAATTTTTCTAGAGACAATCGTAATAATTTGAAACTCATTCTTACTACAAATGATTTTGTAAAAGCAAAGAGTATATACAAATAGAGAGACTTCACTTTCCATGCCTCTCAGCAACAAAATACCAAACTCGGGACAGAAAATGAAAACATTTTTTTACACCAAAAAATGTTGCAACATTTTGATAACAAATTGTTGCTAAAACACTAACATTTATTTAGCTTATAGTTTGTTATTTTCTATTAGAATTAAATGTATTTTAATTTTATCTTGCTTAGTTTATCATTAAAACTATAAACATATTAACATTTTATTAAATTATTATTCAAAAACTTGATAAAAATTAATTTAAGCTGGTTTGATATAATTTCTATTAAAAATAAAAATTTTGACCTTTAATTGTGCAACGAAAATGAAAATTTTTCAAATTCGAGGCCATTTTCTATATTTCTTTATTAGGATATTGTTCTTCAAAGTTTATGCTTGTTAGGAAAAGAAATAACCACGTGCTTGATTACTAAGAAGACAAGAATGGAGCAAAATTGATTATTAATAGGTTTTTTGTTAAAGTTCTACCTATTATGGAGGCTCTAGCTTTTCTAAAACTTCGGGTTCTGATGAGATCCTTAGTCAGATCGAAAGACTAGTATCAACCTAGCTAATATGTTTGATTTGCTTTATTTTTGTAAATATACGAAGGTTTCAATTGAAAATAACATAAAAATAATCTCGATGTATATAAAAACAAAAAACTAATATAACTGTAAAAAATAATCTATTGAGTTTTTTGTTTTCATATTTATTATTTGACCCTTTCAGTAATGTGTTGATAGATGTATTTCTGGAATTTTCTAGGTTCCCATCATCAGAACACATTTTGAAAGTGGTAACAATCGCATGTCAAACATCAAACATTCATATAAACTAGTTTACTCACTACATGAGAACTAATATATGAGCTTGAAGTTAAAGATTATACCCATTAATCAAAAAATAAATTGAAAATTTGTTTGTTATGTGCAAGGTCCACCTCTGGTGGAAATTCAATACACTTTTTTTGTTTTTTTCCTCCTTTTAATATTTTGTTTAGTTTATAAACAACACAGGGGGAGTAAACTAGGCTGTACTTTGTTTTTTATACAAGTCTGTAAAATTCAATGAATTTCCATCATTTCAAATTGCAACATAAAAAACAATTTTTTTTTTTTAATACAACACAAAATCAAATTATTTTGGAAAATTTCGCTAACGACAATCGTAATAATTTTAAACTCATTCTTACTAGAAATGATTTTGTAAAAGCAAAGAGTATATATATATTGAGAGACTACACATTCCATGTCTCTCAGCAACAAAATACCGAACTCAGTGCAACATGTTGCTAAAAGATTGTTGCTAAAACACTAACATTTATTTTGCTTATATTTTTTTATTTTCTATTAGAATTTAATGTCTTTTAATTTGATCTTGATTAGTTTATCGTTAAAATTATAAATAAATTAAAATTTTAATAAATTATTATTCAAAAACTTGATAAAAATTTATTTAAACTTTAAAATTTCTGTAATTTTTTTTTATTTTATCGGTGTGAGTTTACGAACAAATAAAAAGAGGGCAGATTGAGAGAGGTTGAGGCGGATAGAAACCCACTGGTAAAAGTAGCAAGTTTTCGGTTGTTTGTACATACATACTATTTGGAGATCAAGATAAATTTATATAAAATTGATGAATTGAGGAAAATTTTTTATGATGGTGTAAAATGGCGAAAAAAAAAATGCAAATTCAATTCAAAAAAGATTTTTTTAAATTCTTAATTTTTCTATGTATTTAGAAATATATTTTTAGACATATCACCTAACACGCACCAGGTGCCCGAAATATCGAAATACGTCACCTCCAATGTCAACGCCATGTCCGTCCGTTGGGGCATATCCCGCGTGTGATATCAACTACTTTTGAAAAACTCTCTATATTTTTCTTGTTTTAGTTTTCGAGTTGCACAGTGTTATTTAAGTGCTATTATCTATACATTTAGTAATAAATCTCTTGTTTTCTACTACTTAATAATACAAACGCACTTTAACTTAATAATAAAAAAAATGTTAATTTAAAAACGATATAAGGGTTAATAAATTTAATTAATCAAACCTATCTCAAATAAAATCTAATGAATATGTATGATTGTATATCAAGTGGTTTTTGTTGTTATTGTTTATTGACTGTCTATGTAAGCAACATACACAAATAAGTATTTTATTTATGTAGCCACCCGTTTAAAAAAAAATTGATATGGAGATATATATATTTTTATCTAATTTTATATGACAACATAATTAACATTACTTATTAGATTAATTAACAAGTAACATAATAGAATAATAGAAGTGATTTGACATATCCTTATCCGAATTTTGTCATCATCCAATTTTATTACATTATTCGTTATAATATAAAAGTATATCTAATTTAATATAATAATATATAATATGGTCTAAACTATGTTATATATAAATCTTATTAAAGTTTTCAAGTTAGAAACGAGTTTTTTTTATTTGTTTGCTATATCAGCTTAAATCAAGAACATTTTAAATAAATTAAAGTTTCCTATTTCAAATGCAGAAACTTTGGAATTAATATTGCAAATGTAAATTTGTAATTGAAAAAAATAATAAATTGTTAAAGATTTTCTTTAAATTTTTAAATATTAGTGCGAATATTAAGATTCAAGTTAAGACTTTTGCGTTATTTAACATTTTACTTCAAACTTTTTCAAAATTTCACCCTACGGGTCAAAAGTCGGGACATCAAAATTCGTTTTAGAGGTATGGTTCCTTCGGCAAAGTTTCTTATTTTGATCCCTAGAATACGATTTTCCTTGAACGTGGAGCGATTTTTAAATCGACCCGCCCTAGTAAACATCCATCTGTCAGTATAATTCAGTATTCGATAGACGCCAAGGTGTAAACATACATTTTTTCAATCGCTATAATAATGTCGAATCTTGGTCCTGAAAAAGATGTTTAGCGGAGAAGTCTGATAACCTTCTGTCGTTTGAAGAAAACGGCTGCTTAAAGTTATCAATTGTTGGTAGAAGCTTACGGTCAACACGCATCAACTCAAAAGATGAGGAATTGGAAGCATTACTCCACGAAGATTGTTGTCAAACGCAAGAAGAACTTGCACTATCATTGGGAGTCACACAACCAGCCATTTCTCTACGTCTGAAAGCATTGGGATTCAATCAAAAGCAAGGAAATTGGGTCCCATATGAATTGAAGCCGAGAGACGTTGGAAGGCGACTTTGCATGTCGGAAATTCTGCTTGAACGCTACAAAAAGGACTAATTTTTGCATCATATTGTTACTAGTGATGAAAAATGGATACATTGCGATAACCTCAAGCGCTATAAGTCATATGTAAAGCCCGGCCAACTCAACGCCGATGCCGAATATCCATGGCGCCAAGGTAATGCTCTGTATTTGGTGGGATCAGAAGGGTGGTTTGCATTATTAGCTGTTGAAATCGGGTCAGTTGATAATAGGGGACCTATATCGAACACAATTGATTCGTTTGAAGAGAGCAATCAACGAAAAACGACAAGAATATTCGACCAGACACAAGGCCATAATCTTCCATCATGACAACACCCACATGTCGCAAAACCGGTCAAAAACTATTTGGAGAACAGTGGATGGGAAGTTTTGGCTCACGCGCCTTATAGACCAGACCTTGCCCCTTCTGACTACCATTTGTTTCGATCGATGCAGAACGCGCTTACTGGAATACGATTCACTTTAGAACAGGGTATCAGAAATTGGCTTGATTCATTCATTACCTCAAAACCGGAGCAGTTCTTTTGGCGTAGCCACAATTTAATTTGTAATATTTAACATATCAAAAGTGAAATTTAACTTTCAATTTTAAATTGTCATTATTTTTTTTATTTTATTAATTAATAATCATATTATTACAAATTATATACTATTACCCTAACCGAGCACTAGCTACTATGACTTTTGGCGCGTTGTAGCAAAAACAGACGAGTGCTTCTGGTAGGAATATAACCCACGACCCCCGCACTGATAAGCCAGAACGCTACCAACTAGCCTAAGTCATTAAATACTTTATATTCCTTGTGAAACAACATTATAATATGTTTCCATATGGGCATTTAATATAAGTTACCAGTCGTACTCTTCAATGAGTTGAAAAACAAGAAACTCTATATTCAGCAAAAGTTATTGCTTATAAGAGCACATGAAAGAAGCGCTATTCACCTGCTTAAACGATGCATACCAAGTGGGACATCGCGAAGAAAAATCATGCCTTCTGGATTTGGTTTGGAAGCGCCTCGTAATTAAATAATGCCGGATGTTGTGAGAGCTTATGTTCAGTTTCACCAACCGACTGAAATTCGTAATCACCGAATTGGAATCGCAGTAACCGAATTTTAGTTGGCAAATAGCTAAATTTTGCTCTGTGTGTAGAAAACAATCGATCTGCTTGGTCCTAAAATATAATTAATTAAAGAGGGTAATGTGACAAAAATAGACGTTGGGTCTTTCGTTTTTTACAAAAGCGCAAAACTCTGCGAATTGCGTCGGACATTTTTGATAAAACTTTTTTTTTAATATGATTTGGAATATTTTAAGTTTGTTTTACAATTTGCTGAATTAATAAAATTTCTTTTACAACCCATAGTGTGACACGTGACGTTAAGTAGAGTGATATGTTAAGTTAGGTAAATGTTACAAAAAAAAAAACACATTTTTTATTATTTATAAAATTAAAAAATATTATAAATTTGATGTTCTGAATTTATTATTGGAAATTACAATGGATAGCATGAAAATTCAAATAATTAAGTTTCATAGGACAACATGTTTTCCAACCCCTAAAAGTTGGATGTGTGCTGTATCCGAGCAGACATTACTTTGAGATGAAATAAAAATGTTCGGCAATAAAGCTCAATTCGCGACGTCCCGAATATAGCGAAAAAGCGAGTTTTTAAAATAACAGGTTAAGATATCTCAAAAATCTGGTATGATGGAGAAGTTCTGGATTTGATTCGGCGCATATTTCAGATTTTGATTCGGCGCATATCAAACCTTTTGGAAAGTATACCCTAGTCCCAGCGTCTTGGCGTTTTCCGATTTTGATGGCCTGTGTTTTTAGTACAATATAAGAAATTTTTTGGTGACTTATGTGGGACGTGCGTTTTTCCTCATCTTATTAGCTTATTATGCCATATACATACGTAAAAAATATATGATTTTAAATATAAATATTTTATTATTTCCAGGTGACGTGACAGGACAAAGTTTAAAATTTTTGTAGGAAAATTACTCTGATCAATATGTCCCAATTTTTTTTAATATATTAAATTATTCACAACAAAATGGATTTAAATTACAAGTTTTAAACACCAGCTACCATCAAAGTAGAAGTAATGAGAATAAATGTTGTTTTGCGGTGACGTACGTAACATTATAATGTCAATGAAAGCTAATCAAAAATGTTCCGATTACTGATGTTTGTATTTTTTTTTTGGAGATCATTGTTGTTGTAACAAATATTTTGTGATATGAGTATTGTTGCCATCATCACTCTTAAAGAATTAAATATTTAAGAGAAAATGTTACTGCAAATGAAAAAAATTTACTAAAAACATGAACGCAACTTTGTAGTCCGTTCTATCATCATGGCAACTAAGATATGCATTGGACTTTTTAATAAAATAAAATCTAAGTATTTTTCTTAAATAATACAAGTCAGAACGACTTATTTTTCCAATTTTAATTCTTTGACCACGGTTGAACTTTTTATGGAAGTGCCCATATGGTACTATACGCAACATTGTATAAGCCCATATAAAATTATATATGAAATCATGCTAATTAGTATATACCATATATAGTAATATCAATCGATATACATGAAGATATTAATATGTATGGGACTATATCAAACATTTTCGAAATACCAAATCCTCTATAAAATTATATATGATCAGATGTGCCATCATATATATCCATAAATGTTTTTTATATAATATTGTAAGATATGATTGTATATGAACGTTTTTACTCGGGTATACACACTTAAGTATTCTCATACGTATTTCTATCATCTGTTGATGGCCTTTCATATTAAAACATCATTCATTTACTTCCATATGGAGGTAATTTTTATTTGTTTTCCTTTTAGTTGTGTTTTTATGGCTCTATGCCAGGCGTGGCAAGACTTTTTTTGTTACGTGAAAAACCTGGCATAGCTTGTTGTAAAAAGAAGTCCCGTGCCACTTTAATTAAATAGTTTTTATTTTTAAGTGGTTATCTAGTACAATCTCATTATATACAAAAAATTGTTTTGTTTAAAAATGTCACTACCAGAGAAGAAGAATTTGTCGTTTGTGCTTTTATTTAAATTCATTTAAAACCATTTTTTCATCAAAAATCTGTAAAAAAAAAAAAAAAATGAAGATTTTCTGAAATATTTTATTTATCCTTTCGAAAGGCGATTTACTACCATTATGGATTTTATGGAATTTTCAGTTTAAATCGCATGTTTTAATAGCGAAAATAAATCATTTAATCTCAGAAAACCTTATTAAAATAATCCATGCATTAAAAAACGAAAAAACTTCAAAATAATTATAATTATTATTATTTTACATAATTTTTTATTTTTATTGTAGTATAAATTAAGATATTTGAGTATATTAACCATTTGACGACGAATTGATGATATATGTTCCAGTTTCACTTTTTGCTATACTGCTAGAATTATCCTTCATGATATTAATTGGGCGCCGGCAAAGTTGGATTCAGATCCAACTTTTTATCGGAAAAGTGTGTTCAGCGCAAAGCTCATTTCTGGTTGAAGCAAAATTGCTGGTATGAGGAAGCATTTCAACAACTGAATCCCGAAAAATGCGTTATGGGCCGGTGGCATCATTGGACCGTACTTTTTCAAAGACGATGAAGACAGAAACGTTACTGTGAATGGCGAGCGCTTAAGTTCGATGATTACAATTTTTTTTGCCCAAAATGGAAGAGCTGCACTTGGCTGACATATGTTTTTTTCACCAATGTCTGGTTAAAGAAAATATCGCGTGGCAGCCAAAATTCTCTCGCGTGGCACTACTGACACTCGTGTCATAGTCTTGCCAGCCCTGTTCAATACCATAACCAAATATCTCGTTCATTCAAAAATTTCCCATGTTACTTTTATGCCTTTGTGTGTGTATGCTTTTGAAAAGTTAAAAAAAAGCAACCATCATCTTAACAAAGTATTTTGTCCCTCTTTTTTATTTGTGCAGTTATATTTTTGGTCCAACTTAAATTGGGATCAAAATAGAAAACAAAAACAAAAGTTAAAAAAAACTAAACGATTTTCAACTTGTTTTTGATTAGGGTAAAACCCAACATAAACAGATATAGAAGAGAGTTGTAACTAAAAGGACTTTGAAATAAACAAAAAAAAACCGAAAATAAAAAGAAACAAAGAAACAAAACGTAACTTTACAGTAACAACACTGAGAGAAATATAAGGGACCCCCAGCAGAAATATAGCCAGCAATATTTCTTATACTATACATACTTTTTTTAATGTAGTGATATTGTTTTCAAAAGTATGATATAAAACAAGAATATAAGGTCTATTTCATATTTACAACTCATACATAAAACTTAAACAAATCAAGTTATTTTAATTTTGACAGCTGGTGATAATTGTATGTTTTGTTGGTTACATACCATGTTTACGATATCTTGAAACCATAAGAACTACACTTATAAAAAATAGTTACTTCAAAAGTCTGTGAAACGGTCTTCAATTGAGCTAATTTCTAATGCAGTTATCGTTTAAATCAGTTATTTAGCTAAAGTTATTAGTTATCTTATTTCACCTAAAGACCAAATTTCATCCGTATTTGCACTAATTTTACAACCTTAAGTTTAGGCATTCGTGATTTTCAAATTTACAAATTTTGCCAGTTAATTTAAACCATAATAGATTTTCAACCCAGCATTTTTTTTTTTTTTGTGTATCCGCTATCAGTCTCACTTGTAGATGCCGTTAAATACAAATTTGTTTAATTTTATAATCACAAAATATCCTATATCTCGGAAACCAAGTGTCATATGTATGTCAAGAATGATCGAGAAAAATATAGTGGAAGGTAAATACAAAAAGTGATATTTAGAATTTTTATATAGTGTTTCCAATTGCGTAATTTATACGAGAATGAAGTTAAATGAAAAATATTTATTTTTAATTTAAAACGAGCTTCTTACCTCCGTATATTTAAAAAAATAAAGCAAATCATACATATTAGCTAGGTTGATACTAGTATTTCGATCTGGCTAAAGATCTCATCAGAACCCGAAGTTTTAGAAAAGCTAGAGCATCCAGAATAGGCAGAGTTTTAACAAAAAACCTATTAATTATCAATTTTGCTCCATCCTCGTCATCTTAGTAATCAAACATGTGGTTTTATAAATTTGATTTTATTTAATTAATAATTGGTAAAAGTGATAGTAATCCAGCAAAATTCTTTATTACCACATAAGTGGTTATATAATGAAAATAAAGATCTTAACCCATTATAATTTGGAGTCAGCACTAGTTATTTTTGTTTGACTAGGTCGTTTTTATATGCAGTCAAAAATTCGAGTGACTACTTATTATATTACATATATAATATCTTTTTGGCAACTATTTTGTTTTTAGTTAGATTTTTACAGGGAAATTTATATGGAAAATTTGTCATATAAAAGCAATCTGGCAATTATAAGACACACAAAATAATAATACAATCTAAATGGAAAATAACTGATGACGCCTGTCCATAAAAAGGTAGAAGCTGGACTAGTCTCATTTAAAAATTGATTGTGTTTATAATTTTCAGAGAAAAACGTTTATTCTTCTTTACAACATTCTTAAAAAAATATATATAAATGTTGGTTTATTTTTTAATTACATATGTAGTTCATGTATAAAACATGTGTGATTCAGTTTTTGAACATTAAAAAACAAATGACAATGTTAGTTGAATTTACTGAAATGTAAGTCGTTCTTTGTTTGAATAAAATATCATTTGTTTTTAACTACATTTGCAGTGGTCTTTACCTACGTAGTATACATACATATATTTAGATTATTATATATGGAGTAAGATTTAGAGACATATAATGATATGAAGAAGTTCTGATGCATTTTGAGTTTTTTTGTTTTGGGCCAAATTGACCATTTAAAAGGGCCAAAATAACATTGATAGGGCCACAGGAATGATAAAGTTAGTACTATAGTACTTTTTTTGGTACCGGAAAAGTACCATGATAGTCCTTTGACTCTTTTAGTACTATTTTAGTACTATTTAGTACTATTTACATAAAAATTAAAGATTGAGTTTGAAACGTCTTTTTCACACAATTGCAATTAATACTATAATTAATAAGCAATTTTATTTAATATTAATTGTGAAAGACGTGGTAGAAAAGAATGAGTGTATTTTCTAAAAATCATAACTACATTGTAAATTTTTCAATTTTCCTGAATCAGACTGCGCAGTTTCCGGTATTGAACCTTCGTCAGTGACTCTATTTTTGAATAATGTAATATTTGTTATGTTTTTATTTGTTCGAATGCGTCTATATGAAATTTTCTGTGCAATCACTGACCGTGGTATAGATAACTGATTTCTAATGCCACATGCACTCGCACCACATGTTAGATAGAGCGCTTTAGCGCACTGATCTATCGTCAGGTCGAGTTTTGTTGTGATTAAAACTAGTTTTATTCAATACACGGTGTTTTTGTTCTTGCATACATAATCTCAGAAGTACAACTCCAACTCCAACAACACAACAGTTCTATTTTTAAAAACTTCAGAGAAACTTCAAGATTCAACATTTAATTCAATTGCCCATTCATAAATTAACATTTATCAAATGTATTCATTTAGATCCAATCGTTGTAAATGGAATTGATTAAAGATGATTTTATTTGAGTTCGAGTAAAAAAAAAAGTTTTCAAAAAGTGAAAAATAAATATCTTAAAAAAGTAGAATTGAAAAAAGGCCATTGCCAACATCTTCAAATTTGCATTGTGATTCTAAAATCGAAAGAGTAATGAAATAGATTTCCTTGCAAAAAAAATGTGAATTTAAGAAATAGTCTGATAATTTTTTATAAATTCTGTAACTAAAATCAACTAAATTTTGTTTTTATATACAAATAAATTTTAAAAACGTTAATTTATAATAAAAACTTGTATATAGTACTATGAGGGTCAAAAAGTACTATTTTATATGCTGGTTGGTACTATTTGAAAATCCCATTTGTCATCCCTGTAGGGCCATATTTTTTAAAAAATTCGATTATTAGATTTTTGCTAAAATAAAAATAATATTAATTTGTTAATTAGAGTTCGTCATTTTAATGTTTTTTTAAAAATGCAAGACAAACCCCTCTGACAATAAAGTTTAACATTTTTAAAAAGCCTTTAAAAACATAATTTTTTAATAAAAAATGAATTGCGAGACTTCTTTTAGAAATTTGGACAAATATAAAAATATTTAAAAATGTTATCGTCCTGCATTCAAAAATTAAAAAAACCTGACCTCCTGGTACGAAAATATATAATATAGAATGCGATTTTTATAAAAAATTAACAACTCCCCGATTTTCATTCATGCTCTCATCGAATAAAAAAAATCAGGCAAATTTCATAAAAGTCTGAACTAAACGGTTTAAAGTAGTTAGTTCAATTTTGAGCTGAAAGGGCCAAAATAGATAAGAAAGTACCACAGGGCCATCAAGCAGTCAAAAGTGCCACAAATGGCCCTATTGTGCCACGTTTTGCATCACTGTGAAGAACCATATAAAAAATTCTCTCAATAAAAATTATCTTATGTATTTGTATTAACATAAGTCGTTTCTCTGTGTGTGGGTTAATATTTATACTTAATTTTTGGAACAAGATATTGCATTAATTTTTTTTTTTTTATTTAATCAAGAACATTATTGGTTAAATGACTAATATTTTAAACAAAAAATTAAGCTCGATATTGTCCCACTATTCGAAAAAAACTGGACCTGGGAACTTACTTGGAATTTTACATATTCAAATGGGAATAACTCGATAACTATAGGACATAACCCATAGAAACAAGCATGTTTTTGTTAGTCTCTTCCAGTAAGTTTTAATTAATTTAATATTGTTTTATAATTTTGCAATGCTAGTAAATTTAATGAAAAGAATAGCGGAAAGCTATTTTAATAACATAATACCACTATTTTGGTATTAACATAATACTACCTTTTTATCAGTGTATCAAAAACACACACGCACACACATTTTCAAATATTCTCTTTAACAACTTGACCGTTAAGCTGTGGTAATACTTTTGTTGTAGTTGTTGTTATTATTGTTGATTTATGCTGTTGTCATAAAGATTCGTAGAAAGCACTTATGTATGTATGTATGTATTACTCTTTTTTGTAACTTTTCGTTCTATGCCATACACATCTCTTCCTTCAATATATTGTTGTTGTTTTATTTTTTATTGTGCACTAGGTGTTCCATACATATGTTAGTATTAGTGTGTGAGATTGTTTCGTATGTGTTTGATAAAGTTTTTTTTTACCAAAGTTTTTTTATACAGTTCTTAGTATTTTTTGTTTGTGGCTGTGGATTTATCTTTCTAACGATTATATGACTACAACAGACGGACGGACAACAACAGAGTACTGTTGCTTTTGACGTGACTTATCAAAAACATATTAAAAGTCCACTTTGTAGTTATATATTTGTTGATTAGAACAAATTATTTCTTTATGGTGTCTATGAGGAACTTCAAAAATGTTCGACAATTTGGGGCAAAACATTTTCATAATTGTTTTTTGTATAATATGAATAAGCGTTTGAGTATTAGTCGATATTAAACATGCTAAATCCATCTGTGCGAATCATTTATCTCTAACGGCAAATTATGACGGTTTGAAGCTTAAAGCAAATTAAAAATATTAGAATTACAGCTTTTGCTTGGATTTACCACAAGTTACATTGCAAAATATATTTTACACCTCCAAAAAAAAATATAAAAATAATTCAAAAACTGTTTTTTTTTCGTATATTAGAACTTTAAAATAAACCGAGATTATTTGGGAAAACCTACATTTTTTGCCGAACTAAATATCATAAATATTTAGTTCGGCTTAAGGTAACTTATTTGCAGAAAATCATATTAAATACTACTAAATTCTCAAAATTCAATTGTTTATACACAGAGAGAATTCTCTGATTGATATTAATCAATTTTTGCATTAGATCTATGAAACTCGTTCATTGAAACTTTTCATTAAATTAATGCAGTTTTTCAAAAAAAAATAATGAAAAAATTTCATTAAAATGGCTTCATTAAAAACATGAAGCTTTTAAGAATTTGTTCATTCACATTGTGAGGAAAACTTCATCAGTTAAATCTCGTCCAATAAATTTGAAGTTATGAAAATTTAGTTTTTTGCTCCATAAAATTTAAAGTCCTTTACATTTCGATTTTAGTATGAAACTCATTAAAATCTTTTATTAGATGCATAATAAATAAATAAATGCATTAATAAAGTGGTTTAGTTGTCACAAAGCGAAATGTGTTTGAACTATATTCTCATGAATGCTTCGTATCAAAAACTGCAAAAAAAATAAATTTCGTTGAATTTTTAGAAGCTACATAACATTTTTAAATTAAAGAAAAACTGAAAATGCTTTTTTAACTCAGAGCCGCTTTTTACTAAGTCATATGCAAAATATTACAAATATAATTGAAATTGTCCGATATCAACTTGATATACGAGACCTGAAGCGTCATAAAATTACTTCGTTTTTTAAATACTGTTCTCGAAACTCAATTCCATTAAATGGCGCATAAACCCCATTGAAAAATATGTGAATTGTAACCAGCATACAAGTTTTTACCAAGCAGCGATATGGAAAT
Source organism: Delia radicum (assembly GCA_021234595.1). Classification (NCBI taxonomy): domain Eukaryota; kingdom Metazoa; phylum Arthropoda; class Insecta; order Diptera; family Anthomyiidae; genus Delia; species Delia radicum. The sequence goes on along the minus strand of CM037854.1, from coordinate 23,394,074 downwards.
TAATTTTTCAGTAACTGTATCTCCCAAGTCCATTGACTCAATTTTGTATTGGTTTGGATCTAAAAGATCAAATCTGTGAACAAAAAATAAAATCTATGATAAACCTGTAAAAATAGCAAAAAAAAAAAAACTACTAAAAACTAGTTAAAAATAATGTGACAGAAAAAAGTGCTAAAATTAGCAGATTTTTTTACTAAATATTAGTAATACAAAAATAACAAAAATAAATCTGTTGAATTTAGTTATATTTGAGCTAGATTTTAGTTAATTAAAAGTAACAAAATAATCTCCTAAGATCAGCAAAAACATTAACAAAATATTAGTAGACAAAAAAATTATTCAAAAAAATCATTATTTTGTTGTTTTTTTTAATGTAATCAGCAACCTAAAATTTTTTAGCAAACATTTCTGTTGATTTACGCAAAATAAACTGTTATTTGCATTCTACAAAATTTGAGCTAAATATAGCAAAAGTTCTGTTAATATTACCGTTTTTGTTTGCTATTTTAAGGTTACAAATAATTAGTAGTAGTAGTAGTAGTAGTAATTCTTTATTTGGTATTTTCTCTGATTTTTTTTTTAAACGTTATAAAAATATCTTAAAGAATATACGGCTGTGACTATGTCGTTAGCCGAAAAAAAAAGAGTTTCACATAAAAAATATAATTTAATTTTACAATGTATTATTATTTTTTAATTATTATATTCAAATATTAGTGTTTTACGATAAGCTAAAGCACTGATAATGTATTGTACTAAATTCTGCCAATGGTTTTCCCCATTTAAAATTCTAATTATTTCATCATCAGATAGAGTTATCTTATTAAACCATTTCAGTCTAAAGTAATTTAAAATTGGGCATCTTCCAATGAAATTTTGGATGTTTTCAACTTCTTTTGAATTGCACAAAGAGCAAATTTTGTTAGTTCTTCTCTAGTGCCGAGACCCATATAGTTCTATCAAATCGCAGCGAGCTTTGAAGATCCACATTATGTTAGTTTGGGTATGATTACCATTAAATTATAAGTGTCCTAATGTTGGGTTTGTTTTATTATAAAAAGATTCCGTTAGCCCCCACCCACGTAGATGGTTTATATAATTTTTTAATCTTATCGAATTTATAAAAAGGGTTTGGTTTTGGTTCCACGATATGTTATGTGTTAGAGCTACTAAACTTAAAAAATTTGGTAGAAGTTCGTTAGTATACTGAAAGAGGGTTCGTGCTATGTAGCGCATATGCAATTCAAGGGTAAATAAGTGGCCATCTTCCATACCTGATTCTAACAAAAGTGTATAATTCGGTGTGAATTTTGGTAAATTAATAACACGTTTTACAAATTATCTTTGTAGGCAATCAACCTCGTCAAAATGTGAATGACCCCATATTTGGGCGCCATACGATTGTATCGAACGGCAAACCGCATTATACAGGTGGGTTTTAGTTTGAAACGATATATCTTTTTTACCCAAAAAATTACTCCATGTTGAGTTTAAGCAGTTTTTTGCAGAACTAAATCTCTTTGCTACATGTTTCGTAAATACACACTTTGGAGTTAGGATCATACCAAGATAACAGTATTCGTTGACTATTTCAATTTCTTCCCCATTGAATACCCAATTTTCATGATGTGCCAACCGTCCGCCATTTCGAAATACCATTAGTTTAGGCTTTGTCAAATTTACTTCCAAGTTCTAGTAGTTGCAATAAGTTTCAAGTTTTTTTATCATTTTTTGTAGCACATTTACATCATCCGATATCAGAACAATATCATCCGCGTATAGTAACAGTCTGATATTTAAATTACCACCTTCAAGATAATCATGGAGATCATTTATTTATAATGAGAAAAGCAAAGGGGATAATATGCTCCCTGGTTTAACACCTGAGGCAGTTTCAAATTTTTCTGATAGTTTTTGCCCATTCCACACTGTTGAATATGTTCCATTGTATACGCTTTCAATAAAACGTACCATTTTCGTTGATACTCCCATAGCATGCAACTTATATATTAGGGATTTTCTAACGACTTTGCCAAAAGCCGCTTTGAAGTCAACAAAGAACTTTTTTTCCTCCTTAAACTTCAGGTGCACAATGGTCGTAAAATTATAGATATTGTCAACTGTGGAACATTCTCTTCTAAATAAAATAATAATTAGTAATAGTTTTTATTAATTTTACGGAGCAAAATGCTATTTTCAATTAACTAAAATTAAAATCGACTAAATGAAATTTTGTAAAGTTATCAGATTTATTTTTGTTGTTCTTATTTTATTAATTCTCGTATTTAGGAAAAAAAAAAACTGCTAAGTTTATCATTTTTTTCTGCACTATAATTTTTAAAACAATTTTAGAAGCTTTTCCTGCTATTTTAACAGTCCGGGGAAAATAGTTATATATTCCGGGGAAAATAGTCATATATAATATCGCACACCTATTTCAAAAGTGACTTAACTCAAAATTTTAAGTTTTCGGGCTTATATGCTTAAACTATGCACAATACACTTGTTTATCTATAAAAAAAAATATCAGTGTGTTTTGTTGTTGTTAACTGTTGCTAAAAAACAGTTATGTCTTTCTTTATGTTTCAATTGGTATAAAGTTGCAAATATTTTTTTTCGATTTCTGAAAAATTAAAAATTTTGAGTTGAGTCACTTTTGAACTAGGTGTGCGATATGATTAAGTCATATTTGACTTTGAATGGAGTCACATTACGGCTTATATCATTATATACAAATACATATCATAATATTGATTGAGTGATTTTTTTTATATGGTGGTTGATATTATTATATGTCTCCAAATCATGCTACATATATGACTACATAAGTCATATAATAACAACCTAAATATATATAGCGATTTATATGATTATATATGACCCCATGCTAAGTTCTTTTAAACTATATGTGACGTCATACAGAAGACAAAATTATAAGACAAAATCATACAAATATATATTTTTGAAACACTTAATATTTTCTAGATAATTTTTAAAGATTTCGTTGTTTTATTTATAAATGATTGGCTATTTGAAAGGATTGATTTTTATAGAATTTTTAATTTTCAACTTAAATACTTTTAAGCATAACTTCAAGTCACCAAAATTATACCTGCTATCGGCTAAAATTATAATAAATCAGATATATTTTTATCCAATTAGATATAATTTAATGTCCAACATAAGGACAAATTTCAGATAATATGGTATCAAATTATATCTAATTTGATATAATTAGATACAAGTAGATGACCCATTTTTCTGATCAATTTTTAAGCGTTTATATATGGGAACTAATAAAATTATATTAGACTCCGTATAAAAATTTTTACCCAGGAGGTTTATTTTTATGAATGTATATTTTTATACGTGTTATATTAAATATGAATGATTGCATATGCACATTTTTACTCGGGTACATTTTTTTATTTCAAAATAATGCTTAATAGATAATATTAAAACTTCAATTAAAAGTTGAAAAAATTGGAAAAAAAATCTAACAAACACTAAAATTAAAAAAAAAAAATACAAAAATTAAAAAAAATTGAAAATTTTAAAAAATAGCCAAAATTTAAAAAATCGCCTAAATAAAATTTAAAAAGTCTATATTTCGAAAACCTTTATAATTTTAACAATATTTTTTTTTTAATTTTAATGATTTTTTTTATCCGGTAAGAGTGCCTCAAGGCACTCATCATGAAATAGTCCACAAATGCGTCAAATAAGTAATTTATAATTAGAAATTGATGTATTCCCAAAGAAAACAAAATTTACTAAATGTTTTGTGACGGAATTTTAAGTATTTAGTACACGGTTTGAAGCGAGAAAGTGTCAAAGTTAAAATTTTAAAAAATTATTATTTTGAAATGAACACAATTTTTAAAAACCTTAAAAACGTACTTCAAATTACTGAAAACCGTTGATAATAAACACAAAAAAATAGATTAAAGCTTAAGCTTTTATAATAAGTTATCAGTTATGTCCTAGGACACACGGTATTCGATCAGCTAACTTAAAAATTAATAGACATATTTTTATGAATTTTGGCTGAAATAATGTATTAACTGTCTGTTTTTACATTACGTGTATAATTTCAGACGAACATGTGGCACCCGTACGAATACGTAAGGAAATGAGTTTTAATAATTCGTTCGTGTGACTTACGTTTGAGTACGTTAAAGCTTCAGTTATGCGAACGTTGCCGTATCCGTAACGGACCGTATCGTAATGTAAGCACGTTGGTGCACTTATAGAACAATTAAAACGTGCCATATGTTTTTGACATACGTAACCAACACGGCATTCATATACATACATAAAAGAAATACAAAATATTTTTCAAGCTTGTTGTGTCTAAGATGTTCATTATCCATTTTCAGGTAGTTGGTTTGAATTTTTAAATCACTTTAATTGAATTAATTAAAAAATATTCTAAACCACATTCACTTCTCTTTATTTTGGTTGTTTCTTTTTTTATGAAAAGCAAACAGCTGTTTACAACACAGTGATTGATATCCAAAATGTTCAAATGGTGACCGCTGTGCAGAAAAAGTACCAAGTTATTTAAATGGTATTAAAACAGTATTTTGTGTGTGTATATAAACATTAATAATTAAATAAATGATATTTTAATTGTAGTTTTACAATAAACAGATATGTATTTTAACATATACATTCCATGTACATACATACATACATATATTATTTTGTAAATTTGCATACACAAAACAAGGTTTTGATACCTTTTTATATATTTCACATTTCTATTGTATGTGTATATGTTTATTTATATATATATATACATATATGGAAATATGATGTATTATAAGTTATTATAAGATATTATTACTAAAAAAAGTACCAAAAAAAAGGGCGAAAATACCCGCATTTAATTTAACACAAAAGCATGCCATCACTGCTTTACAAATGTCACGTAACAACGGAATAAAATTCTATTTTATACAGAATGTTACATTACAATACGTTACAACTACGGTTCATTAAATTTCGGTACGCGTTTGCATTGCTTTTCGTATACCAAAACCGAACAGCTGTTTCATACAGTACAGATACGGATACAGCAACGTTCGCATAACTGAGCCTTGAGCTTTATGTTATGTCAAACAGTAGAGATTGCCATGACATTGCTTTTCGGTTTTTGTTAGTTTATTTCATATAAAAATAACTAATTTTTCGTTGCTAGATGGCAACCCAACACTACAAATGAAATATAAACAAAAACAGCTGATGTTTGCTTGAAAAAAAAATTAATTTATTTTGTTTAGAAAACAATAAAAGTGGATATAAAAATATAATTTGTATAAAAAAAAACAAAAACATTTACAACTAAAAATGTAAATAAATATAAATATAAATGAAAATAAAAATAAAAATCATTATTCTTTTTTTATTACAATTTTTTGTTAAAAAGTATTACAGTAAAACCCGGTTAAGATGAACTCCGAGGGACCAAAAAAATTAGTTCGTCTTAAGCGAGGTTCGTATTAAACGGGTATTTTTAACGATTAAAAATATGTATTAATTAAAACAAAAACAAGATTTTTACATAAATAAAAAATAAAATTAGCATTTCATGCATTCACAATTAAAAATTCAATTAAAATTCTTCATTAAAAAATCTGTTATTTTTTTCTGAATGACTGAATTAACGATTTCATTCGTTATAAGTTTTTCTATTACCAAAATATGATTGTCAGCTTCTTCGGCACACGATTTTGTTCGAATATATTATTTAACAAATTTTGAACATCGGCAGGATTTCCAATATTTCTTCACCTGATAAAGTATGTGACGTTAAAACATTAGCATCTATATCTAGAAAGTCATCCACGGATATGAAATTCATATTAGGTCTATCCCATTAAACGGATAAAGAGTGTACTAAACATGGTAATTTGTATGAAAACGAGTTTTTGGGACTGCTTAAAACAGTTCGTAATAACCGAGGGTTCGTATTAACCGAGTTCGTATTATAAGATGTATTTTATATGAAAATTTTTGCCAAAACGTCGGGACTTTTAAATTAGTTCGTATTAACCGAGGGCTCGTCTTAACCCTTTCCCTGTCCACCCCGGATTAACCCAACCTAAATTAACGTGCTGTGCATCATATGTGATGCACAGGACAGGGAAAGGGTTAACCGAGTTTTACTGTATTTTTTTTTTTAATATTAAATTGTGCCTTTTTTCTTTGACGAATACTTTTTTGTGAACGTCTGTTTTTGACGTTTGTGACGTTTCAAATCGCATTGTGGAAACCAAAAAAAAGAGACGAAAACGACAACTCTTACGTTTTCACTCAATTCAAAGATACAAACCCCCAAAATAAATTTCTTCACTCATTTACACGAATTTTTTGAGTGACACGTCTTACAAAAACAGACCGTTAATGTTATTAATAAAACGTTTAAGTTTCGCCGGCATTTATAGAAATTAAAACTGTGTTTTCGTTGAATTTCACTTTTTCAGAAAAGCGAAAATCGAGATATCTTCTTAAGTAAAACCACGAAAAATTTAATTTTTGAATTGAAATTATATCTTAGTAAGATTAAAAATTTTTGGCTAAGCTTACTCCTATTCGTTCATTAGTTTTCAAAATAACCTCTACACCTATTTTAACAAATATCGCCTGAAATAGGCAACGAAAAAAAAAATTGTAGAAGAACTTTTTTTTTTTTTCATTCCGAACATGTAGTACAAATTTCATTGCAAAAACGTGTAGGGTCGGTTAGAGGGTTAATTTAATCGATTTTGTTTTTAAATTTTGTAGGTTTTTTTTCTTTTTTAATTTTGGTGAGTTTTTTTTTGTAATTTTTAATTTTTTTTTCAGTTCGTTTCAGTTATGGATTTGTTTCAGTTATGGCTTATAAAAGCTGGAAGTTTTGTGCTCACCGAATTTATTTTCAATTATACATTTAATAGATATTATTAAAGTTGTAATTGAAACTTAGTTTGAAATCAAACAAATGTTTAATTGTGTTTGAAATAAGAAGCAACCAATGTAAGTTTGAACAGTTGTCGAAAAATGTTTAAGTAGCTCATATGTGTTTATATGTTTCTATATAATAGAGTATGTGTGTGTTAAAATATATGATGTTTGAGTTAGTTAGAAAAAAAGAGATAATACTTTTTAACTTACATGTTTAAACACACACTAGTATATACATTTAGACATTTGTTTGTGTTTGTATTTGTATAATGTTTACTTTTAATCTTAGTTTAAAAAGTTTTTTTGGGTTGTTTTTATAGGATTATTATGATTTTAATATTTCTAGGTAGAAGATTTATGTATTAAGTTCTCTGTCAAATAATGATTGAGTTAAAAGATTAAAATTTTATTAAATATCTATTTAATTTGAAAATCTATAAATTTTTAAAAACTTCTATTAAAAGGCAATTTCTTTAAATACTTTTCGTAATCCATCAAAGACAAAGTACCTTTTGAAAACTTTATTCTTCCGTTTCTACCTTAACTCATATTACTTATAGGAAAGGAAAATAATTTGTGAGCAACTTTCAAAATTACTTCCTTTCAATTATTTCAACACAATAGTGATGTAAATGTCGATAATGATGAAAATGAAATGGTATATTCTAAAAAGCACATTCGATACTTTAATTCACTAATAAGCAAGGTTGCCATTTTAGCCATGTTCCGGCTAGATTTAGAGATTTTTTTCCCGTCTAGCTTTAAAAAATATAGCTAGATTGCATTTAGCGGGAAAATTTAGCCACTTATTTTTCGTTTTAGCTATTTTTTTTCTTCATAGCGATTTTTAGTAACTTTTCTAAATACATAATTTATTTTTTAATAATTATTTTCAAGCCTTCGCGTTTTTTATTTCAGTGTGTTGTTAAGCTGGACAGCTGAACTTTGTGTTTATTTCATCAAGCCATACAAATATACATTAATTCCAGCCCGGAAGATTCCCGCCATTTGTATCAGGTGTTTTTGCAAATTTTTAAATGTTTAATACCTCATTTACACTACAACCAAAAACTAAAAGTTTTTTAAAACCTCTAGTTTTTGACTTGAATTTTTTATGGAATTTGACAATTAAATTCAAATTGTAGTATAAATGTAGTATAAGATTAAAGAGCAATGTAATTCTTTCACTAATTTTGCCACCTTTTTATGAAAAAATTAAAAATGTTGCAAATGAAAAAATTATTAAAGGGTGGTTAAATTTCAAGGGCCGATGTTGATTTTGAATAAAACACAAACTATTTAGGAAATTATTGTAATTTTATTTTATTATGATATACTGGTATTACTCAATTATGTATGGAACAAAATATCGGCCAAATGGGCGCCGCGACCACGGCGGCACACCTCCATCCGATGGTCCAAATTTTCGATGACGCTGAGGCATAATGGAGGTTCTATGCCGTTAATGTGCCGAATTATCTCATCCTTTAGCTCTTGAATTGTTGCTGGCTTATCGACGTACACCTTTTCTTTCAAATAACCCCAAAGAAAAAATTCCAACGGTGTCAAATCACATGATCTTGGCGGCCAATTGACATCGCCATTACGTGAGATAACACGGCCATTGAATTTGTTGCGCAAAAGAGCCATTGTTTCGTTAGCTGTGTGGCAAGTGGCACCGTCCTGCTGAAACCACATATCGTCCACATCCATATCTTCCAATTCGGGCCATAAAAAGTTCGTTATCATCTCACGATAGCGAACACCATTCACAGTAACTGCCTGACCGGCCTCATTATGGAAAAAATACGGCCCGATGATGCCGCCAGCCCATAAACCGCACCAAACAGTGACTCTTTGTGGGTGCATTTGAAATAGGCATTTTATCTGACTAATCTCAACACACATGTCCACTTAAAACTTGTCTTTTTTTAAAATCTAACTTTTTGTTTTATTGGTGAAGAATACAAAATAAATTTCATATAACGTAACTTTTTTAAGTTGGCCTGCTCCTGGCAATTAGGATATTTAAAATACCAAACAAAATCCCAATCACTCACTTTTTGCTAAGATTAGATTTGTAAGCGGAATCGGTTTATTTATTTTTTATTTTATTAATTAATAATCATATAATTACAAATTATATACAATTACCCTAACCGTGCACTAGCTACTATATCGCAGACCAGTGCCTCTGATGGGAATCGAACCCTTTCTGGGCGCACCGATTGGTTTATTATTTTGGACACATAATCAGGCAAACATGTAAACCCTGAAAAAAAAGTTTCATAAAAAATACTTTTTTAAATTTCCCATTACACAATTTTAAAAATCTCACTTTACAATGGGAGTCCGAAAGACCCACAGCCTTCATTCAAACCATCTGAAATCATAAATATATGACGGTGACTTTCTTTGCCGATGAAGCCTCTATCTGAGGGCTCTTTTATGACTCATTAACGACTCCTAATTATGACCATTATTGAAATCTTTAGAATTTTTTAGCAATTTATGATTAATTTTAAAGTCATATGTAAGTGTTCAAAATATTTTCAATTAGGCTCATAAATAAAAGTCAGTTATAATAAATTTAGACTCTGAAATTTGAGCGCTCGGAATATTATCACGTTTTTAGAGTCTTTTATGAGTCATAATTTCTTATATGCACAGAATTGTGTTGATTGGGAACTATTTAAACATATTTTCATTGCAACTGTGGTTTTATAAAATTTACAACTACAACTACAAAAACTAAAATTTAACAAATTTAAAAACAAAGTTTTGATACCAATTCTATCGCAATCATATTTAAATGTTATAGTTTTAAAGGAAAAAGCTAAGAGCTTTCTAAAGGAAACGAAAACTGGTTAGTTTTAAAGAAGTAGACTATTTAAAACTTTCAAATTTTTAAACAAATAATAAATTTTTGGAGTTTTTTTGCGAATTTAGCGATTTCTAGTGATTTTAATTTTGAAATGTAGCCATTTTTAGAGTCGTAGAGTTGGCAACCTTGCAAATAACACGTTTTTCAAACAATGCATACTCACCCACACTTTAAAGATGAAATACATGTGAACGTACCTGAATTTTACATGAGAAAGATTCAAAAATTTTTAAATATGAATGCAGTTGTATGTATGGATTTGTAATTCTGTCTGAAAATAAGAATCTTTATGTTGGTTTTAAAGACTCTTTTTTTCGTTTTATGTTCAAAAGAAAAAATAATGACTCGAATTTTATGTTCATCATATCATTGGTTACATTTGATTATATTAATGAAGTTTGCTCATGTTGATAATAAACAAATCCATTTGGTCCTATCAGGTCTACGGAACAGTTTTATTACCAGAACTTATAAGTCAATATAATTGTATTATCAACGATTTGGATGTAAATCGGATATGAGGCTTTCAATACCAACTGCCCCACTAATAGGAAATATATCGCAAACCTAGTTCAAAAGTGACTCAACTCAAAATTTTTAATTTTTCAGAAATGGAAAAAAAATATTTGCAACTTTATACCAATTGAAACAAAAAGAAAGTCATAACTGTTTTTCAGCAACAGTTAACAACAACATAATACACTGATATTTTTTTATAGATAAACAAGTGTATTGTGCAAAGTTTAAGCACAAAAACACGAAAAATTTTAATTTAGAGTTGAGTCACTTTTGAACTAGGTGTGCGAAATATCTATATATATCCTGTCAATGTCCACTTTATAGTATTATTATTTTTCTATATCAGGGCGCGAATGGACCTTCGGCTACACGCTCCATTTTGGTGAATATACATAAATTATTTTTGTCAACACTAAAACAAAAAATTTTACAGATGTTGGTCAAAAATTACAAAAAACCATATAAAATTACCCCCAAAAAATATATATAAATAATGCCACACTCAGTGGCATTTGCAGTAAACTTTTAAATAAACGTATTAAGATTACCCAGCAAAATTTTTTGGAACTGTTTACCTCAGAATCTATTGCAAAACCGATTATTTGACCATCGGCAGCATAGAGCCAGTTCAAAAACAGGATAATGGGAGCCAAACTGAAAGGTTTCACTGTCACAGAACCAGTTCTATAACTGGTTCTAGAACCTGTTCTAAAGTAACCTGTTCTTGATTGGAGTTAAAGTACGTGTTGTAAATAGAACAAGTTATATACAAAAAGAATCGGTTGTAGAACAGAAACTACTCATATAACCTTTTGTAAAACAGTTTGTATAAGTTGTTGAGCAAACCTGTTATTTGGATTTCACTATTTTACTAGGAACAATAAGCGTTTTTTATTAATCAAAATTTAAAAAAAATTTAAAAATTATTACACCTCTTTAAATATACAAATACCATATCTGTTCAGATTTGATCGGATCTAATTAGATCTAGAATTTGTGCCCATTTTTGAGATATAATTAGATTCGATCATATAAAATAAATCTAATTAGATCTGGACAGATTAGATCTATTCGACACGGGCGTTAGTAAATTTTTTAATGCATTTGTGTTTAATTTCTACTACATTTGCGGATTATTTTATTAACTGTCAAATACAGATTCCAATGTTAGTTGAAATTAATGAAAGTTTAGTATGTAATTTAATTTTTTTTAATGATATTTTTACTGGTCTTGGCTACATAATTGTCTAAGTGCAGTATAGAAAAGGTAATGACGAGAGTTTTAAAAAAAAAAAATAGTTTTCAAAATATTCATAATTTCTAATAAAAAAAAAATCTTGGACATCTGTATGGAGCTAGTAATGCTAGAAAAATAAATTTTAAGATTTAACATTTTCAATGCAATTGAAAATTGAAACAGGTTTTTTTGAAGAATATAAAGGATCCGCCATCTAACTTTTTTTTCAACTAGTGCTTATTTCGTGAATGGTAACGCTTAGCTCATGTCTGATTTGACAGATAATTAGTTTTATCCTTCCGCTGAACGAATATAGTCCGTATGTTCGTTATCTTGTGAAAAAAGTGAAAGAAACTGGCATCCTCATCGATAAACCACAGCGTGAAAAGCCAAAAACAGTGCGTTCACCCGAGAATATTGCTGCTGTGGCAGAAAGTGTGCGTGAAGCGCCATCAACATCAATTCACCGTCGTTCTCAACAATTGAACATTTCGGAGACATCATTGAGACGAATTTTGCATAAAGGCCTTGGTATGACGCCATACAAAGTCCAATTGGTTCAGGAGTTCAAAAAAAAAGTTATTTGGCGGACCCTTTATAAAAAAATTACAAAAACTAATTAGTTTGAAGCAAATTATTACCAATATTAATTAAATTTTTCTTACACTAAATAATGCAATAATTTCGCGATTTGATTAGACGTTTATGTCAAAATGGTGGAAAACAATTTTGTATTACAAATTATAGATGAAGTTTACTAAATACTTAGATATTTAATCAAATTTATTACTTTTTGATTTTGAATAACCACTCAAAACAGTTAGTAAAGTTAGCTCTAAATTTTGTTGAGTCAGCAAAATTTTAATCCTTGCTAAAAAATTTACAAAATTTTTGAAGAATATTATTAGACTGCAAAAAACTCTGAAAATTTGTAGAAAAATTATACCTGAGTTAATTTATTTGCTGAAAATCCTGAAAAAATTTTTGTGATTCTTTAAATAATGATTTAAAATAAGTTACAAAATATTAAAATGTTCATACTATAATGAGGACATGATGATATTAATGTAGTATCTAAAAATATATAGAAATATTTATATATAACATAACCAAAATTATCTTTTAACTACTTCCATCAATGATTATCTATATGATGGCATTATTTAAAGGAAGAAAATTGACTTAGATAATTCTAGAAAATAAACGTTAATATAACAAAATATGACATATACAACCATTTTTTGCAATAAGAAAAGGGAAACATAAAAAATTACTTCAAATGTGTGTCCTTGTATTTCGCTTTAGTCTGTCTACCTGAACGTATATTTGTTTGCAATTTCAAATTTATAATTTGACCAAACTACATTAATAATCATTATAAACATCATAAGCATTTAGTTTACAAATACACATTTAATGTATATTAAATTTAAATACTTTATTTTGCTTTTAATTTAATTAAGAGACAAATACTTTCACAAACCGGTGAAAGTATCAGTTAGTATCATTTTCCCCTACTATATCTTAATATTCCGCGACATCTACTTCATTCTGGGTATATTTTTCATTTTAGTTGTCGTCCAAGATATTAAAGTAGTTATTAGCACAATTTTTTTTTAAGCAAAATAAATTAGTAAAATATTAGTTAAACATTAGTTCAAAACTAAAAACTAAAATTTTAGATAGAAACATAATTTTATAAAAAAATTTCCTAAAAAATAGTAAACGTGATTTACAAGACGTTTTAGCGGGAATTTTTTTAATGGTTGGAAAAATGTAACAACACATTTCTTAACAGTTTTTTCAATTTTCATTAAATAAAATGAACAAAAAAATGGCTGACGTTAGCGAACAGTCTACTTAAGCGAACATTCCCTTATCTTTAGAAAGCAGAAAAATTAATAATATACGTTAGCGAACAGTTTACCTAACCCTTTCAGACCCATCACGAAAATATGCTCTCATTTTCACAAAAGTAAAGATTTTAAATTTTTCTTTTTACAGACGTTTAAAACTTAATTTTTAAAATTTTTTCACAATCATGAATTTTTGAAAAAGGACCTGACACGTTTGTGTATTTTGGCCATTTACATGTAAAATAATTATTATTTTTCGAAAAGGACCAAGCACAATTGTGTACTTTGGTCGTTTAGTGGTAAAATAAATTTCATATTTTCATAAAAAGGATTCATTGTATTTCAATTTTATATTACTTAAAAATCAAAAATAAATTAGTTTAATAACAAAACAAAACAACAATAAATAAATTATACACTAAAAAATGCAGCGTATAAATTTTTATAAAAGAAAAAGAAATTCAATAAAACTTGAAAAACATAATTATTTAAAGAGACATGTTTTATAAACTTAAGACTAAAATATAGGAACTTTCTGATTCATTCAAAACTGGAATTAACGTTTGGTATGATATTCCTTAAAACAGTCCTTGCCTTTCGCAACACACAAACTTACTTTGCACTTTTGAGATATTGCCCTTGCTCTGCTTTCACAGAAAGTGTTCCGACATCTTTTTGCGGTTCCATCTACAAATTGGGGCCAATGGTCATAACGATCGTATCTGGTGTCATCTGGAGCATTGTGAGGACGGAATTTTGTTCCGTGAAACATGAGGTAACTCAAAAGTTTCAGCTATTTCTGGAGGAGCTTCTTTGTACTTAGCTAGCACTTCTCCTATTTCTAATTTGAAAGTGAGGAATGATTTTAACTAACTATTTTTGCATCATTTCTGTATTACATCCAGCTGTTGTATATCGCCATGTCAAGATAATGAAAAAAAACTTTGACTGGCCATTTCTTAGTCTTCATGCTGATGCGGTAGTATTCCATCATTTGATCTGCCGTATCCACGCCACAAATTTTTGAATTGTACTATTAAATTACCGCAGGTATTGGGACTGGCAAACGACGTTTTTTAGCTTCTATCCAACGTTCTACTTCGCCAACCGGGTCTTTTCCACAGGCAGTTGAAGCAATAATACACACTTTGTGTCATACCACTTTACAACAGCAACTTTGTCGTCTTTAACGAATTGAGTCATAATACCAAGTTCCATTTGCTTGTCTGACGGAAAGTTAACTCTTTTTCCTAGCCGTACCAGTTGCTTTAAAACCATTCTCTTCAAGTTTTACCATTAGAGGTATTGTTGTGAAAAATCGATCAAAATAAAAAAAAAAACTGCCTTCGGGTAGGAACTTGGTTAATATCAACACAATTGATGGTCCATGACCCAGTCCACTATCAGGAAATGCACCAGCTCCTTCAAACACTTCGAAGTCAACGACTAATCCTTCGGAAGTAGCACAAACAAGATTTTTCAAACCCACCAGTCGTGGCTTTGATTATGACTTGCCTTGCTGGACATCTGCCGTAAATGGGACCATTTGCTCATCAATTGAATAGGATGTAACATCGGTAGCTAATTGATTTCAACTATTCCTTACTAAATCAATTACTGGTTGAACTCTCCAAAGCTTGTTCGTGCATTGGGCATTTGATTATCAACAAAGTGAATCATATTTCTCAGCCTAAAGAATTTATTTCTCGACATTGCGCTAGATATAAGCTCATTTCTAAAGTCCTTTGACCAGTAATAGTACCTGTGGATAACTTAGGCAGCCCATGATTATAGCGCAGCCGTAAAAATTCTTAATATCGGCTTTTGTGAGGTTCATCTCTTCCCCGGTAGTTGCTAGAGCATGTATTTTTGTATATTGTACAGTTTCTTCATAGTGGCTTTCCGCAAAATATCTTGAAAAATACTCGTAAGGCGATCGTAGTTGAACAACATTTTGGCAGCTATATACCGTTGGAATAGTATGAACTGGAAACTCCTTTATATTCTCGTGCCTTATTTAAAGTAGTATTTATATTTGAAACAGAAACTGGTTC
Source organism: Delia radicum (assembly GCA_021234595.1). Classification (NCBI taxonomy): domain Eukaryota; kingdom Metazoa; phylum Arthropoda; class Insecta; order Diptera; family Anthomyiidae; genus Delia; species Delia radicum. Next base: position 23,378,576 of record CM037854.1, on the reverse strand, counting down.
TAAAAAAATGAAAATTGATGTTCAAATACACGTAAGCACAGTTGCATAAGAAGCGTTTACATCCTTCAGATCCGCCTATAAACGTTTTTGACGTAGATGGAATGCTTAACTCTGGTACATCATCAGCAATATTAGCAAGATTTCCTAAGAGCAATAATAAATAATATCAGACACGAAATATTACAAGAAATAAGCGGTTACCATCTTCAACTTCGTCCTCGGATGAGCTATCATCGCTATGTGCACTGTTAAGAAGAGAATAACTAGGTTTCCAAGCAACATCGCGGTACTCATCATCAGAGGAAAAATCATCTGAATTTTCGAGAATATTCAGGACTCTTTGCAGGTCTGCATCCGTGGATAAGTTGAATTTCTTACCTATAAAATTTAGATAACACAATTGTGAGTTTGCAAAGAAATGTCAATTTGACACCGGGATACACGATTGTGTTATCTGAGTTTTAGCTCCATTTAACTATTGATAAAACTTTATATTTTAATTAAATCACTTTCGAACACTATTTTATAAACTATTGGCTATTAAAAATCACTCTCATCAGAAACAAAACACTTTTGCGCTCTCTTGTTTTTTACTTACCACGCGACATACTTTTTTTCACTTCGAGTGCACTGAGGAAACCAGTTTTTATTTTTTTTTTTGCAAAAAGTTTGCACTTGTTCTCTTTTTTTATAACTGAAAAAGAACCTAACACAACTACTGCTTTTGGAAGTTTATTCAAAAAATAAAAAATTTGCTTCCTAGAATTTTTTCAATCCACATCGCACAATTGTGTATGCTGGGTCCGAAAGGGTTAAGCGAACATTCCCTTATCTTTAGAAAGCAGAAAAATATAATAATAGATATTTTTTTATTAAATCTTAAATAATGTTTGAAAACGGTTTAAGGTCATACTAATTCTAACTCACCCTACAAGTTTTTGTCTTACATAAATATTTAAGATTTCTTTTCCACTTCCTTTTTATACTTTACACAAACACACTTTCATTTATACACACACCCACACACATAAATACATATGTTTAAAAATCAGATTGATTTTCATCACACGTTGATATTATCAAGAGCACGTAGTGATTATTTTCGGTAAAGCTCTAATTGCACAAAGCAAATCAGTGGCTCAAAGTTAACAACAACAAAAGTAGAACAAAAAAGAAGTAGAGATAATAAAAACTGAAGAAAATAAAACATGAAACAAGGAAAACTCCACCACACACCATCATATTCATATGTGACTTTTTTGTTGCCTTTAATTTCTATACAATGCGACTTTTAGTAGTTAACAACAAGAGTGTGAAAAACGTTACTGAATTTCTTAATGAAATTTAATCATTTATTTGTAATCAACAAAAACGGGATGTACGAGCCAGCAAGTTACAGTGGTAAGTTTATGCAATGATGAAAAGGGTGGTTGGTTGGTTGTTCGTGTGATGAACATGGAAGTGGAGGATTTGATGTAAATATTGGATATGTGTCGTGTTATTAGTGTTGACTAAGTATTAAAGTTAACATTATACATATGAGTCAATCCATGTCAAACCGAATGACATCACGATTTTGGTTTCCTTTGAAATTTTGCAGATGTATTCCTTTTTCGAAAATACTTTAAACATTTTTTTTTTAATTCAAAAAACAAGAAAAATATTCTGACCTGTTATTATTTAAATTGCTGTTTTTTTAAACTACTAGACCAATTTTAATTGTTGATGGATTTTTTTATTGTGCTCTACTTTTTCTAAATGTGTTTAATTTTAAATAGCAATATTCCAAAAAAAAATGTACTTTTTCATTTTCAAGCTATGCATGCTGAATGATTTTTAATGCTTAGGGGGTAGAGTCAGCTATCATAATTGCTAATTACAGTGTCCCTCAGTTGTCCTAGAACGGAAATTTAGGGTGGCCTTTAAAACTTGGATTTTTTAACTTTTTATGTATTTAACGCATTATTTATGTTAACAGCTGCAAAATCAATGTTTTTGTTTGTTGGATAGTTAGTTTGGGTAGTAATCTTCCATTTTCCGATATTGTTGCAATAATACACTGAGAAAAAAAATGCCAACAACAATACTTGGAAGTAAGAAAATACTACTGCTAACATTTAACGCGGGACAGATTTGAATATTCCCTATGGGGAATAGGACCGGTTCTGCATGTGCCACAGGATCGGTCCCTTCGTGCCAGAGACCAGTCCTCTGCTAAACCCTACCCTATGTTAATAACTGGCAACTTTAACATTGGCTTGTCATAGAAGGGGGTCATTTGTCCTGATTTAAACCACATAGTGGCATGCCACAGGACTAACCAAAGATGGACATACCACAAGACTGTCGCAATAGGGCCATGTCGTATAAAATAAATGAAAACTCAACAGCTTCCAATGGGTAAAATTCTGGCCAACTGGCTTTTTTTGTTAATAATCATTCTGGTTAAGTGGTATGTCCTCCCTTTACAAGTCACAGGATTGGAAAGTTTAGGACAATTCACACTGCTTAACCTACTTCAGTATTAAATTATACCAGTTCTGTGATAAGTCCTTCTTTAACCAGTCACTCTTAGGACAATTGACTGCTCATTCCCCTTAGGGTTATGTCTTGCCATTCAACACAATTGTTAATGATTTCAAAATCTGAAATTCTGTGGTAGTGCGTGCCAATCGCATTTTTCGTTTACAAGAAAATTTGGAAAATGTTAAAAAAAAAAGCGAAAAAATTTAAAAAATGGGTTCTTTTCACCTTCATTCACATATAACTTTTAAAGTAGCAATGTAATCTTCAAGCACCACCGCATAATTTTAGATAGTATAGTCATTAACAAATATGTTATTTTTCAAGGCATAATATCATTGAATCCTTTTTTCGGAAAATTTTATTCATTCATTGCAGTACGTACCAAACTTTAATGATGAATTTAAGTGACATACATATTTTAATATAAATTTGAAACTTTTTCATTATCTTATAGCTCTTTTCTTTTTCATTCGGTTATTTTTCAACCGATTTTCAAATTTTTGTTGGAAAGGTATTCAAATTACCTTTCTAATTGCTGAATATAGTTAGTACAAATTATTGCCGCTAGATGGTGCAAAATTCATTTTTATTGAAAAAAGCATCAAAATACCCTGTATTTGCAAATATTATGAGTTCATATCATCATCAAAAATACTCGCCAAAGGATTTTGTACAAAGTTGCCAAACATTATTTTGTCGAATTCTGGAAATTCAAAGGTCAAAATTTTGATGTTCTTTAATAACCTAAAAATAACGGTAATTTTGTAAATTACGGAATTATGAAAAAGTTGTAGAACAAAATTCGCTGCTGAAGCCCTAAAGAGCCATTTTCAACAATAACAAAGTTCTTTTTCGCAAAAAGTCGATTTTGGAATAGTGCTAATTTTAAAATACAAATCTTTTAATTGTTTTACATCAAATAGCGCCAAATATTCTTAAAATAAAAATACATTTTCCACATTTCAAAGAAAACCAAAATCATGTTGTAAAAATTCGTACGCTTTGACATGGAAGGACTCGTATACATACACCGTCAGCAAACAAACAAGCTAAAAAAAAAAATTGAAACAAAATCCTCTTTGAAGATAATGATTATGATAAATAAAGCACAAACAAAAACTAAATCGAAAAAGTAACAACGTCATTTCTTAATAACAAAGATAAATGAGATGTAGCAAAAAAAAAAAAATCTCTAATTTACAAAAGGCATATGTTAAATGAATACAAATGATACAAAGTAGCAGTAGTAGACGTTGCTTTTATAATAGCAGGCTTGTGACAATCATCTGTAGGCGGTGATGGGTAGAATTTGATATTATAAAATTATTCTTGTTAGCAACTACTAAAGCCATGGCAATAACATGGCGTATTTAATTTCTTAAAGAAAAGTTTCTTTCACAAGAATATCTCTACGGTAATGATTTTTTATAGATAACTTTAAGGTTTTTAAATACATTTTTACGACAAAAGAAAGTTTTGTGGCCAAATAATGTATTTGAAAGTCATCTTGGTAATACCCTCACAATATATACCTCACAATACCCAAAATATCTATTAAATTAATTGCAAACACAATAAAAAAAATGACTACTGATTTTTCATTATATTTAACCCATTTTGCTATTTATTTGTAAACATTGTTTAAATAACCGATACAAGTAGTATAAACAACTGAAAGTCTTTTAAAACAACCTTTAATATTTAACGAACAAAACGTAAAAAAGAAATGATTTTTTGAAAAATGATTTAGCTCAGCTAGCCCAGGCTATTTTTATTAAATTTATATATGAAATACTATGTTCCACTTTCACTTTTTTATACTATTATTTATATAGCATTTGGTTCACAACGGTTTTTATTTGTATTTTCTTATGATATCACGATTACTTCTTATCCGTGTTGTTCTTTAAACTGTGAGACGTGTCCACCGGCTGCCTCTTTCTCCTGATTTTTAAATTTTACATATGTACACTCAGGGAACTTCTGCTTTAAAAATATGTTGTTGTTTGGGTTGTAATACAGTTTCTTTATTTTTAACGGAAATGTCAGTCATTTGTAGAACAAATTAAAATATTTACTAACCTTGTAGTTCATTTAAAAAAACAAACCACATCAAATGACTGTTTTATGATTTTACATTCATTTTTTACAGTTGTTTTTTGTTATTTAAAAAAATAAAAAAAAATAAATCTTTGTTTATTTTTTACTACCATGTGGTTCATTTTTACTACAATTGTTAGTAATTTTTTGAACATTAAAAAACAAATAACAATATATGTTGAATTAACTGTAATGTAAGTCGTCCTTTCTTTAAGTGAAATTTGTATTTAACTACAATTGCAGTGGTCTTTACCTACATAGTATTCTAAGTGTATATCCGACTGTCGAATGTGAATTCAACTCATAAGCCCGGCACTATAAATAATGTATGCAAAATTAATGTCATTGGTTGTAACCTAGGTTAGAAGGGTGACCATTCGCCACTTGCTTTCAAGGCGCTGTCGTAACTAAAAAAAACCATTATTTTGGAAGTACTATTTTTTACACAAACACTGTTAAGTTTCCGGTTTGGCAAGCAAGCGTTGTTTGTGGCACGACATTTTTCTAGCTCGGCAGCTCGTCGGCTTGCGGGTGTGAGAAAACAGACGTTTGTTCGCCCGGAACCAAACAGAAAAGAAAAAAAAAAAAAAAAAAAAAGAAGAAATAGGAAAGAAAGTAACGTGCCATAAAAAGAAAATGAAATGAAACATAGTCCGTCCGAAGTCAGGGCATCCCACCCCATCTGTGTAACTTCACACAGCCATAAGTCACAGCCAAAGGCCCAAAATAATCCGCCATGACTCCCTTGATACCACATACCGTCCCGTCAGTCTAAAATCAGTCCCTACCCCTTCATCACATGACCACTTTTATCCGTGCATACTCACTTTGTAGTTCCCCCTTTTTATCCCAACCTTTAGAAAAACAATTTAGCAACCCATGTTTGGTTCTAACATATTTTTAAAATAAACAATTCATTTGCATTTTTATTAACAAAAAGGAGAAAAAAAAATATTAATATCTATAAAATAACTAATACTATAAATATTAATGCAAATTCATTATATAAGTTTTAACGTTATCATACACGGAGGTAAAAGCACCTTTATTTTATTATTAACTTTAATATTATTAATAATAGTGTTTTTGATATTAGTATTATCAAAAATAAAATTATTAATATCAGTCACAAAACAAAAAAAAAAAAATATAGGATCAAGTATTCCTAATTTCCCCTATAATATTCTCTCTTAATAACAAAATATTCTCTTTAGCGATCTAATAATAAAAAAAAAAAAAAATTCTTTTGTTTCATATTCTCTCTTTTAAAATCCTGCTCTTATGCTCTTTCAATGTAACCTTTTTAATTTAGTTGTATATTACTCTTTATGTGAGTTTTTAAAACCTTCACTTACCCCTGGTTTCTCTGATGTTGGCGCCAGCTTCTAGAACAGGCATTACCAAAAAATTTTCTGTAGTGTGTTAGTGAGTAAGAGAGAGGAAAAAATTGAGAGAATTACAGTCATAGAAAAATGTTAGTAACTGACACCATTCTGACATTCATACAAAATAAGATAATCAAATACACCTGATTTAAAATGGTTTATATATAACAGTGTATGATATTATATAATTATATGTTATTTTGTGCGGTTAAGGTCACACAAATATATGTATGTTTTTATATATAATTTCATCAACTTAAATAAAATTATACAAATTACAAGGAAAGTATCTTTCTGCGGACCGTCAGATCCTAATGAAACTAAAATATATTATAGAGAACATACAACTTTGGAACCATTTTTTTTTAGATATATCTAATGACACAAACATATTATTAAAAAGTTATCAAACAAAAAAAATTCGGACAAACTTTCGAAATATGTCTTAAAAATGCATAAAATTTTTACATTTCATTTTTGCATATTTCACTTTATTTCGATGGCACAAATAACTTGTCCATAAAAAATATTTACCAAAAATTGTTCTTGTTTTTAAATAAATAAAAAATAAAAAATAAAGAAATAAATATATAAATATATAAATAAATAAGTAAATTAATAAATAACTAGCCAACTAAATAAGTAAATAACTAACTATTAAACTACTAACTAAATTATTTATATTAGTATCAAAACAATCGCAATGTCTTTTAAAAACATATTCCCTACATTCCTTAAATGTTTTATGACATAAAAGGCATTGTATGTCACCAAAAGCATTTTTGATCATACAATATTTTTTGAGTGTAAACATGAAAAAAAAATGTTAAGGCATCCGCTGAACATGTACACTTGTCGCATTCTCATCGACGACTAAATGAAAGAGTACAAGAATGTGTGTGAGGTAGATAAATTTTCGTTTGCGCAATTGTGCAATGAAATGGTAATCCCTGTTCTAGAACCCAAAGGCTGAAAACAAAGAAAAAGAAATGTTCTGGAGGGGGGAAGAGTTAAGGGCAGGTATTTTAATTTTTACTCTCAATTAATATGGTTTTTTATATATTTTTGTGACTTCGATTTAAACTCTCAAATTCATCAAATTTAGGTATTAAGATTTACACCGTAAAAATATAAAATTCAAACAAAAAAACTAAAATTTAAAAAAAAAATAAAAAAAAAAATGAATTAAATTAGAAATGATAATAAAAGCGTGCAGGTAATTACAATAATCAAGGATAAGTTAGCCAAATAACTATACAAAAATAGAATATGTATATAACCGAAAAATTAATAAAAAAAATAATAATTAAAAATAAAAGTAAAAACAAATGTTTTAAGAAAAGAAAAAAATTAAGTTTATAATGACAGATGATAAAAAAATAAATATATTGTAAAACAAAAACTGGGAATACTGAAGTGATATCAAATTTTTGAAATATTTTTGCGCTTAATAAAATTCGCAACTTGGTTCTTGCAGTGTATATTTTGGTAAAATTAGCTTACGGGTCTTAGTCTCTTTTTCTCTTCGTATCACTATTTTTTGTTTGTTCGGAATTAAAGGCCGATTCTTCTCTTTTGTTTGATATTTTTTTGTGAAGTACTTATTGGCTGATTTTAATAATTTTAAATAATCATGATTTAAAAAAAAATCAAGAACATATAAAAAAAAAACTTGAGGCCCTATAGCAATCCCCCGCCAGGACTGGACCTTTTAGTCCGATTTCATAAATTAATATTTTTGCAAAATTTACAAAAAACTTCTCACCTCAAGCAACTGCGGTAAAAAAAAACAAAAAAAAAACTAGGCAAAGCAATAAAAAAGGCAATAATTTCTCCAAATAGCTATTGTATAAAAAGTTACTATTTCGATAAAAATTCGAAAAAGGAAGAAATATATTAAAAATTTATATGAAACACCGGCACTGTCATCACTCACTTTCTTAAAAAAAATTTTAATTGTTCATAAAATGTATTTTAATTAAAAAAAATTATTAAACTTTTAAATAGTTTTATATATTTTTTCTGAATTTTATTCTTTAGTAAAAAAAATAAAAAATAGAAACACCGCTCTAAAAAACACAACCGTATTTAACCACTTCTCTTCAACGACAAGTACATGACACTATGCATAAAAATAATTCTCGTAATTACAAACCAAAGTAAATGTATCATACACAACCAATACCCTTCATACAAATATTAACCCAAAAAGGTCATTTGAGGATGATCATGAACTTTACAGATCACAGGCTGACGTTACAGGCTCGCAACCGTCGATGTTGCCTGAAATATGGAACGAGTGCGTAAAAAAAAATCTAAACGACAGAACTGTGATACTTAAACGTGTGGCATCGACCCACGCCCTGAGGATCCTACTCTCCAAAGCCGGGCCCTTTCCTAATCTCATACATTCTAGCTTACTTGGTTATGTTCTCATTACGAAAATTTCCGCAAGATATTGAAATGTGTTTAAACCAAATCGAATTTGAAGTCCGGATTAAAATTCTTTTTTAATTGTTTTTGTTAAATTGTGGTTAGAGGATGTAAAAAAGAACATTACAATTGTATAAATTTAAAACTATCAAATAGCCGCAGTACTAACGATGGCAAAAAAAAACAAAAAATACGCAAAAATATGATTATTTTTTTCTTTTTTATAATTTCCAATTTAAACGAGACCTGCGAATTTTTATTTCCGTATGCATATAGTTCTCAAAAAAAAAACGGACGATTTATTTTTATTCATTTAATTCCTTTTTGATTAAAAACAATATCTACCAAACTTGTACAAAAAAAAAAAATTCCAGACAGGATAAGAAAATAAACTTCTGAAGCTACAGTTTTAAATACTAGTTCCACTACAATTAGGGTTACCAGATGCAACTTTGCAAACTCTAGACATTCCCAAAACAAATCTTGATTTTGAAAAAAAAAATCTTGACAGTCAAAAAAAATTTTTAATAACACTTAATAACGCCCAATTTAATAAAATTGTATTTTGTGGTGTGGAAAGCGAAATAAATAAAAACTTTCTGGCATAATTTTACGGGTTTAATAACCGAAAACGCAAAAAAAAAAAAATTTCAAATTTGAATTAACCGTTATACGACACTTACACTTTTTTAAAACAAACGCAAAAGAATAGAGGCTGTTGGAAAATAATAAAAGGGTTAAAAAATGAGTTTTGGCAAAACAAGTATTTTTCTCGAAGTACAACTAAATCTTAAGCAACTTTGGTACAAAAACAAAATTATTAAAAAGCATACTTTGTCCTTAACATTTCCTGAGCTTTTTATTAATTATTATTAAATTTTCTGCTTTTATGATTAATGTTTGACTAAAAGATATGTCCCATTTTGGGGCGCTCGAAAATCATATCAAATTTGTTATGAAGCGACACCTAATTAAGATATATTTGTCATGTAAATTACGCTTTTTGAATTTTAAGAGCTGCAAGTTTAAAATTTTCTTTCAATGTGATCTTTAACTGCTTTTCAAAAGAACTTTTGCTTTTATTAAAAAAAATCTTTCGCTTTACACTTCTAAATTATATTTGAATGAAAAATTCAATTGATTTTTACAATAATTATTTTAAAAATAAAAATAAAGTGTCGGGCTTTAAAAAAAAATCTTGACAAATCATACTTTTTCTTGATTCTTGATAAGCATAAAAAAAAGAAAAAATCTTGTAAGTCCAGCGAAATCAAGGCCATCTGGCAAACCTAACAACAGCCCGGGGTTGATCAAACAAACAAAATATAGAGTGCTAGCTTAGAAATTGTATAGAAATCTGCAAACAAAAAAAACACCTGGAGTAATACAAATAAAACGGTTAAGAAAATATAATAAATTATATAAAATATATAATCTACCCTACAAACATGTCCTTGGCATGATACACCCCAAGTTTTTTTCCTTTCAAATCTCCTAATTCATACAAGGAGTTACCAATAACTTTTAAGACAACGCATTTGATATGAGCGGGTGCTAGTTTGGCATTGTATTTCTCCACTAGGTTACTCTGTTTAAAATTTTTTCTAAACACTAATTGCCCAACTTTGTATCTAACATCTCCGCTTCGAGTATTATATCCTTTCTCACTTCTATCATGCGCCAATTTAAGCTCCTTGAAAATTCGATCTCTAATCAACTGCTGTTTGTCAGCTATTGTTCCAACTATTATATCAGCATCCTTTTTTGCAGATAAGCGCCGCGTTAGTTCATAGGACGCTCCATGTTGCATCATAGGTAAACCAAATAGAGCATAATACGGCTCCATGCCTATTGAGCTATGTCTTGCACTTCGCAACGAGAAAGCTGCATCGCTAACACATTTATCCCAATTTCGCTGATTCTCCCCTACAAAAGCCCTAATCATCTGCAACACTGACCTATTTACACGCTCCGAAGCGTTAGCCTGGGGCGAATAAAACCCTGTTCTAACATGTTTCACCCCATATTTATCTAAAAATATCTTAAACATCTCGGACACAAACTGCTTGCCGTTGTCAGAATGAAGATATTCTGGAACGCCAAAAACATGGAAAACGCTCCTTTCCAGATACTTAATAACATCAGCAGAAGTAGCTTTGCGCATTGGAGTTAAAAACACAAACTTTGTGAAATGGTCAAGGCACACAAATATATAGGAGTTGCCTTCCACTGTTCTAGGATATGGGCCCATAAAATCTATGTAAAGGCGTTGGAAAGGCCTCTCTGTCACCTGTTGCGCTCCCATTAACGGACGGTTCACAACATTCCGCGGTTTGCTACCCTTACAAATTTCACAACTTTTTACCACAGACTGTACATCCGAAACCATCCCTGGCCAATAATATTTTTCTTTCAACCTAGCCAACGTTTTGTGTATGCCACCATGACCTACTGAAGGGGAGGAATGGGAAGTTTCCACCAAACCCATTTGCAACTCCGACGGAACCCAGAGCTTCCATGCTTTGTCTTCCTGTATAGCATCTCCAGTTCTAAACTGGGTCCTTTTATACACATAGCCATCTGACAAACAAACATCAGGGAGTAGATCGCTTTTCTCCTTAACTATCTCTCGCAGCTTTATATACTCTTCAGACTCAAAATACGGTGATTTAAGATCAATATCTAAAACCCGTTCTACTGTCCCTATTTCCTCCATAGTTGCCCGAGACAATGTGTCAGGAACCACATTTTGAGCACCCTTCCGGTGTTCAATTGAAAAATCAAACGCTTGTAGTTTTAAGCTCCATCTCGCCAACCTCCCTGACAAGTCCTTTTGTCCCATTAACCATTTCAAGCTTGCATGGTCAGTGATTATCGTAAATGGTAAACCCTCAATATAGGCACGAAACTTTTTGACGCACAAAACTGCAGCATAACACTCCAACTCTGTGATGCTGTAGTTTTTCTGAGCTTTATTTAGCTTGGTGGATACGTAAGCTATCGGACGTTCATGGCACTCATCATCTAGCTGAAACAAAACCCCTCCTACACCTTCTGTGGATGCGTCACATTGTACAAAAAATTGCTTCCGGAAGTCTGGATTAATTAAGACCGGAGCTGTAGTAAGACTTGACTTCAATCTTTGGAATGAATGACGTGCTTCTTCAGTCAATCCAAATTTTTTCAATTTCTCTTTCGCCAGACAATCGTTAAGTGGAGCTGCAATTGTAGCAAAGTCCTTAATGAAGCGACGATACCACCCCGCCATTCCCAAGAATCGACGTAATTGTTTTGGCGTTTTGGGCTCTGGAAAACTGACTATTGCTTCAACTTTTGACGTATCCGTTCTGATTGTACCATGTCCTACTACATATCCCAAATACCTAACCTCTTTAAAGCAAAATTTACTTTTCTCCACATTGATAGTAAGTCGAGCGTCACTTAAACACTTAGCCACTTTTCCCAATAACAACATATGAGATTCAAAATCGACAGAACACACCAAGAGATCATCCAGATATACAAAAACATTTTCTCTGAGACCAGCTGGGATGACCCTATCCATCAGGCGGCACATTCTCTGCGCCGCGTTACACAGGCCGAATGGCATCACCGTAAAGTGATACAATGGCCTGCCTGGCACTGTGAACGCGGTTTTCTCCCTGGATCTCTTCTCCAGCGGAATTTGCCAGAAGGCATCTTTAAGATCTATGGCTGAAATGTAATTAGTATCCTGAAGCCTGCTAAGAATTCCATCAATATGAGGCAGTGGATATGCATCCTTAATCGTCCTCTCATTAACCTTCCGCGCATCCAGACACAACCTGTTTTTGCCTGGCTTACGAACTAAGGACACTGGGGAGCTCCAGCTGCTGTTGCTCTCCTCTATTACGCCCATCGATAACATCCTGTCTAGCTCCTCGTATATAAGTTTCTGAATAACTGGAGAAACTGGGTAAAAGCGCTGCTTGATTGGAATATTTTCCTCAGTAACTTCAATAATATGTTCTTCTATATTTGTTCTACCCAATCCTAAGACTGCAAATGAAGGAAACTTGGACTTTACCGCATGCAGTTCCCTTTGTTGCTGTGTCGATAATTCATGTTGTGCATCATCAAAAACTAACTCATCTTTTATAATTCCTATTTCACTACAGCTTCGAATTTCCTTAACATCTGCTTTAACAACGCAATCATTTCCCTTACTTACAACTGATAACCCAAACGTATCCCAAAAATCAATCCCGAAATAAAACTTTTGCTGTAATTCCGGTACAATTAAAAAATCCATTTCCTTCGTAACCCCATCCCATAACACAGATAACTTTATAAATCCTATTACAGCTGTTTCTCCTCCATCAGCAGTTCTAACATTTTCTCCAAAAAGTGGCATTATTCTATCCATTTTATCCTTCAGAAAGTCCATTGCATTGCTTCCGAGGCAACTAGAGTTCGCCCCTGAATCCAACAACGCTAGAACTTCCTCCCCATCGACTCTTGTCTTTGCATAAACTCTGCCGTCGCCTTTTAGAGACACTATTGTAGCAATAATCTTTTTCTTTATTCGAGTATAATCTTCTCTTTTCCTCCGCATATTCCCAATCTTTTTATAGTTCTTTGAATCCTTTGCACCTAGTATTTCCTCTGAAAAAATTCTTGCTCTTGCTTCTTCATATTCTTTCTTACGCTGATGTAAACTTTTCCCCGGATCAATCTGCTTTTTACCTACAAAATTATCTGCTCCTTCATTATTTCGTTTAACTTCTACTGCTCTTGGGACTCCGGGATTTCCTCCTCCTGGCAAGAGACCCCGGAAATCTCCGCCAGTCGATGGTTTCCCCCTGTGTTCCTATAAACACAAAATGACATAGTACCATCACAAGCAAAACACCTCATGGAGTGAAAGGATGATTTGCATTTATCATCCTTTTGGGCTTCTGCTGGGTTCCTTATGAAATAGTCTACTGGCATACCGCAGTTAAAACACAACATAACATGAAACGGCGAAGGACAAAACACATTGTTTATGTTGCCGTTTGCTGCATTTGGTATTTTTCCGAATTGCTGTTGAGAACCTGAGTTAGTATTAGGCAATACTACGGTTGGTCCACTTTTGGTTAGAGGTGAAAACGATGTGTTTCTTGAAGATTGTCTTGTATTTCCGGTACCAACAAACGCGTCAACACTGTGAGTAGCACTCCGAACAACTTCGTCCTCCATATCCACGAATTGTACCTCATGTACTGACCGAGTCCTGGCCTTGGCATCTTTAACAAGCTTTTCTGCTCTTCGGCACTCTCTTCTAAGGTCCGCTAAGCTTCCAATCCTTGAAGAAAAGGTTAGGCTAGCTAGATTAGGTCTTAAATTTTCCCTTACAATCCCTACTAACTCTTTTTCCGGTATCTTCTTATTTAACCTAAACGAAATATCGTGAATTTCAGCATAAAAGTCGTCAAAGGATTCACCTACGTTCTGTTTCCTATCTATCATTTCCCGAATCAATTCATAGTCCGAACGTGAAGATTCAAACTGACTTAACAATTCCCTTTTTAATTCAATATATCCGAATTCATCATCACCAGCATGATCCTCCAAAACCTGCCAAAACCATCTAGCAGCACTACCGGTCACCAAACAATGAAAATCCGTGAAAAGATGGCCGTAAGTAACACCACAGCGCTCGCTCATCCTCTCAATTCTAAACAAAAAACTTTCGACTGTCATCCCCTTAGAAGTCCCATCAAATTTAATGTTCCACCTATCTAAGTCAATGGACCGTGGATTAGGAAATCGCGGCAAAGATTTGGACGTTTCCTCCCTTCTTGCCAAACGTGAAGCTCGATCCCCTCTATGTTGCTCTGCGGCATTTTCACGCTCAGTATGCTGGGACGCATCACGCAATGCACTTCTATCTCCTTCAGGGGTAGATGCTGAATTGGGCGGTGCTATTTGGGAATTATTAAGAGAAGTTTCTACCTCTGCTAACCTATTAGTCAATCCAGAAACTTCGCCCCGCACCTTGGTCAGCTCCACCATGCAGCCTGCCATCATCTGTTGCTGCTGGGCTATCATTCCCATCATTGTCGCCAATGGGTTAGCCTCTCCATTTTCCTTTTCTCCCCCTGAGCGGGTCCCATTCGACATGCCTTCAGCGTGAGGATTAACAGTCTCAGTTTCTCTTTCCTCTGTGAGGGGAGGATCGTTTTCATTTTCCTTAGTCATTTCACAAATAGCGTCAAGTTTCCTCGAAAAACTTAGTGTATCTTGCGAAGCCAATGTCTTGGGACTCGAAGGTGGATCTGAATGCAGCTCACTTACTCTTCCGAACACAACGTTTGCACAACGGTTTAAATAATCCGTTGGCACAAAATCCACCGCCCTAACAATTCCGGTATCTATCTGATTATAAATTGACCCCACTATCTGATTTTCCAAAGCTCTTGAAACACTTCTAGTAAATCGCCTACTCTCAAACCTTTCCCGAACACTATTATAATTTTCCAATGCACGTGATACGCTTCTAGTGAATCGCCTGTTTTCCAAATTTTCCTGAAGCTCCCGATGGAAATCTTCCATCTAGGTAACTGCTACCTCTAGCTCCAAACTCACCTAGCCTAACCTACTAGTTCAACGAGATAAAAAAAAACTAATAATAAGCGAAGAAAAGTTAACGTATATCTGCAAATTGCCCAATATTTGCAACCAAAAATTTGAAAAAAAAAATATTTAAAAAAACTATAAAAACTTAAAAAAAATAAGAAAATATATACAAAATAAACACTATCAAAAATTTAATAAACCAAAAAAAAAAAAAAAAGAAATAAATATTAAAACTACGATAAAGTTGTGTGTGTGTATCCTTTTTTTTCTTTTGATAAAAATTCAATATTAGATTACGGTTGGTTTAAAGGGGTTGCTACAAAATACATGCCGGTTAAAGTGGCCAAATCATGAAATGTCCTTCGTCAAAAAAAAAGAGATCCCCAAACAAATAAAATACCCTTACAGTCCTACAGGTCGGATCCACCGGAGCAATATACGGCCGATACACCTCAACCGTAAACGTCCCCTTTAAAAACACCCTCGTCATCAGTCACAAAAATGCCAACAAAAGGTTGAAGTCAAATTACAACCGATCGAAATCAATTTTAACGAACTACAACCCCCATTAACATTCCCCCCTAACCCCCTGCGACCGCCAATTGTTCCGGAAGATTCTCTTCCAAAGCAACGATGTCACGTATACTCAAACTGTCAGAAAAATATAAAAAAAAAATAAAGAATATGGTAAATAAAAAGATTCCGTGCTATTCGTTGGGCGCCACTGTTAAGTTTCCGGTTTGGCAAGCAAGCGTTGTTTGTGGCACGACATTTTTCTAGCTCGGCAGCTCGTCGGCTTGCGGGTGTGAGAAAACAGACGTTTGTTCGCCCGGAACCAAACAGAAAAGAAAAAAAAAAAAAAAAAAAAAAGAAGAAATAGGAAAGAAAGTAACGTGCCATAAAAAGAAAATGAAATGAAACATAGTCCGTCCGAAGTCAGGGCATCCCACCCCATCTGTGTAACTTCACACAGCCATAAGTCACAGCCAAAGGCCCAAAATAATCCGCCATGACTCCCTTGATACCACATACCGTCCCGTCAGTCTAAAATCAGTCCCTACCCCTTCATCACATGACCACTTTTATCCGTGCATACTCACTTTGTAGTTCCCCCTTTTTATCCCAACCTTTAGAAAAACAATTTAGCAACCCATGTTTGGTTCTAACATATTTTTAAAATAAACAATTCATTTGCATTTTTATTAACAAAAAGGAGAAAAAAAAATATTAATATCTATAAAATAACTAATACTATAAATATTAATGCAAATTCATTATATAAGTTTTAACGTTATCATACACGGAGGTAAAAGCACCTTTATTTTATTATTAACTTTAATATTATTAATAATAGTGTTTTTGATATTAGTATTATCAAAAATAAAATTATTAATATCAGTCACAAAACAAAAAAAAAAATATAGGATCAAGTATTCCTAATTTCCCCTATAATATTCTCTCTTAATAACAAAATATTCTCTTTAGCGATCTAATAATAAAAAAAAAAAAAATTCTTTTGTTTCATATTCTCTCTTTTAAAATCCTGCTCTTATGCTCTTTCAATGTAACCTTTTTAATTTAGTTGTATATTACTCTTTATGTGAGTTTTTAAAACCTTCACTTACCCCTGGTTTCTCTGATGTTGGCGCCAGCTTCTAGAACCCAAAGGCTGAAAACAAAGAAAAAGAAATGTTCTGGAGGGGGGAAGAGTTAAGGGCAGGTATTTTAATTTTTACTCTCAATTAATATGGTTTTTTATATATTTTTGTGACTTCGATTTAAACTCTCAAATTCATCAAATTTAGGTGTTAAGATTTACACCGTAAAAATATAAAATTCAAACAAAAAAACTAAAATTTAAAAAAAAAATAAAAAAAAAAATGAATTAAATTAGAAATGATAATAAAAGCGTGCAGGTAATTACAATAATCAAGGATAAGTTAGCCAAATAACTATACAAAAATAGAATATGTATATAACCGAAAAATTAATAAAAAAAATAATAATTAAAAATAAAAGTAAAAACAAATGTTTTAAGAAAAGAAAAAAATTAAGTTTATAATGACAGATGATAAAAAAATAAATATATTGTAAAACAAAAACTGGGAATACTGAAGTGATATCAAATTTTTGAAATATTTTTGCGCTTAATAAAATTCGCAACTTGGTTCTTGCAGTGTATATTTTGGTAAAATTAGCTTACGGGTCTTAGTCTCTTTTTCTCTTCGTATCACTATTTTTTGTTTGTTCGGAATTAAAGGCCGATTCTTCTCTTTTGTTTGATATTTTTTTGTGAAGTACTTATTGGCTGATTTTAATAATTTTAAATAATCATGATTTAAAAAAAAATCAAGAACATATAAAAAAAAAACTTGAGGCCCTATAGCAATCCCCCGCCAGGACTGGACCTTTTAGTCCGATTTCATAAATTAATATTTTTGCAAAATTTACAAAAAACTTCTCACCTCAAGCAACTGCGGTAAAAAAAACAAAAAAAAAACTAGGCAAAGCAATAAAAAAGGCAATAATTTCTCCAAATAGCTATTGTATAAAAAGTTACTATTTCGATAAAAATTCGAAAAAGGAAGAAATATATTAAAAATTTATATGAAACACCGGCACTGTCATCACTCACTTTCTTAAAAAAAATTTTAATTGTTCATAAAATGTATTTTAATTAAAAAAAATTATTAAACTTTTAAATAGTTTTATATATTTTTTCTGAATTTTATTCTTTAGTAAAAAAAATAAAAAATAGAAACACCGCTCTAAAAAACACAACCGTATTTAACCACTTCTCTTCAACGACAAGTACATGACACTATGCATAAAAATAATTCTCGTAATTACAAACCAAAGTAAATGTATCATACACAACCAATACCCTTCATACAAATATTAACCCAAAAAGGTCATTTGAGGATGATCATGAACTTTACAGATCACAGGCTGACGTTACAACACCTATATATCTAAGCTCATATTTTTATATTTGAGCTTCTCAGAGGCCAATTGGGCTAACTCGCTTAGAATAAGTTGTCATTGGTTGTAGTGTTTGCATTCTAGGCACAAAATATAAACCAGTTTTGAAGCAAAGGAAGAACAACAGTTAACAACAACAAAATACACTGATATTGGGTATACAAGTTAATAATGTCAATTTGTTTGAAAAATGCATTTATTATAATAACAAAATGAATTGATACAGTATTCAAAGTATTGTCCATCGTTAGCCACTACTTTTTCCCATCTTTCTGGTAGCATATGGATTCCGCGCCAAAAGAACTGCTCTGGTTTTTAGGTAAAGAATGAATCAAGCCAATTTCTGATACCCTGTTCCGAAGTGAAGCGTATTGCAGTTAGGGTTGTCATTCGTACTGTTTTAAACAGTACATGTACTGTTTTTTGAAAAATGTACTGTTTTATTCACAACACCTAAAACAGTACGCAAAAGTACTGTTTTTTTGGATTTGTACTGTTTTTGTACTGTTTTTTTGTATATTTTACATATTTTTATATAAACAAGTTTTTTTGCGTGTACAAAGAATATATATTTTTTTAACCATGTTTTTTTTGTGTGTACAATAGTTTTTTATATAAATTTTTTGAATCTCCCTGTATTAATTCCACTTCGTTTCTTTGTACATATATAAGTTTGGTTTGTTTACTTTTCAAGCAATGGATATTTGTAAACACAATTTTTTTCATGACACTGCGCAATGCAAAAAGTAATGGCGTCCAAACTAATAATTTTAGCCAATTTGACGAAATTTATTTAATTTGATGAAATTTAGTCAATTTTAATTCTTTAGAGGATGTAAACTTGATGAAATTTTGTTGATTTGAATAAAATTTGTTAAATCTTAAAAAAAAAATTGACAAAATTTCGTTAAAGATCTACAAAATTTTGTTTGTTGATTTTACCTACGCTATTTGGTTCGGTGTATTAACTTAATTTAAGTAAATATGTGATGTATTGAAGTAAAAGTTATGGTAACAATAAATACAAAAATGTACTGTTTTTTTTTGAAAAGTACTGTTTTTTTTCATCAATGTACTTTTTTTCCACTTTTCGAATATGGCAGCCCTAATTGCAGTCTGCATCGATCGAAGCAAATGATAGTCAGAAGGGCCAAGCTCTGTGCTATAAGGCGGTAAGCCAAAACTTCCCAATCACTGTTTTCCAAATAGTTGTTGACCGGTCTTGCAACATGTGGCTGAGCGCTGCCATGATTTAAGATTGTGGCCTCGTGTCTGGTCGGTTTTCGTTGATTGCTCTCTTCAAATGAATCAATTGGGTTCGGTACAGGTCCCCTGTGATCGTTTGACCCGATTTCAATAGCTCATAATACAAAACACCATTCTGATACCAGCAAATACAGAGCATTACCTTGGCGGCATGAATATTCGGCCTCGGCGTTAATTTGTCTGCACACAGAAAAAATTTGAGCTGTTTGAGAACTGAAATTCGGTTACTACGACTCTAATTCGGTTATTACGAATTTCAGACAGTTGGCACAACTTTATAGTAGTTTTAACAACAAAGTTCGGTTAATTCAACAGAATTTTAGTCGAAACACCCAAAATTTTCAGAAATCGAATGTAAATATTGTTGTACTATCTGAATTTATAAGTTGTTACCATTAATATATACTTTTCAATACGGTTGGCACTTTATTTCTCTGTGTGTAGTTGGCCGGGCTTTACATATTATCGTAATATTTCCATTTTTCATCACCAGAAACAATACGATGCAAAAATTACTTATTTTTGTATTTCCGACATTCAAAATCGCCTTTCAACGTCTCTCGGCTTCAATTCATATGGAACCCAATTTCATTGCTTTTGAATGAATCACAATGCTTTTGAATGTAGGGAAATGGCTTGCTGTGTGACTCCCAATGATAATGCAAGTTCTTCTTGCGTTTGACAACAATCTTCGTGGAGTAATGCTTCCAATTCCTCATCTTCAAACTTTTTCGGCTGACCAGGCCTCTCCTTGCCTTCTGTGTCGAAATCACCACTTTTGAATAGCGCAAACCTTCGTTCAAAAGTTTTTTGAGTTGGTGAATGTTTTCCGTAAGTTTCTGCTAACAATCGATACCTTTTAGCAGCCGTTTTCTTCAAATGAAAGAAGGTTATCAGACTTCCCCGCAAAACATCTTTTTTAGGCACAAAATTAGACATTATTATAGCAGTTGAAAAAAAATGTGTGTTTACACTTTGGCGTCTATCTAATACTGAATTATAATGACAGATGATTACCCTCCAAAATACCATATTTGTTATTATTGTATATATATGCCATATGTTGTCCAAATCGACATTATTAACTTGAATACCCAATAGTTTTTTTATAGATAAACAAGTGTATTATGCATAGTTTAAGCATATAAACCCGAAAAATTAAAATTTTGGGTTGATTCACTTTTGAACTAGGTGTGCGATATATTGCATGTGCACAAACTGTGCTCATATTTTTCTATTAATTAAAGAAAAACTGTTTTGTTCGTGTTATCTGGTTTGCAAATCTAAAATCAATTTGAATAACCCAGTAAAACCACACATTACCAAATAATGGATAAAGTAATGTATCGCCATATTGCTCCATGCATTACAATACACCATAATTCACTGATGAATTTTACAGACGTTGAGCCTAATAGTAATGGGTGGACTCATTACCTAGTAGGGGGTAAAGTAACTGGTTACTTTTAATGTTACCGGGTTCCGAAAAGTAATGTGTCTATAAACAAATTTTCAGAAAAATAAATTTATAAAAAAAATATACATATATAGAATATTACAAATAATTTTTTTTAATTCAATAAATAACGTGTTCGCGCTGAGATTCGAACCTCGGGTCTCTGGTTGTTAGGTGAAAACTCTACCAACTGAGTTATCGTCACATATTATATTCGGTTGCTTAAATTGTAAATGAACTGCTGTTCTTCGTGTTTTCGTTTCTGATGTTGAAAATATATAACTTACCCTTATGCTTACAAAAAATCACAAAGCAATGTGTCTAAATATAAGTTTTCGAAATAATATTTTAAACATTACTTTACGTTTATATTTAATGCATTATGAAATTGACGATCGGTAAGTCATTATGTTTTGAAATCATGAAAAAGTTAGTTAGGTATCCTTACAAGGTAATCCATGAATGTTCAATTATCGGTAACTCATTACCGATAAATGTTGATGAAGGCCGTTGCGGGCTAGAAAGTTAACTCTATTCATGCAGGTGTCAAATAACTTTTTTCTAATTGTTTTTTCTGTTAATTAAAGTAAATTATCACAAATAAAATTATAATTTTTCTGTTAATATGAAAAATTTTTCATGATCTTGAACCGAACTAACCAACAACTCACGTAACTCATTACTTTATGTTTTAAAATAATGTTTAAGATAAGGAAAGTACATTACAAAGTAATGCATTACGTAACCAACTAGTGATAAATCATTACTCTATGTTTCGAAATAATGCTGAAGGTAAGGAATATTCATTACAAAGTAATGTATTATGAAATCCACTATCGGTAACTCATTACGTTTTGTTGGAAAATAATGATACATGTAAGGAGTATACATTACAAGGTAATGCATTACTATATTGCACCCATTACCAAAGCTACGCTGGGAAACAACGACCTCAATGTTAAAAAAGGATTTTCAGAAATCCAATGAGAAGTCCAAGTATATTGGAAATATAACAACAAAGGTAAATAAACAAAAAAAGTTATATTTTTAATCTGATTTAACTTAAGTCGTGTTTTAAAAAAATAACAAATTTTCAACAAAAAATTCATCAAATTCTTTAAACAAAAGTGAATCGATTTTCTTCCTACCACAATATAATGTCTAATAAACATAAATAATTTCATTAAAAATTAAATTCATTAAAAACAAATCGCCATCATATCAAATCAAAAGTTATAAATACACATAAAATTATTTAACTAATTCTTCTTAGTTTAAACGAGCTTAAGATCATTTATTTATTAATTATTTCTTTCCAATATTTCGTCTCCACATTGGGCGACTTCTTCATGGAGCAAGTATTACAAAATTGTTCCCTGAAGAAGTTCCCTGAAGAAGTCGCCTAACGTGGAGACCAAATATTGGAAATAAATAATTAATAAATACATGATTTTAAGCTCATTTAAACTAAGAAGAATAAAATTAGAGAAGATCAAAAAAACCTAACATTATTGTTTAACTAAGTTTAACTTTTATGGTTGAAATTTTTTTTAAAATTTTAACAAGTGTTTTTTTTTTATATTTCGATTCCAATTTTTAAACCTTAGAAGATATTTTCTATAAAAAATTTTAATTTTTAAAATAATATATGTTGCGAATAAAACAGCTAAAAGTTGTGAAATTGTATTTTTTTTACTCTTGTACTTTATTTATGTTACATAATATTTACGAAACACTGCATAAAAGGTTATTAAACTTCATCATCATATTTATGAAACATTTCATAAATATGAAGAAGCCTGTCTATTACACAACTTCATCATATTAATGAATTGTTACATTGGCATGAAAATTTTCTTCATATTTATGAAGTTTTTCATAAATACGATAAAGCTTTTTCCCTGAGTGTAGATAATCTTCCCATTATTTAAATACAAAAAATAATGCGTTACCCATAACTACTTATTTTTATCATTATTTTTAATATAAAGTAATAATGTCAAAATGTTTTATAAATATATTTTTAGACTCATTATTTTTTCGCTTCTAGTATGTACATTAGGCATATAATTTCATTCAGGTTATGAATTATATTTCCCGTTATTGAACCAAAGAGTAACTAAAATCGGAAAAATATTTTAAATAGTGCCATCAAAAAAAATCCTAATTCCAAATTTCATTGCATTTGGTGCGGAACCTTTTTTAAAGATCGCGAAAGAGTAAAAACGCAATTATTTATATTTTTCCATGGACTATTTCGCCTTGCCTTTTAAATTTTGATATTTCCAAAAACTGTCAAATATTATATGCCTGATGTAATATAACTATTTATTTTGGGATTTTTTGTAATCTGGAAAGTAATGACATTTCGTGCAAGCATGTCATTTACAGTGGGGAGCACTTTTGAGTACATGTAAGTACTTTTTGCACCTAAAGATTCAGGCCGAAAAATGTCTAAAACTGGAACAAAATTATGCTTTTCTAAAGGTACCAGGTACGCTGAATCCAAATCTGGCCTTAGTTTCACTCCCCGACATAAGGCGTTCGAGCTATATTAACGAGAAAAGTGTATTTTTTGATCAAAATGCTCTGATTTTTGACATTCCTGGAAATACATTTTTCATAATAATGGAACGTCACCTGCAAAAACTACTCTTACCATTTTTTTTTTTCAGTTTTTCAATTTTTAAGATAACTTATTTCCTTACGACATAATTGTAAATTGAAATTGAGGTTGTAACAGAAAATTTTAAAGTCCCGCAATGCAAAATTTTAAAAAATTCAAATTTATTATCAAGTTCAGCCGACGATAATGTCGTAAGGAAATACGTTATCTTAAAAATTGAAAAACTGAAGAAAAAAATGGTAAGAGTAGTTTGTTCAGGTGACGTTCCAAGTATTATGAAAAATGTATTTCCAGGAAGGTCAAAAATCGGAGCATTTTGATCAAAAAATACACTTTTCTCGTTAATATAGCTCGAACGCCTGATGTCGGAGAGTGAATCTAAGGCCAGATTTGTATTCAGCGTACCTTGTACCTTTAGAAAAGTGTAATTTAGTTCTAGTGTCAAACATTTTTCGGCCTGAATCTTTAGGTGTAAAAAGTACTTACAAGTACTCACAAGTGCTCCCCACTGTATATTTCTATCTTTAGAGTATAACATGTCGAGTAGAGCGGTTGACAGATAACATGGTGGTACGGGTTCAAATCCCGTGTAGGCACATTTTATTCACTTTCTTCACAACCAAAAAAAAGGTCAAAAAAAATATTTTTTTTATTAAATATATTTTTTTGTTAAAATTTATTTTTAGACTAATTGTTTTTGTACATAATGGAATTAATATAAGAAGCAACATATTTTTCTATTTTTGTAAGATGTTTAGTAATGATATGTTATTATTTTGCGGGACATACCCATATAAAAGTTATGAGATTCGTAATGACAATTGTAAGTAATTGCCATTAAAAAATATGTACTTATATAACTACTTATATTTTAATTCTTTTTTACACTGAGAAGTTTTACGAAAATCATAAGGGGTGAAGTGTAAAATTTAATTTTCTGTGGTGAATATATTTAAAGTGTTTCTTGAACAGACATCATCACAACATCTAATGACAATCACAACCAATCTCAAGTATGAATAGGCATATCAGTTTGCTATATTTTAAGACTATGATTTTATATTGTACATGCAGCTGTTTGGGTGACAATATATTTAGAAACTGTTGCTTTAAGTTATTAAAAGATTTTGTCTTTATTAAAACGATACTGTCCTACACTTTAAAGTCTTGTCATATTTACCAAAAGACACTGCTTTAATTAAGAAAAATTAATTTTTATTATTCCCATAAAGATTTGGAAAACCTGAGTGTTGTTTAGTTCATATATAGAGCCTGGGGGCATATCTCTCATACTCTTGCCATATGCCCATAGAAACTAATTTATCTACAAATAACATGAATATGTATGTGTATTAGACGGGCACACGATTGTATGGAAAAATAAAAGTATATTCCGTTTCTTGATCCACAAACTTGCTTCTGTTCGTTTTATCAAAATATGTGTGTATGTCAAAAATTGGCTCAATCGGACAATATTTAGAGGTCGCAATAAAATGCGACTTTTGGGTTTCATCAATTATATTACGTGAAATTGCTAGTGTTTCAACGTTTTTGTATTTCTTTATACATTTGTGACTGTGCATTCTTGTTTTACAGTGTATTTATATTATTTGTTCATTGTAAATACACTCAGGGAATTTCTGCTTTAAAAATATTTAGTTGTTTGGGTTGTAATACAGTTTCTTTATTTTTAATGTAAATGTCAGTCATTTGTAGAACAACTTTAATTTTTTTACTAACCTTGTAGTTCATTTAAAAAAACAAACCACATCAAATGACTGTTAATTTTACATACATTTTTTACAGTAGTTTTTTGTTATTTAAAAAAATAAATGTTTGTTTAGTTTTTACTACCATGTGGTTCATTTTCGCTACAATTGTTAGTCATTTTTTGAACATTAAAAAACAAATGACAATGTTAGTTGAATTTACTGTAATGTAAGTCGTCCTTTCTTTAAGTGGAATTTCATTTGTTTTTAACTACAATTGCAGTGGTCTTTACCTACATAGTATTCTAAGTGCACTATTCGCACTCTTTTCTATGATCTTAACAAGCTCTTAATTCATGAATATTCGAATGGACCCATCCCTATCTATAATTATACAATGTATTTTTAAGACCGAATTAAAAAGAATAATAAAAAGTAAAAATAAAATTACTTTAAGTGTACTTATTGCTGATGAGTTTAAACTTTTCTAATGTAGTTTGGCCTAATAAATCTGAATCTGAAGTCAAAAACTTACCACCTGCTCGGCTTTCCGAGTTATGGAAAATTATTTTCTTAGTCCTCATGCGCAGGCAAAAATGATTGGTCAATATTGCGGAGATGTCTTTAAAATCATTTATTATATTTTTTATGGATTTGATTTGTACAGAACTCTCATTTGAGTAAAACCAGTAGGGAAATGCGCAAGGGTATGTGGAACACCGGAGGGGTCTCCAAAATTGTTCTTTATTTTAATTGCGCTTTAGACATATTGAAAGCATGTGTATAATATCCGCTTCAACAAATAAAACGAGCGTTCAGCCTTGAAAATCCATTATGTAGATACGGACAAATATTGAAAATAGGCCAACGTTTTTAAACCAACTTTTGGTTGAAGTATACTAGGCCAATATTTCTGGAGGCTGATTTAATTTAGGTGTTTTGACATAAGATTCGTATTTAGGAGGCCAAAGTATTTAAAAAAGTTTTTGTATAAGTCTAACCAAAAACCTTTATATATCTATATAAAATTTAAATTTCGGTTAAATCCTCTATATAAAATTCTCGTGTCACAATGTTCGTTCCCGTACTCCTCCGAAACGGCTTGACCGATTCTCATGAAATTTTGTGAGCATATTGAGTCGGTCTGAGAATCGGCCAACATCTAAAACTGGGCGTGATCGGACTAGTGGGCGTGTCAGCTCCCATACAAAGTAAATATTTAATATCATATATCTACAGTTTTATAATAGCCAGAGTCTTAGAAATTTGTGCACGTTGATTATTTGTCAATGTGAATAGTCATGGGAAAATTGGGCGGGATCATACCAGTGGGCATGGCAGCTCCCATACAAAGTGATTTTTTAGCTCATATACAAAATTAATATTAATATTAAATATCTAGGTTTCTATATTAGCTATATAGCCTTCAAATTGTGTACGAGTCCATCAATTACAAATATAAGTGGTCGAAATGAAAATGGGCGGAATGGGATAAATGGGCGTGGTACCAAAAGCAAAAAACAAATAAGCATTAAAATAAATTATCACATTCAAGACTTTTTGCTAGGTTTTTTAATAATGCTGTTCAAAAATTGTTTTAGCGTTCCTCATAGTCCTAGAATAAAGGCGATAGAAGGACAAAGAGGCGTTGGGCTTCCCATGAAATTACAAATTTTAAAATGATTTACTAATGTGAATTTATTTTTTTAATTATATATTTGCGTAAAAAAATTTTCTTGATTTAAAAAATTAATTACAATTAAAATTTGAAGGCAAAGCAACGTTTGCCGGGTCAGCTAGTTTCGGTATAAAAATAAACGATTTTTCATTCGTTTATTTTTAGCGATCTCTAAACATTGACCGACTGATCATGAGAACCACGGACAGGAACTACATGCACTTAAAAGTGTGTTTAGGCGACTATAATATGCACGAAATCTTAAAAAATACTCTAAAAATTATAAAATTATACAACTAAAACAAAAAAATATATATAACTCAGCAATTTTAATAATATTTTTGAGTTTGTTTGTATTCAGTAGCATATTCTCAGTAATTTTTCAATTTTGAACATTTTTACTAACATTTGAACATTTGAGCATTTTTTAAGCCACTTTACCACGGTTTTCTTTCAGAAACTTTAAATATTTTTACATTAAATTTTTGTGTTTTGAAACATTTTTTAGAAAAACCCTGATAAAGTTGCTAGAAAAAGAAGATGTCATATAGGCTTAAAAAGTTTACGAAAAACTTTTATAAAACTAGTGTTTTATTTGATAAAACTTATTCATTAATAGAACAATTTTTTTAATAAATAAAATTATATTTTTTTTTAATTAGCTTTAACTTAATGAAAAGTTTCAATGGGCAAATTCCAGTGCAATTTCACTGCTTTTAAGCAACAATTCATAAACTTCATGCAGTTAATTCTCTAAGTGCATACGTTTTGCACAATTAACACAATATTTTTATTATTTATATAGAAAAACACGAATTTAAAAAACCACTAAAAACTCTTTCTTTTAATCACAGTTTTCCTATAAAATTGAAGAGAGACCTTAACAGTGATTGAGCATCTTAAATTGTGGACGATTTTTTACGGAAAACTAAGAAAAATGCAATCAAGATATGCATTTAAAGCAAGCTAAGTCAGAATATGCTAAAAATGTGCATTTAATTTTTTTTATTTCTAATCGCAAATACATTCTGCTTACTTTGTTTTCAGGCTTCAGAGAAAAGCATGCATTTGTATGAACATCCGGTCCTTGCTAAGAATTATTGGAACAGGGCCAGCATTGTGGCGCTCTAAAATGCGACAGTATTTTGGTTTTTTGGGCCCCCTAATGTGTATATTTGTTGCATATGTATGTATCTAACATAGTGTATGTGTTAATGTTTATGCATAGGTATGTGAATACAAATATAAATGAATATGTATTGTGACACAACTATAGTAACATGACATGTGTCTGTGTGTTTGAAAGTATATGAAGCCTAAACCACTGGCTACAATTTAGCAACAGCTATACACAGATACACGAAAACTATGATATTCTAGTATCAATGGAATGGTGATGATAAAAACGGAAGTAGGCATGTGGCTAAACATTGTCAATGACATACAGACACCAAAACACTTGCACACACGCACAGAGGAACTCACTGACACTCACAGATTCATATGTAGTACTAAATGAATGAGTGAATAAATGATTGTATAAATGTGTGTGTGTGTGTGTGTGAGTGTATTGGTTGGCTGGTTGGTTGATTTTGTGTATGTTTCAATTTCTATGAAAATCAAAAATCAGCCACAAGGCAATTGGATATAATTTCTAATTATTCGCTTGAGCGCAAATAACTAACAGGCAAACTCTCTATACATACATATGCATATGCATCTTTATTGTACCTCAATAAAAAAACATTACAAAAACAATAAAATTTTGTACAACCAATGACAAAAAGTAAGAATATTTACAGTGCAAAGTGATGCGATACATTTAAATATAGTTAAGAAGTGGTAGACTATCTTTACATTAAAATGACTTAATTAGAAATGAATTCTATATAGAAATGGTAAATTAATTTTAAAACAAAGGTGGAAAATTTTACAATCGCAAGTTTGACAACTTTTTCTCTAAAAAGCCACAGCAGAGAAAATATTGTCACTTTTTACAACAAAAAAAAAAAAATAAATCAGTTAGTAGAAAAGTTAGTACAACGTTTTGTAAATCAAGTATACTAATTATCAGCCAAGTTTTAGCTGTCATAGTGTTTTGAGCTAAAATTTTAGTTATAATTATTCAGCACTAAACTGTTTTGAACTAATGTTTTACTAATATGTTACTAACAATTTACTAATTTATTTAGCTAAAAAAAATTGTGCTGATAAGCACATTAATAGTGCATACGACAACCAGATTGAAAGATATACGCAGAACCATGTAGATGTCTCGGCATGTCAAGATGCAGTAGAGACGAGTAAAATGATAATAAAAAGTACAACTATTGCAGTATAACAAATCAACCATGGAAGATTTTTGTACATGTTTTTCATGCATAATAAAACAAAAGGACGCCAATGTGTATCGTATACATATAAATTGCGGATTAAAAAAAAATTAAATTTTATGTTGTCACCGCCTTCTTAAAGTAATTGTCTATTAATTAACAAAATAAAGTATTTAAATTTAATAAAAATTAAATGTGTATTTGTAAACTAATATATTGTAATGACTATTAATGTAGTTTGGTCAAAATTCAAACAAATACACGTTCAGGTAGACAGACTAAAGCGAAAGACAAGGACACACCTTTTACGTAATTTTGTAGGTTTCCTTTATCTTATTGCAAAAAAATTTTTGTATATTTCATATTTTGTTATTTCTTTTTGTTTCGTGTCTCGAAATATGTCACCACTTAGACAACCAATGATGTAAGTAGTTGAAACATAATTTGTTTGTGTCATATATAAGTATTTCTATATATTTTCAGATATTAAATTAATTCGTGTCGTCAATGTGGGATTATGAACTTTTTTATGTTTTGTAACGTATTGTAAATTATTTTTAAAAGAATAACAAACAAAATTAAACGATTTTCAACAAATAAATTAGCTAAAGTAGAATTTTTTTACAAATTTGTTGGGTTTTTTCGGTCTACTAGTAATATTTAGCAATAATTTTATTTACTTTTAGCACGAAATTTTTAATTTTGAATCAACTAAGTGTTATTAAAACTTTAGTTGAATCTACTAATTTTGTTGCTAAAAATCAGCTAGCTAATTTTCACCAAAATATTTTGCTGACATTAGCAATATTTTGACTAAAATGTTTCTGGCTCAGCAAAATTTTTTGCTGAATTTACTTACTTTTTTTGAGTGTATGTTTAACACAGGTTTTTTAATCAATGTCAATAAAGTTTTAGTTGTTTGAAGTGGGTTCAAAATGAAATTTCCATATTTTCTCTATAGTAAATTCGTACAAAATTATTTTTAAAAAAAGGGTTAAAAATTAAATAAATATAATAAATTAACATCATAAGCTAACATTTTTTAAATTAGATTAACAGGTTCAATAATATTCACAAAATAGGAAAATACTTGAAGTTTTCACTTTAATTTAAAGGACATCCTACAGCCTTAACCCAATTGCAATAAATTGATATGGTTCCTAACCTCAAATTCCCTACTTTGAAAAATTATTCGCAGTTTATTCTGGGTGTATACCCAGAAAACAGATTCGGTAGTAGCAACCGTATGTGTTACCGACCGAATTGTTTTTGGTTGTGATAACAATCATTCGATTGAAAAAAATATATTCTGCTACGACAATAGAATTTCGATTGCATCAAAAAAAAATCGTTTAATAACTAAAAAGAAATTCGGCCGCTACAACCGAACCATACGATTGACTACAAATATGGCTGCTAATACCGATTCTGTTTTGTGGGTGTACGAAGAAATAAAAAAAATTTAAAAAAAAACTTGATTTTTGATAAAAGCTTAATTCGCCAATAATTTGAAAATTAGAGCTAGTATAAAAATTTGGGGTTCACGTTCTTGATCTACGCCCTAAATCTATCAGATTGTATAAGTCGCATTTTTGATGCATTTTTAGTGTTTAACTGTGTATTCAATATAAAAATCAAAAAAACAGTGTAAATCATTACCTAAAAGGCAAAAAACTGTGCTACACGATTTTTTGGTTAATGAATATATTAAAATTGCGGTTACTGCTGCAGTTATTGCTTTCCTCAATAAAATTTGTGTTTTTGGACGTAAATGTTTAAAATGTGGGAAGGTGTTTTTTGGATTTTAGGCATTTGTTTGCAATTTGAAGACACTACATTAGTAGTCACTATAATCATTTAGTTTACAAATACACATTTAATCTTGATTAAAGTTAAATATTTTATTTTGTCTTTAATTTAATTAATATACAATAACTTCCACTAGCCGGTGACAACACAAAATTTTAGATTTTTAATCCGCAATTTATATTATAAAATACACATATTATTATATATGAAAAATAATTACAAAAATCTTCCATGGTTGATTTTTTATATGTCATACAAGAGTTGGCCTTTTTATTATCATTTTCCTCATCTCTACTACATCTTGACATGCAGTGACATCTACTTCATTCTGCGTATATATTTCAATCTGGTTGTCGTCCACACTATTAATGTGCTTATCAGCACATTTGTTTTAGCAAAATAAATTATTAAAACATTAGTAAAATATTAGTAGAACATTAGTTCAAAAAAATTAAGTGCTGAATAAGGATAACTAAAATTTTAGCTAAAAACATAATTTCAGAAAAAAATTAGCTGAAAAATAGTATACTTGATTTACAAAACGTTTTGCTAACTTTTCTACTAATATATTTTTTTGGGTGTATCTTAAAATACCTCTTTTAAACCTTGTGCAAAAGTTAATATTCATTAATGAATGAATACATTGTATTGAAATGCTGTTTAATATTTTTATGAATACGGGGGTTAATGTTTAATTTATTTTTAGTAGCTTTTTCTGTTATTTCTATAGGATTATTTCTATAAGTGTCTCATTTTTTAAACACTCACTGTATAGCCTCTGGCCAAAATTTCTTTGTTAATTTTTCATGAATGTCAGTTCTGTTCTGTGATCAAGTGCGTGTTTTTGTTTATAATTGTTAAGTGTTCATTATTTTTTTAAAATTGAAAGTTTCAGTTGTGATTTTTATTTGTGTTGTTCTCCAACAAGTTGATATTTGAAAACAGTAACAGAAGCATATACAAGCAAAGTTAAATTCTTAAAAGTCATTCTAAACAAGTGTCGTTTTGGCATCCTTTCTAAAGGATTAGAATCTATGAGATATTACGGCCTGGCACCAGTTGTTTTTTACTGTCTATCTGTCGATAGTTATTATTGTTGTCGGCCATTTGTTTTTTTTTTGTCTTCTTCTATAAAACAAAACTCGAAGTGAGTACAAAATAGGGTTATAACTTTTTTTGCAAAATGTTTACGTATTACCACGTGCGGGTCAATATTTTATTAATAATAAAAATCGCCTTTACAGGTAATTTTGAAACAAAAACCTAGCGCATAAAGTGCATTTTCTAAGAAAGCATTTTTAGCATCTTTTAATCATTAAAGTTGCACTACCCAGTAAAACCTCGGTAATAGGTTGGTATTACGGAACATGTTACCTGGCAGACAGGGGCGTTACATTTTGTAATTAACTATACATTCAATTACAAATTACATGAAATTGTAATTTAAAAAAACGCAATTACATGTAATTGTTATTAAGCTGAAGCAAAACTTCAACTATTAGAGAATTCAATTGATATTGAAAAAACATAAATTACAAATTACATGTACTTGGAATTGGAATTGGAATAATATAAATTACTAATTACATGCAATTGTAAATGGAAATTGTGAATTACAATTACACGTAATTGAAAAAAGGAACTGGTTTTAAGAAGTAATAATAAGAAAATATTATCATTACATTGAAAATAAATTAATTTCAAAAATGTATTCAAATACAATTATTATTAATTATAATAAAAAACAGCATTCGATAATAATGAAAATATTAAAAAAATAACAAGATCCTTGGCTTGTTCCTCACACCTA
This sequence comes from Delia radicum, assembly GCA_021234595.1. Classification (NCBI taxonomy): domain Eukaryota; kingdom Metazoa; phylum Arthropoda; class Insecta; order Diptera; family Anthomyiidae; genus Delia; species Delia radicum. Next base: position 23,345,863 of record CM037854.1, on the reverse strand, counting down.
ACATGGGAATTGAAAAAAAAAAATACAATTGGTAGTACTTTCAATATTTTTGTGTACAAACAGACAACTCATCGACGTTGAAAAAATTAAAAGCTTAATATGCCCAATATAAAATTTTGCATGGAATTTCTTCACATGTATATGAAAAAAGTAAGCCTAGTAAAGATATCGATAATAACAATACTAACGATAATCATAATGAAACCAATAATAATATTAATTTTAAAGTACTTTGATGTTCTGACCTAAGGAAAAGTCAACAATATCTTTTATATTTTTGTAAATTTGAATTTCAGACATTGGCTTTCCCCCCTGCCGCCCCCACCCCCTCTCACCCCCACACACATTGGCTGTCCACAACATTTGGTTCAAAGCTTGCTCCTACAACGATTCCAAAGAAATGAGTAAAATTTTTTGCTTAAACTACTAAAAATAAGTTAAAAATGTCGTTGCAAAAAAAACTGTTAAAGAGCAATTTTTTTTTGGCTAAATATTAGTAAGATAAGAATAGCAAAAATAAATCTGTTGAATCTACATATATTAAGTTATATATGAGCTAAATTTTAGTTAATTGGAACTACCAAATTTATCTGCTAAAATCAGAAAAAAATTTGCTTAATATTTAGTAAACAAAAATCTGCCGTTCTATCTACCGTTACACCTTTTTTTTGTCAAAAATTTCTGTTGATTTTAGAAAAATATATATTTTTGCTAAATACAGGGGGCCGCCGGGAAGGTATACTACTTTGTTTGTTTATAATTTTTGATTAAATGAAAGAGAATGAATCTTATAGTGATAAATGTTGTATTTAATGTCGGCAATTATGTATGGAATACAATATCAGATAAATGTTAGCCTCACAAATGCGAGCCCTTTTGAGCACATTTGTCATTACATTCTCACACATATCACGCGGTATTTCATTAAGTTTATCACGAATATTTTGTTTGAGTTGCTCAAGCGTTTCTGGTTTGTTTGCATAAACCTTGCTTTTCAGATATTCCCACAAAAAGAAGTCCGGAGCAGTCAAATCAGGCGACCGTGGAGGCCAATCAACATCACCATTTCTTAAAATAACTTGGTGTGGAAAGAGGTCTCGCAGTAATTTCATTGTAATCCTGGCTGTATGCGATGTGGCACCGTCTTGTTGATACCACCCAGACTTGGGCGACGTCAATTACATTTCATAGTCATTCACTTGTGAAATTTTTCTATATCATTAATAATTTCAGACCTACGATAACACTTGTGGGCTTAAAAGCTTCCTTGGCAAATTTTCAATTTTGTCCATGCCAGACATGGGACATAATACCAATATGTGTGTATTTAATTGCAGGCCAATTACTTTTTTATGTTCAATTACATGTAATTGGGTGTAATTGAGTAATTGCCCTGTAATTAAATACCCAGATGTTGTTACTAATACCCATGTTTGGTATTAAAAATTTTACAAATTTTCCAAAGAAGCGATTGAAGCGATAGGTCTGATATGATTAATGATATCGAAAAATTTCATAAATGAATGATTGTGAAATGTAATTGACGTCGCCCAAGTCTGATGCCACTGAATCTTAAATGGAAACAAATGCAAATGTTCTTTGAATACCAAGCTCCTGAGCACGGCGTCGAATTGAGGTTGATGGATTGTTTTGAACACTTTCTTGAGCAGCAGTAATGTTTTCAGCCGATCTTGCAGTACGTTGTGGTCCATGTGGTCTTCTTCGAAATCATTCACTAAATAGTGCGTTTTATTCTTCGCTCAAAAATTTCACGTTACTTTCTCATCGTCACAGTAATCGATGATTGATTTTGATAAAATGTTTTAACGATTAAAACACGTTGGTTTATCGAATATTTTTCCATAATAAATTTGCCACGTGTCTACTTCACGACTGCCAAATATGAACTGTCAAGACTAATGTTTACCAAAATGGCAGCAAAACAAAGAAGTATACCTTCCCGGCGGAAACCCTGTATAAGCTAAATAAACACTCAGGAAACTTCTGCTTTAAAATTTTTTAGCTGTTTGGCTTGTAATACAGTTTCTTGTTTTTAATGTAAATATCAGTCATTTCTAACACAAATTTAATTTTGTACTAACCTTGTAGTTCATTTAAAAAAACAAACCACGTCAAATAACTGTTTTATGCTTTTACATTAATTTTTTAACATAATTTTTACCAAAATTGTTAGTAATTTTTTGAACAGTAAAAACAAATGACAAATGTTAGTTGAATTTAATGAAATGGTAGTCGTCCTTAGAGAAATTGCATTTGTTTTTGACTACTATTGCTGTCGTATTTACCTAAATAATATCCTTAGGGTAGCAAAACTTTTGTTGATATTACAGTTTTTGTTTGCTGTTATTAGTCTACAAATATTGAGTAAATGTTTTTGCTCGTTTTTGTAGAGTAAATGGCAATTTTCAATTAAGAAATGCTCGAATATTACTAAAATTTTGTAAAGTTATCAGTTCTATTTATGCTGTTTTTATATTATTAATATTTATCAAAGCAAATCTGAAATTTTTATTAGCCTTTTATGCAATTTTTACAGGTTAATTTCTATGAGTGTACGAACCGTGTTATTTCAACTGAAATTTTAATTTAAAAAAACTTAAAATATTTCCTGTTTTCCGAATTTTAATACCCATATCCCGAAACAACCGCGAAACACGTCAAATTTGAAAACGCTTGTGCCCTATAAGATCAATAGTCATCGTACTATTCTACACTAAGTACTTTAAAATTTTAGCGAAACATTAATTTTTAGTTTAACTAAACAAAAAATTATATCGAACTTCAAAAATGTTTATGCGGCAACTTTTTTGAAACCCTCGAAAAAATAAAAATGTTTCGTTTTATATTCGCGGTAAAATTTTAAATAAAAAATCCAAAGTTATAACCCTAGTGTAGAAGAATAGTTATAAGGTGGTTGGGGTTAATAGTGGTAGTAAACTTAATTCAAATACTTTCTATTAAGTTACAAGCTACAGTTGCAAATTGCTTTTAAAAATGGGAGTGTGACTAAATGTGAGTTTGTATGGGTGTTTAAAGAGTTTATTGCATATTGTTGGATCACAATTGTTTCTGTAACATGCTGTTGGGCTAAAATAAAAATATATTTTTTTTTTTGTTTCTATTTCTCTAAATAAAACTTCATTTACTGATACTGTCTCGATTTTTTATACACATAAGTGTAGGAGTTTACTACAGTTGAATGACTTTTAGAAATACTTAGAAAAAAATAACTTGTAGGCAACATTCAAAAAAATAAGTTAAAACGATTTAATTATCTAAAATTTAATATTATTTCTAGAAAGTCTTAAAATACATACTTCTTTATTTTAGAAACTTGAAAATATAATATATTATTTTTTTCTGTTTTCATTAAATTGTTTGAGTGTAAATTTTAATTATTTTTTTTTTCATCCCGTTTTCCAATTTGGATTTTGTACATAAATAATATTTTTTTTTTCTTTAGAATATTTACTACAATTTATTTATATAAAATTGTAAATTTTCTTTATCTTCTATATATCGTTGGCTAGACTGCAAGAAGTGCTATGTGTTATTTTGAATTTTTGTTATAATACCATTTAGCGCATTGCTCTGTAAAAGAGGTTAAGTCCGTATTTCTTTTAATGCAGTATTTTAGTAAATAAGGTGTCAATAAATGATGTCAATAGAAAATAGTAAAAGGATAATATAAATCAGTTGTTTCGTTTTCCTGAAAAACACACATAACACTACTTGCAGGCAAGCCCACGATATGTTTCATGACTGCTCTTGTTGTTGCAAGTTTATCGTTTTAGTTGTTTGTAGTTAGTTTATTTAGAAATTATTATGAATAAAGTGTTAAGTTGAAAGTAAAATAAAAATTTACAACGTCTTTCTTTTGCTTATATTTCTTCAATACTTTACTACAATCCGATAAATCAGTTTTCATTTCGATAACTCTGAAATATACTGTTGCTTTGGGTGATTACAATTACACGGTGCTACAAAATGAATCAATTTTTGACTTACAAGGAAACTACACTGTGGAAACTATACTGTGCAGATTTGAATGAAATTTTGCATATGTTGTAGATGATAACAAATAAGTGTTAACATGGGAGAAACAAAATTACTAGTGTCCGACCGAACAGTTCGGCCAAAAACCTGTATTTTGTCGGTTTTTTGATATCTAGAGGCAATGATGACAAATTTTGGTATTGGAAACATGTTTGTTGAGCCGATTTAATTCGATTTTGTGTATCAAATTTAAGAGAAAAGCCTAAGTTTAGCTATAAAGTTAAAAGTTCGGCCGCCGAACTATTTTCGATTTGGCCGAACTTTCTGAGGCCGAACAGTGAATTCATTGCTTAATTACAGACTTTTCTTAAAATTTGACACTTAAAATAGCATCTAATTAGTCCAATAAACAATAAACATTTTTCCATCCGCCAAATTTGTCCATAATGCTTTAACATACCGAATACAGACCAAATGCATTTTCTGGCCGAACTGTTCGGTCGGACACTAAAAATTAAACAATTTTAGTATGAAAACAAAATTACAAAAAATTTTTTTTTTTTTTTAAAGAGAAGCAACACTCAAGAAATTCTTCCTATTAATTAATGTGTTGCTTTCTTTGGAAAGGTGATAGTGGAGAGATTAACCAATTAATGCCTGCTGGGTATTTGAATACCCAAAAAGGAGCCATCTTAAAAAAATTTATAGCTAAAGCCAGGTAAGAGTTGCATCAAATTGATTTTTACAGGTAGGTGGAGAAATTATAAAAATACTTTAGGAAAATGTTGGTGTAAAATTGGGGGTTGGTAATTATCTGTTCAATTGTCTGCAAATTTACATATTCTGAAAAATTAAAAGAAAGAATTGAAATTGCCTCTGAAAAATTGGAGAAGCGACACATCGGAAAACTTTATTGTTTGCTAATAGTGTTAGGTATTCTTTAAAGTGCAAAAAATTTGTAGCAGGGTAGGACCACTCACATGGGCTACAGGTATGATTTCATGACATGACCATTAAAATACGTATTTTACAGTTTTTTGAAGTACCCTTGCTTGAAATATCGATTATTTTCAAGTAAAAATGAAGAGTTTTGCATGAAAGAGCATAACAAAATAATTTAATTAAAAAACCACAGAGGAATTATTTTATATCAGTGGTTAATTCATAAGTCCCAAGTATGGGAAATCGAAAAGAAAATTATATCAAATAACTTCCAAAACCTTAAGTAAAGAATGTGTGAAATTTCATAGATATTGGACAATGGAATCGGGGGTCAGGCATTAATGGGTTAAAGGTGATGAAAGATAAAGGGCTTCAAACATGGCAACACTGTAATTGCGCGAGTAGATAAGTCTTAGAACAGTTGATGTAGAGTTGGCGAATTTATTGAAGCTTTTTGTTTCATAGCCCTGATTCATTATTTTACTTCGGTGGGGTTAAATGCTATGGGAACACCGAAGGTGGGCGCAGCGATACATATAAGTGATAGAAAACTCATACATATTATTTTTCTAAACTGATGTTGTCGTCACCGGGAATCGAACCCGGGACCATCTGTGTAATAGTCCAACGCGCTAGCCATTACACCACAGCGCTCACCTTCTCAAAGACAAACGATAACGAAAAGATTATAAACACCTTGAGCTAATTTTAGTTTAGAGAATAAAGAGATTGCAATACTCGATTTTTGTAAGTGTAAAATTTTTGTATGCGTAAAAATTTGTATGAAAACTCGTTAAAGCGTCCGAAAAATTAGTTAATTATATAAAAAGTCCGTTATAATCCTTTCCCGTTCGTTATAACCGATGTTCGTTACAACCGAACTCCACTGTATATTCTTTTCCATTACAAAGTTCTGAAAAATTACCAAGTTCCGAAATATTGGTTTTTCTAGATTTAAAAATCTTTAGTCTGATGGGAGCTGTAAAACAATTTCATGAAATTTGAAAAGATTAATTCGAATAGAACTATTTAGAATCTGAAAGCTTTAATATTTCAATACCTTCGGTGTTTTTAGAAAAGCAAATATATATAAAAATATTGTGGAAAAAAGTAAAATATTCGTCAGCCTTATTTGTCTAAAAGTAAGCTTAATTTAAGACTACACTCAAAAAAAAAATGTTTGTAAAGTCAGCAAAAACTTTTGCTTAGTAATAAGCAAAATTTTAGTCAGCAGGGTGCAGTGCGCTGATTTTTAGCAACACAATTATTTAATTAGTAAAAAAACAAAAAAACCTTGCTCAAAGTTAACAAAATTTTTTCTGAATATAAGTAGTCTGAAAAAACTCCTTGTAGAAAAATTATACTTTTGTTAATTTCTTTGCTGAAAATCATAAACATATTTTTTGTGAATCTTTTAAAAATAATTCAAAATACGTTGAATATAAAAGTATTTAATGATGACATGAATAATTTATCTATTTATGTATTTGCCCTATGGAGCCTATTGGGCAAGATCGCCTGGGCAGCGACAGGCGAGGCTGTTTATATCTCCCTCTGGGGAGAGGTCGCGGAAACTCATGTCTATGACGAGGGGCGAACTAAGGACCGTGACGGGTTACCTCACGCGACACTCTGGCCTTAGGTATCAATTGTACAAGATGGGATGATCTTATACTGATACGTGCAGGTTTTGTAAATTGGAATCCGAGACCTCAGAGCATGTTCTCTGCAAATGTCCGAGGCTCTCCGACAGGAGGGTGTGTTATTTTGGTGGTCGAATAGTGACGCCATCGGACGTTTGCAATTGTTTACCTGGTAGGAAAGTTGTCTTCGCAGGGAGCCTAAACCTATAGGGTGTATTCGTTGGCAGCACAAAATACCAACATAGTACCACTCTAGTATAATCTAATCTAATCTATTTGCCCATATTGTAATACAAAAAGATATCTAGGCCAAAAAAAAGTGTTACATACCAATGTATTCCTATACACGATCTTAAAACTAATTAAAAAACTACACATACTATAAAAAAAATGTATATAAATCTATATATCTAAAAAATAGAAACAATTATATATAACATAAACAAAATTTTCTTTCAACCACTTACATCAGTAGTTGTCTAAATGATGCCATCTTTCAAAGAAAGGACAAGTAGATAATTCTAGAAATTATAAAATAACAAAATATGGCATACACAGAAAAAACTAAAAACGGGTTTCAATTAAAATTTTATTGAACCAATTAATATTTTAATTGATTTTGCACCTACCACTGAAATGATAGTATTAACTAAAAAAATTTGCAGACAGTTCATTAAAACTCTTTCAATTAAAATAATAATAATATCGATTATAAGAGTTATTGTTTTTCTTTACAACCTCAATTAAAAAGTTTAGTTAAATTGATTAAAACTTTAATTGAAACTAGAGAAGAAAACAACGGTAGTTTTAATTGAAAACTCGTATTTTATATTTTTGTTATATGCCCCCCCCCCCCCCCTACATTAAATAAAAAAGAAATGTAGGTTTGTAAATTAAAATGACATTTTATTTATTATAAAATTAAAGCTTTTTAATATAAAAATGTATTATAAGAAAACAAATAAAAGTAAAGACAAAATTTTTGATTTGCTTGTCTTGTCGTGAACTTTTTCTTGTAATTGAATTGCTTTCTTAAAAAAATCACACACAACTTTAAAATGATAGTTTAATGACACTTATAATTATTGAAAATTTAATTATTTACAAAAATAATAGTTTAATTGTCCTTTTTCGATAAGGTTTATTAAAATCCACATGTGCACTTTTATTATCACAGATACAACACGAAACTAAATTAAGTTTTCGTGCGTACACGAATATCTCAACAAAAAGAGTGTTGCAAACTCTAGTGAGATAACTACGATTTTGCGTGTATTTGAAATCGGTACACTATTCAACTTATTAAAAGTTAATCATTTGCGATGTTTTTTCTTTTTATTTACAAATTAAATAATATATTGACATAATTAAACCTTTGTTTGATTATTTAATCTAAATAAAATAAAAAAAAATAGTTTGCCAAATTTTTAAAAATTTTGTTTACATGTTGTCAACACTATGGATATATTAGAAAATTCAATAAATTTTTTAATTGAATCAATTGAAAAAATTGTTTAAAATGCCATTGATATTCAAACAATCGATTAATTGATATTTTTGGCCCATAATTTTTTCTGTGCTTACAACCCTTTTTTTGAATTAAGAAAAAGTAAACATAAATAACTACCTAAGACATGTGTCCTTGTCTTTCGCTTTAGTCTGTCTACCAGAAAGTATTGTATATTTGATTGCAATTTGACAACACCACATTATTAATCTCTATAAACATTTAGTTTATAAATACATATATAATCTTTATTAAATTTAAATATTTTATTTGTCTTTAATTTAATTAATAGACAATTACTTTCACAAGCCGGTGAAAACACACAATTTAAGTTGGTTTAATCCAAAATTTTGGGTTATGCATGAAAAACAGATTCAAAAATCTTCGGTTGCTGATTTTTGTATATGTCTTACAAGAGCTGTACTTTTTAGTATAATTTGCCTCTACTCTACTACACCTTGACATGTCTCGACATATACTTCATTCTGCGTATATATTTCAATTTGGTTGTCGCCCACACTATTAATGTGCTTATTAGCAAACTTTTTTTAGCAAAATAAATAAGTAAAACATTAGTAATATAAGAAAAAAATTAGTTCAAAACAGTTAAGTGCTGAATAAGTATAACTAAAATTTTAGCTGATAATTGGATTCCGGATTTACAAGACTTTTCTACTAACATCTTTTTCTGTGTGTATCTACAGTATTTGTCCGAATAGAAAATGCATTTAATATCATCGATTGAATTTGAAAAATATATTCTAAAAATAAGTTAGTTTGTATAACATTTAATTATTATTAGAGATTTTTTTAATACCACAGAGAAATCGAAAAAATAGAAAACGCAGTTTTTCTAATTTTTCGGTTTTTAGCAAACTCTACATAAACCCAATTAAATAGCATTAAATCGGCAAAAAATGCGAGTTTAAAAAAAGGAACTCGTTAAGCGGTGAGATTACGATGCATAGCTTGATGCTAAGGCAGTGAATTCAAATACCAGTACGACACCAAAAAATAAAAAGTTTTTCATATAGAGCAAATTAACAATATAAAATACTTTGTTCAATTGACACTGACGAGTCCCAGGAGGGGGACGAAACTGCGGCAGTCTGGTGTATCACTTGTGTCCGTAAAATTTTTCAATAAAAATGTTTTCTTCTTCTTCTTCCTGTAAAGAGACTAACTAAAGTAATATTCTACAGTAATTAATATAAAAATTAATTACGATTGTCATTATCTGACGGTTGCAAAACACTTTCTAACAATTCCGGTTTTCTTTTCAAATTTTAATATATGACATATGTTTTTTGGTGTTGTAATATATATTTTGAAATGTGATAAATAAAATGAGATCTAACTTTAGTTAAATCCAAGAAAAACTGCAATGTTAATATTTTTAATTTGAATTAAACTATAAAATGCCATAGTTTTTGCGCCGATAAAGATCAATTATGAGGATGGATTTTGGATGCTAACACATCGACAAACGATTATTCATGTCATACAAAGAAAATTTGAAAATATTTTGAAACAAACTCTTTAAAGTTTTGGAAATTCCTCATATAATTTTTCAAAAAATATTATAATGTATTCTTTAATAGCATACGTCGGCAGGAGTCCTTGTTTTGAATGCAGACATGTGATTTATACAGTATTCGTTTCAATGATTCCAAATCCGGCATCCAAATTTTTTCGTCACGTCACGATTGTGAGTAAAACACGGTTAAATTTTTCAAAAATGGCTATTTTGGTTCTATTTGAATTTTTTTATTATACGATTGACGATTTCAAATGATGGAAAATAAAGATAAATATTTAGAATGCATTTTACTCTTTGTAAAAAATGATTGTGAAAATATCGTAAAGATACATTTAACAAATGTTTACTACAAAAAAATATTTTATATTTAACAACATAGAATTATAATAAGAAAAAATAACCATTTTTGAAATTTTTTTTTTATTAAAATAAAAAAAAAAAACATCGCTTCTGGCGGGAAACTTTCCATCCACCACTAAATGTTAATTACGGTTCTATTTTCTGTAATGAAAGATTTTTTATTAAAAATTAAAAAAAATAAAAATTTCAATTTTTTTCGCTGTTGGTGGTGAAATTTTTTGACGCCAGCGAGAAAGTAAAAACGTATTTCTTCATAGGTTTTTAAGGTTTATTCGATTATGTTATGCCAATTTTAATAAGCACAAAATATTTGTTCCGTTAAGACTACTAAATATACATATTAAATTAACAGAAAATCAGTTAAAATCAGGACTACTTACTTTTCGTTTAAAACAATTGTATTTTTTAGTTTATTTTCAACTATTATAAATTTATTTGGCAAAATCGGTAAAAACAATAGATTTGATAAGTTTATTTCGATACTCAATATTATTCGCGTTCGAGTCCATACTCTATATTTCGAACATAACGAACAAGCTTTCAATTTATTTTTAATCAATGATGATATTCTTTAACTTCGAGCTCGTATATGAGCCATTCCATGTCAGACCGTACGAATTTTGCTAACAATTGACGATGTCTTTCAAAATGTTAGTACGTGTTCTTCATTAAAAAATGTTTTACACGTGTTTTCAGAAAAAAATTAAATTTTTTTTTTTTTCAAAAAGTTATGTGCATTTGAAGATCGTCAAAATCGTGAAAAGTTATCTGACATGACACTTTGAAACTGATGTTTTTCTAAAACAATGGGTTTTAAACCTTCTTTTTAAAAATCATTTTTTTTTTTTTTTTTTAATTTACTTGTTTTTATTTTTATAATTTGGTTTTTTTACTTAATTTCTGTTTGCGACTATTTCAAACATGCCGAAAAATCTGAAAAAAAAAATATTTTCTTAAAGCTCAATATAACCTTAATATTCCCTGTAAATTTCAGAATGGAAGTCAAATATATTCTTTTACTTTCCGATTTTTTTCCTTTGTAGTACCACGAAAAATTTTTAAAAAGAAGGTTCAAATACCTTTAAAATAAGGTATTAAACTTTGAAATCCGTTTACTAGTTTTAGAAAAACATCAGTTTAAAAGTTGTCAAGTCGGATAACTTTTCACGATTTTGACGATTTTCAAATGCCCATAAACTTTTCAAAAAAAATTTAATTTTTTTTTGGAAACACGGTTAAAATATTTTTTAATGTTTAATACGTCTGGCAAATTTAAAGTAAATCGGAAGAGGTGTTGTAAAAAGGTGTTCGGTCTGACATGGAATATTAGTTCATATTAATTCTCATTTAGTGGGAAAACTAGGTTATATGAACGTGTGATGTTTTGCATGGGTTTGCCACTTCTTTCCAAATGTGTTGTGATGAATTCCCGAAATAGATCAATCAACACATTCCTGAAAGTGGTCAGTTAATAAATTTAAAAACAAAAATTCTATAAATTATTTGTTAGGACAATATCCTAATAGAGAAATATAGAGTATGGCCTCGAACTTAAATAATTTTCATTTTCATTGCACAATTAAACGTCGTAAAACCATAATTTTTATTTTTAATAAAAATTATATCAAACTTATAAAAAATTATTGTTACACACAGAGAAATAAAGTGCCAACCGAAATGAAAAGTGTATTTTTATGGTAACAACTTATAAAATCAGTTAGCGCAACGATATTTTCTTTGATTTCTAAATAATTTGGGTGTTGCAACAAAAACTCAGTTGAATTAATAGAACTATATTGGGAAAGCTAATGTCCAGTTGCACCAACATATTAAAATACCCGAATTTGAATCTGAGTAACCGACTTTCAGTTGACAAATAGCAAATTTGTTTTATGTGTTTTAAAATATAAAATTTTAACTGAATATTTAAACTAATACCAGAAGTCCGTTTTTTGGGTTTTTTTTTTTTTTTTTTTTAAAGAGAAGCAACACTGAGGAAATTCTTCCTAATAATTAATGTGTTGCTTTCTTTGGAGAGGGGATAGTGGTGAGATGAAAGGTGGTGAAATATGAAGGGCTTCAAACATGGCAACACTGTAATTGCGCTAGTAGATAAGTCTTAGAACAGTTGTTGCTCGCCACCTGATGTAGAGTTGGCGAATTTATTGAAGCTTTTTGTTTCATAGCCCTGATTCATTATTTTACTTCGGTGGGGTTAAGTGCTATGGGAACACCGAAGGTGGGCGCAGCGATACTTATAAGTGATAGAAAACTCATACATATTATTTTTCTAAATTGATGTTGTCGTCACCGGGAATCGAACCCGGGACCATCTGTCTAACAGTCCAACACGCTAACCATTACACCACAACGCCCACAAGCAGAAAAGTTAAAAAAAATATATTTCTTTGGTAATTTAACAATATATGCTATTGAAACAACTTTAAGGATTAACTTTTTAAATAACTTTTAAATTTTTAAGAAAAAGTTCTTATGAGTGTATTTTCAAAAAATATTAAAAAGTTATAGCCCAGTGTACATACTGTGTAAAAAGTTTATGTGTATTCATGTTTAAACATGTTTTGTTGTTTGTTTATTATATGTTTATATACTATGTGTAGAAAAAGATTTACATTTCATTCTTTGTATGTGTATATATTTTTTTTTTGCTGTTTCTCTAGTTATTCTCGGGTTACCAGAAGATTTAAATGATTGTATTATTTATGGTTGAATGTATCAATGGATACATTTTGCATGATTGATTTTGTTTTTTGACAATTACATAAATATTATTGTACATACAAACAAGTCATACGTGTGAATGGTATATAATGTGTAATTTATGACAATTTACATAAGAAATTTGTAATTGATAGTAGTACAAACTGAAAATGACATACTCAGATTAAGAATATTACGCAGTAAAAATACAAGTATTTTAAAAGCTCAAAGATATAGAGATTATGGTATTCAAAATATCATACATCTCAAAATGGTAATTTTTTGGCCACCAGCTCCTTGATTTTGTTGAAATTTGGATAACGTATACTCTAGGATGAGTAATACTCACTACCGTTTACAGTTCCTTAAAATTCGCATTTTAAATTTTCTAAGAAATATAAAATTTGCTAAAAGTTTTGAACTTTGAAGAGCCATATCTCCCAGATGGACTATTTCGAATATATAAAAAACATATGAAAGTTAAAATCGTCTACTTTACGATTTGTATTTAAGAAACTACCAGTTTTTTGCGGAAATGCATCATAATGCAAATGAAATTTTTGATTGCATTTTGCACTTTTTTCCCACCCTTAGATTTTTAAAATGTTGTCATTTTTAAAATATTTATAATTTTTTTAAGAAATAAAGACTTCAACTTTTTGGGGACCAGGATGGTAATTATTTTCAATGATTTTTTCAAAAATAGCTTTCTACATTGTTCCATATAAAAAGATTTTTTTTAGAATTTAAAATTTTTTTTTTAATAATTTTTAAAAAAAAAAATTGATTTCTCTTTGAGCTTCTTTTATTTAATAATTTTTCTTTAAACGAGCTTAAGATCATTTATTTATTAATTATTTATTTCCAATATTTCGTCTACACATTGAGTGACTTCTTCAGGGAAATCATTATTATAATTCTTAAAACAAAAATTTTGTCAATCAAATTATAATAATAATTAACCTGAAGAAGTCACCCAATGTGGAGACCAAATATTGGAAATAAATAATTATAATTTTAAATAAAATATCTTAAGCTCATTTAAAGTAAAATCATTTAATAATTTTTAGTTATATTAATAAAACCTTAACAGCACTAAACTTTGAATAGCTTTATCTTTTAAAATCTATTGACTATTTCAAAACTTTAAATAGCGTCTAAAAGCTATAGTTCCATACTTTACGATTTAAATTACAAAAAGAACGATTTTATTTTAAAAATGCATTTTAAATACAAGGTTCATTAAAATATGGCAATTGCATTTAAAATGCATTTTAAGAAAAACCCGTGATTTTTTGAACCACAAATCGTAGACTAGACAACTACAGTTTTTACATTATTTTTAAATTTTGGAAATAGTCAATATACTTTAGAAGACAATACTCTTCGAAGTTCCGTGCTGTTATAATTTTTTTGTTAGTTATAAAAAAAAAACCAAAAAACTGTACTTTTATATAGAAAAATGTAGTAAGCTATATTTAGAAAAATTATTAGAAATATTTAACATTCTGACCTAAAAAAGTTAAAGTTGTTATTTTCTCCAAAAATTAAAAATTTTTCAAATATGACAACTTTTCAAAAAAGCTACAGAAAATGCATTCATAAATTGCATTTGCATTATGAATGCATTTTCGCAAACAGTGGTTATTTTTTAATTACAAATCGTAAAATAGATAATTAAAGCTTTCATATGCTGTTTAAATCTTTTTTAAGTTTTTTGTATTTTTTTAAAAACTGAAAAACGCAATAAAAACGCGTGTTTGCAAAATTTTGCAGAAACTGAAAAAGATATTAACTGAAAAACACCCTGAGAATACGTGTAAAAAACAAAACGGAATTTAAATGACTTACGGTCAGATTTTGGACGATTTATTATGACATGGTCGATATACAACTTGAATTTTAAATTGTTTCGAGTTATAACAACATAAATAGTTTTTATAAAAAAAAAAAAAAACAATAAAATTGTCCGAAATATCGAAAATAAAAATAATAATTAAAAACAAAATTTAAAAATTTGGTTTTTATTATTGCAACCTATGACCTTAAGCCGAACTAAATTCATCAAAAACAATTTTTTTATATGAATAGAACATTTTTGGTCTTTAAAGTTTAGTAACGTCATGATACTTGTTAGGAAACGACCCTAGTCACGTGTTTGATTACTAAGAAGACAAGAATGGAGCAAAATTGATAATTACTAGTTTTTTTGTTAAAGTTCTGTCTATTCTGGCGGCTCTAACTTTTCTAAAACTTCAGGTTCTGATGAGATCTTTAGCCAGGTCGAAATACTAGTATCAACCTAGCTAATATATTTGGTTTACTTTAGTTTTGGAAATATACGGAGGTTGAAAGCTCGTTATAAATTAAAATAATATAAAAATAATCTCGATGTATATAAAAACAAAAAACTAATAAAATTGTAATAAATAGTCTCTTTTTGTTACAGTTTAATTCTGCTTCCGACGAGGCGTGAATAAAGCTTTGTTTTTAAAAAAAAATAATATTTAAGTTTTTTTTTAATTTAAACGAAGAGTAAACGAAGATTGCACTGTCTTTGCCTTCTTTGTTCACGATTATCCCATTCCACTGCTTTGACTGTTCCTCAGTCTCAGGTGTAAAGTGGTGGACCCATAGTTACAAATTCACTCCATAACTCGGCTTTATTAGGGTGAAACCTAGCAAAAAACACTCTATTGAAAAAAATTTTCACCATGCTGTTTTTGTTCTATCGTGAGCAAACGCGTGACGCGTTTTGCCACCATTTCAGCCAGCTCACGCACCTTCAGCCAACGACCATACAAAACCATTTTGTGGATTTTCTTAACTGTTTCTGGTGTGGACACTTCAATTGTTCGACCACTACGATATTCGTCTTGGAAGCTTGTACGGCCTCGTTTAAACTATACCACCTAATATTTTATAGTCGTAAACGAAGGAAAAGACTCCTATATTGAGTCGAATGATAAATGAAAGTATTGAGTAACATAACGGTGACCCATTTTTTCAATGTTGACAATTTCACTAAGATCGTTTATTTTTGATGGCTTCAAAATAATACTAAATTACGTGGCGCCTTGAAACTTAAAACATATATTTTATAAAGGTTGCCACTTGTCATCAAAATAATTATTTTACTACTACTGCCGCCATGTATACTTTGGGACTGTCCTCGTATATTTGTATGAAATTGTGTATATAAAAATTTAACATTTAATTAACATTTAATGTATCAGTTTACATACATTCATATACAATTATATCAGATCAAAATCCGGAAACAAACATATCTGGTTTTAGATACAAAAATTGATACAATTCTATCAGGCCATTATTCGAATAAAATTGTACTGGACATTTATCTAATTGCATTGAATTAGATTAAAATTCATACAAATAAATAAATTTATGTGATCAAATTTAGTAAATTCATAATAATCATAATAATCCATGTAAAAAAATATAAAAAAAACTAAAATATATAAAATAAACGAAATTTTATACATTCTCCGAAAGTTTTCGTTGTTTTGACATTAATTTCGTGTTTTTATAAATGGTCTGCCAAATAACTTCTTTTTTTGAAAATGCTATAAAAAAAACTACTGAATATTTTCTCAAATTTCTTTTTTTATTTGAAAGTACAATCCTTCCGGTTAATAATGAAAATTAATTTCATTCAAATGGCTGACTCGGCTGGCCATTCAGTAGCCTACACGATCGGTCCAATTTTTAAGCACATTATCGATTGTGTGCAGCTGTATTTCCTCCTCTTCAATTTTTGTGAACAAAAACTCGTTCAACATGGCCCGATAACGATCGCCATTGACTGTAACGGCCACTCATTGCTCATTTTCGAAGAAAAATGGCCCAATTATGCCTCTGGACCAAAATCCGCACCAAACAGTGACTCGTTTTGGGTGTATCGGCACACATTCTGCAACATTACCATGATTTTCAAAGTAATGTCGCAATATTTCCCAGCGTTGTTCAAGCGTATACACAACCATATTCGTTCAGCGGAAGGATAAAACTAATTATCTGTCAAATCAGACATGAGCTAAGTGTTACCATTCACGAAATAAGCACTAGTTGAAAAAAAAAAAACGTTAGATGGCGGACCCTTTACATGGATTAATATGAGTGAAATGAAATTTAATAAGATCACATATCGCGGCACATTGAAATTGATATGACTACATAAAGCTACAATCAATTATTTTAATCGGCTATATCACATGTTTTAACAAATTTCCCACTGTGCTACAGTACGTATGAGTGTTGTTGATTACTATTAATTAGCACTCATACGCAGCGTAGCATAAAGGGTGTAATTGAAATTTTGTTTACAAAGTTTAACGAGAAATGTGAAAATTCTATGAACGCTAGAAAAAACTTAAATATTTTTGATTTTTAGATTCTTTAAACTATAGACTTTTCAAAAATAAAACACCTTGATATCAATTAATTTTAATTTCTATATTGTCCAAAGAAGAAAAAATTTAAAACTTAGTATGCACAATTTTCTTAAAATAATTTTGTTTAAATTGCCGGTATACTTTCGAAAGAGCAAAACCTATGAACAAACGTTTGTTTGATAACATCGTAAGTAAATTTCCGACTTTTGAAATGACACACCCCGGGATACGTAAAATTTGTTTTTGGTCGTATAATCCATTGGTTTAATCGATTGGTTTTAAAAGTTTAGATCAAAATATAGTCATATCATTTTTTAATTTGCATTATGACAACCGATTTTTTTATTATATATTAAGGAAAACACATCTAAATTTCCAATGAAATTTCCTCATTTATTGTTTAGTTGTAAAAACTGAACCTTAATAGTGATAGCTGTACATTTGCAGGCGATACTTTCTAATTAAATTTGACGAGTTGAAACATATGACACTGATGGCGGTAAAAGTCAAAGGTTATTGCATTCACATTTCAAATTAAATATTAATGAAGTGCATACCCCTAAAAATTGAAGAATGGATATTTTGACAAATAAACAATAAAAAGAGTCATTTCAAACGAGATTTCATTGTTTTATACTTTAAATTTATTTAAAAACTCGCTTAAGTCAATGCAAACTTAAAAATTAAATATAAAAAATAATATTTTTTACTAACTCTGAATTTCAGATTTGTCATACCTTTTTAAATATTTAAGTGTTTATAAATTTCAGAACAAAAATATACATATCATGGAATTTGAATACATCTTCAATTTACCCTATCGTATGTTTAAAATAGCAGCAGTGGATATTGCAGTTGTAAATTTGTGTGTAAATAAATTTTTGAACTTCAATGCGTTTCCTGTGGGAAATTTTGTTAATGCTCGCGAAAAATTGACATAATTATTATTTTACAGCTGCGGTCATTAAAATAGTAGTGCTTTAGCCATTGTTCTTTAATGTTGTGCCATATTTCCATTTTTTTCGGTTTTAGATTATTTCATTTTTATTTTTTTCAAAAATAGTCCGTATTTCCTTTTGACATCGTATTTTTGTAAATACTTCCTACATAACTTCATTTATCTTCACTTCATTAAATGTAATCTGTCATAAATAGAGTAGTATTATTTTTGAAAGAATTTAAAGAAATAGTATGTCTTTTTATATTAACGATGTAAAAACTTATAATATATAAATTTTCAACCTATTTAATACAAATTTGTTATTTCGATCAAATCCTTGAAAAGAGCTGTAAAGAACGTATTTCATAAATCATCCATGTTTTGGCATTTCCTGTTAAATAAATTCGCTCCTGCATCCGTGGGGAGGATAGAAATTACGTGATGGCCTTAGCATCTGCTTATTTTTTGAATGAATCAAAATGCTTTTGAATGAATCCCAATGCTTTTAAATGTAGGGAAATGACTTTTTTGTGTGACTCCCAATGATAATGCAAGTTCCCAAATTTTTTGAGTTTGTGCATGTTGATCGTAAGCTTCTACCAATAATCAATAACTTTCAGCCGCCGTTTTCTTCAAATGAAAGAAGGTTATTAGACTTCCCCGCAAAACATCGTTTTTAGGCACAAAATTCGACATTATTATAGCGATTGAAAAAAATGTGTGTTTACACTTTGGCGTCTATCGAATACTGAATGACAGATTTTTACACTCCAAAACACCATATTTGTTATTATTGACACAAACTATTTGTGATTGTTATGCCATATGTTGTCCAAATCGACATTATTAACTTGTATACCCAATACGTTTGGTATTTTTGACCAACATTTGTTATTTTTTTTTTTAATTACATTTGGTATTTTCTGGTTTTTATTTGGTATTTTTTGAATTTCAATTTTGTTTATTATCACGGATTTTTTTTTTCGTTTCGAATTACAATTGGTATTTTTGAATTTAAAATTGTATTTTTTGAATATCAATGGAATTTTTTAAATTACATTTGCTATTTTTTGAAAAACAAAAGCGAGTTTTTCAATAACATATTGAATTTTTTGAATTACAAATGATTGTTTTGAATTTCAATTGCTTTTTTTTTATTTCAAATTGAATCTTTTGAATTTGATTTGTAAATTTAAAATTACATTTGTGATTTTTTCAAAATCAAATGATATTTTAAAATTGCATTTGTAATTTTTTGAAAAGCAAGTGAACATGTCGATATACTTCGGAGCAAAGGTCAAATAGAAAAAAAAGTTGAAAATGGCGGGAAAAAGGAAACGAAAAAGAAGCAACTACAACGAAATTGCTTAAAATAACAGTCGATTTATATAATAATTTGTATGATATTTTTAATAAAAACAACCATGAAGAAATTGGCAGTTAAAGTACACTCAGAATATTCTTACAGTAACAAATTTTTTTTTTTTTTTAAGAGACGCAACACCTAGGAAATTCTTCCTATTAATCAATGTGTAGCTTTCTTTGGAAAGGGATTAGATAGGTGAAAGGTGGGGAAGGATGAAGGGCTTCAAACATGGCAACACTGTAATTGCTCGAGATGATAAGTCTTAGAACAGTTGTTGCTCGCCAAGTGATGGAGAGTTTGCGAACTTATGGAAACTTTTAAATTCATAGCCCTGATTACTTATTTTACTTCATTGGGGTTAAGTGATATCTCAGCAAAAAATAGTGCTTACCCAGAAGCGCTTCCGGAAGGCATTATTTAATTACGAAGCGGTTCCAAAACAAATCCAGAAGGCATAATTTTTGTTCGCGATGTCCCACTTGTCTCTTTTAAGCAAGTGAAAAGTGCTTCTTTCATGTGCTCTTAAAAGCTATAAATTCATGCCTTCTTAAGCAATAAGAAGCAATTTTTTTGTATGTTGACAACATTAATGCTTCATAGTATGCATTCTTTATTGCTTCATTGTAAGCATTATTCACTGCTTCAATGAAGGCATTTTGGGAAGCACAACAGAATGCCTTCTAAATTACTTTATTGTATGCAAGATGGTGAAGCGCTATTTTGGAAGTATACAAATGTAGTTACTGCTTACCAAATCCAGGTTATTTTTAGCTGTGTTGGGAATACCAAAAGAGAACGTTGCGATACATATAAAGTATAGAAAACTCATATATATTATTTTTCTAAATTGTTGTTGTCGACACCAAGAATCTAAACCGGGACCATCTGTGTAACAGTCTAACGCACAGGTAGGTCATTCCGGTAGTAGTTAGTTATTTAAATGACTTTTATTTATAAAATAATAAAGTCTTTAAAGGCATTGACATTATGTCGTCAGCCATAATAATTACATATTAATTAATTTACAATAAATAAAATTTAAGTACTAAGTGTCGTACTCTGTGAGCAAAATTTGTCTATATCTTAAAGCATGTATTATAAATCCTGCTAAATTTCTCCAACTACATTCCACATTCATACCGTTCAATAGATTTATTAGTTCAATCTCATTGTGGGCGTTGTGGTGTAATGGTTAGCGCGTTGGACTGTTACACAGATGGTCCCGGGTTCGATTCCCGGTGACGACAACATCAATTTAGAAAAATAATATGTATGAGTTTTCTATCACTTACATGTATAGCTGCGCCCACCTTCGGTGTTCCCATAGCACTTAACCCCACCGAAGTAAAATAATGAATCAGGGCTATGAAACAAAAAGCTTCAATAAATTCGCCAACTCTACATCAGGTGGCGAGCAACAACTGTTCTAAGACTTATCTACTAGCGCAATTACAGTGTTGCCATGTTTGAAGCCCTTCATCTTTCACCACCTTCAATCTCTCCACTATCCCCTTTCTAAAGAAAGCAACACATTAATTAATAGGAAGAATTTCCTGAGTGTTGCTTCTCTTTTTAAAAATAAAAATAAAAATAAATATATAGTTCTTTACGATATATATAGTTCTTCCGGGTAAGATACCCGGAATTCCCTGAGTACTGGACATTTTTCCATAAAGTGCAGTAGGTTTTCAGATTCACCCAAATTACACAAGCAACAGATAGTGGTTGTATTGGATCTAATATTTCTGTTAACACTTTTCAATGGAAGAGTACCGCAACGTGCTCTCAGTAGAGCTGAAATTTCATTTATACGTAAAGTTTGGTCACATATGTATGTTAAACCCATAGCTGGTATTAAATCTTTATATAAGGTGGCGCAAAAGTAATCCTCCTATCAGAAAATGCTATACATAATAAATACATAATAAAAAAAAAACATCGGAAGGTTATTTTTGCGCCACCTTATAGATACGAGTATCACTTGCAGAAGCTGCTTGTAACATTTTACTGTAGGTTTTATTTTTAAGTTGAGATACAAAATCTAAACAGCTTGAACGCCACTCACTGCCACTTGTGAAACTGAAGCATATACTAAACTCCTCACCAATTCTATTAATCTCTTTTGCCCAAAATATATTTTTTTGAAGTACAAGTTTCGATAGTTTATGTGGTAGTCTTTCAGTTATATATAGTTGTGTTAATGTAATTTAAATGTAGACATAGAGTATAAAAATGGCTTTCCTCCACACCTGTTTCCAAGGCCAATGCGTAATTCGGGGTACAATCTAGAATTTCAAAATTCCTTTAAGAAAATATCTTTGTAGTTTATCGACAGCTTCAAAGGATGTGAGTCCCCAGACTTGCGCACCATATGATTGAATTGCCCTACATACATATTCGGCTTATTTAAATAACTTTTCCATGTGGCATTTATACTGTTTTTTGCCGAATTGTTTCTGCATTCTACGTGTTTTTGGAAAGACATTTTCGGAGTAAAAATTACACCAAGATAGCAAAATTGTGCTGTTATTTTAACATGTTGTTGTTTATAAACCCATTTTTCATCACTAGCCAATCTGCCACCTTTTCTAAAAAAAACCATCATCTAGGATTTGTCTAAATTAACTTCCATATTTCACTTCATGCAGTATATCTCGAGTTTGTTTAACATTGTTTGCATAACCTTTTTATCATCAGAAATTATGACTATATCATCAGCGTATAATAGTATTCTTATATTTAAGTCTTCTATCATCATTACGGTAGTAAACAGCAGTAGTTTTTTTAACTGCCTTTCCAGTCATATTTCTATGAGAAAGTGAAAAACGTCTAATTTTAGACAGTGATTTCAAAAAATAGCTAACCAAAACTAGTGTACTAGTAATACACTTAGAAAACTATGTTGGTAAAGACGACAGCAATTGTAGTCAAAAACAAATGAAATTTCATTTAAAAAAAGGACGACTTACATTTCATTAAATTCAACTAACATTGTCATTTGTTTTTTAATGTTCAAAAAATGACTAACAATTGTAGTAAACATGGTAGTAAAAAATAAACCAAAAATTTTTTTTTTTATTTTTTTAAATAACAAAAAACAACTGTAAAAAATGAATGTAAAATCATAAAACAGTCATTTGATGTGAGTTGTTTTTTTAAATGAACTACAAGGTTAGTTAAAAATTTTATTTGTTCTACAAATGACTTACATTTACATTAAAAATAATGAAACTGTATTACAACCCAAACAACTATATATTTTTAAAGCAGAAGTTCCTTGAGTGTAGTTGTTTTGAAAAGTTATTTTAGTATTTTAATAAACAACTTGCAGATCTAGTATAAATTCTATAGTATGCAAGACCACAACAACAAAATACATGAAATTCTATTTAAATATATGCAAGACTAAAACCTATTGCATATTCTGGTCTTGCAAACTTACAATAACTAACATCTACACTGAGAGAATTATCTTCACTTCAGTAATGAATTTCTTCATAGCTTTAATGAAAATTGTTACTGGAACATGTGCATTGAAACATTTAATAGAATCTATGAAACAGGTTTTATTGAAGCCAATGTTCATGAAATGTTTGTAGAATTAATGAAAATCTCCATAAAACTAATAATCATTTCGACCATAAACTGCAACAAAACAGAATTGATACATGAGAACCTCTGCAATTTTTTTTTTTCTTTCACTTTTGTAGCACTGTGTTATAGTTGATATATCTTTATTTTCATTCAAATTAACTACAAGTAGTACATTGACTTAGAAAAATGTTCTATTATATTTTTTTTTATAAAAATCTTGTTATACCTTTTGGCAAATTTGTTCGTTTTTGTCATCTTCTAAACACTTTACGTGTTTTTTTGTCAACCAAGTCATCAAGTTTTTTCTATTTTTAAACCATAAAAACACTTAAACACGCACCAGATCTTCATATAATAGACAGAAAAATGTAACAAATTGCAGCAACATTATTTTGTAGCTTAAATAATAATGATGCTATCGTACCTACTTACAAGCAAAAAGCACTTTTTACACGAAATTTTTAAATAAGTGTTAAAAATATGAAAATAACTTATTTGATGTTTGTTGGTGCTAGAGTAAAAACTAACTTTTTTGTTGGTATATTCTTGTACTGCAAGTGATTATATATCATTAGTTCTTTAATACATCCCATTGAAATGACTGGGAGTCTTCAAATTTGATTTACTTTTTGTAAACACATACTCTATGAAGCCCAAAATACATCTGGATATTCAAATTTTTTAATTCTCACAAACACGCGAATTTTTAATGGTTTTATTTTTCAAAAAAAATCCTTAAAGTTTGTAATTTTAAGGAGCTACATTTTCAAAAGTTGTTATAGGATTTATCTGATTCAAAAAGCATTCGATTGTCCTCTATCATACTTATGGGAAACAAAATATATGTATATTACAAAATCAGTTTTGATGCATTTGCATTTTTGAAATTGATCTCCCCCTTAAAAACTTATTAAATATACATCAATCGAAAATCTACCATTTTTTTTATTAAATTTGGCTTATTCTGTGATCGAAATCAGGAACCGTAATAATTATTCCTTTTTTCACAAAAGTCAGATGATAACAGTTATTTTTTGATTTTTATTTTTTCGAGCAAAAGTAAAAGTTATTTTTTGATTTTTATTTTTTCGAGCTAAAATAAAAGTTATTTTTTTAATTTTTATTTTTTCGAGCAAAAATAAAAGTTGTTTTTTGATTTTTATTTTTTCGAGCAAAAATAAAAGTTATTTTTTATTTTTTTGGACAAAAATAAAAGTTATTTTTTGAATTTTATTTTTTTCTGGCAAAAATAAAAGGTTTTTTTTGATTTTTATTTTTTCGAGCAAAAGTAAAAGTTATTTTTGGACTTTTATTTTTTTGAGCAAAAATAAAAGTTATTTTTTGATTCTTATTTTTTCGAGCAAAAATAAAAGTTATTTTTTGGTTTTTAGTTTTTCGAGCAAGTATAAAAGTCATTTTTTGGTTTTTTTTTTCTGCGTACTTTGATGAAGTTATATAAAAAATCTCAGTTATTAACTTTGTTATTATTATTTTTCAGTGATGATAGATATACAGCAAATATTTTGCAATGTTATTTTTTGTGATAACTGTATTAATATATATTATTATAAATTTTGTAAGTATCTAACTACAAGACAAACATCCATATTTGTACGAGCAGTGCTGCCAATTTTTGGAAACTAAAATCGTCATTTTTAAAACAAGAATTCTTCAAAAAATCGTCATATTGAAAATAAGTTTTACTGTTTATAAAACTCGAAAATATTACAAAAGGCAACCATAAAATTTATATATTTCGTTCATACAAATATAACTACGTTATTTGTTATTTATTCGTACAAAAATAAAAATTTATAATTTCAACTCAAGAAATTGAAATAAATATCAAAAATAACATTTATTTTTGCCGAAAATTAGAAATCAAAAAGTAACTTTTATTTTTGCTCGAAAAAATCAAAAAATAACTTTTATTTTTTCCCGAAAAAATAAAAATCAAACAATAACTTTTATTTTCGCTCGAAAAAATAAAAATCAAAAAATAATTTTTATTTTTGCTCAAAAAAATAAAAATCAAAAATAGCTTTTATTTTTGCTAAAATAAAAATCAAAATTTTAAAAAGCATTGCATTTTATTATAGACTAGTTCATAAGGATCAAAACGGTATACTTGAAACAGTTTTCCGGCATTTACTTCTGGTTGCTGTTTTTGTTTAAAAATTTGAAAATAACTGTTATTTTCGGTCCCTGATGCAAATAACATTTAAAATCTCGATTGTTTTTAAACCTTATCTATTATTTCCATACAAAAAATTAATTTTTTTTAATCGCTGAACAAATTATGAACATAAAATATCTAGTAAAATATTTCATTTGAATTAAATTTGTTTCTAAATAAATATTTCATTGAATCAATTAATATTTTATTGACTTTTAAATATATAAATATATAGTTTATTTTATATATAATTCTCAAATTATTTTTCATATACTGTAAGCTAAAAAGAAAAGTTCCAGTATAAAATACCAAATGTAAATTAAACACCCAAGCAAATACAAAAAACAGGCACAGCATTACTAAAAAACACATATACATACAAACGTGTCGTTCACACACTTTTTTTTTGAATATCATAATTTTGTTTTTTTTAGATAGTCATTTACAGATTTTTTCTTTTTAATAAAAGTTTTAATTGTTATTGTCATTGACGTGCTAGGTGCAAAATCAATGAAAATATTAATTGATTCAATAAATTTTTTAATTGAAACCAGTTTTTGATTTTTTCTGTGTATGTAATTTTTAATTTTGATATTTTCAGCAGGTATTAAATCAGTTACGAAAATGCATCTCAAAATTGCATTTACATCAAAAATATATTTTTTTATTGCATAAATGTGAAAGAAAACAAACGTTGGAATCGGGTGATTTTGAATTAAAGAAATACGATAACAACTTTCGAATATACAGTGTTGGTCAAAACATTCGGAACTGATATTGCATTTGAGCTTTTAATTGATTTATTTTCTTTAAATTTGTTACTTTCTTGTTTTTGTTAAACGAATAAGAAAAAAAACTGATTCCGTTTAATTGCAACAACAAAAAATATATATTAACAGAGATTGTGTAATTTAAAGTGTTCAAAACAATTGAAACTGTCATTTCTCGAATTCTTAATGAAGTAAAGCGTGATCCGTTTCGAGGTTCCCTACTTTTTTAAATAAAAAAACACAGAAAATTCAAATTCAATGGGGAATGTTTATTATCATTTGAAAGAACATTCTTTGGCATTTATTTTTTGAAGATTATGTCTATCAAATGTTGGCCGTTGCTACATCACACATTTTCCATCCGTTGAGTCCATTTTTCGATGACTTGCATGATGTTTTCCTCCAAGGCCTGAATCGAAGCGGGTTTGTCCGCATAAAATTTAGCCTTTACTTATCCCCACAGGAAAAAGTCTAACGGTGTGATATCACACGATATTGGTGGCCAATCGACCGGCCCAAAACGTAAAATTATGTGCTCACCGAAGTGTTCTCTCAATAAATGCATTGATTGATGCGATGTGTGGGAAGTGGCGCCGTCTTCCTGAAACCAAATGTCGCCGAGATCACGAGCTTCAATTTCAGGCATCAAATAGTCGGTTATCATGGCACGATAACGGTCGCCATTGACGCTTACGTTCGCACCGGCATCATTTTTAAAGAAATATGGACCGATGATTCCCCCGTCAAACAAACCACACAGCGTGCTGCACGTAGTCTATTCGGTTGAATATTATCCAGTAATGAATGCTGGGTCTCAAAATGGGTGATGGTGTTGCGAATAGTACGCTTAGTAGGCCGATTATGTTGACCATAAGTTGAGCGAAGTGGACAAAACACATTCCTCACAGAACGTGAATTTTCGTAATAAAGTTGAACGATTTGTAAACGTTGTTCAGGCGTTAGTTTTTCCATTATGAAATGTCAAACAATACTAAACAAAAATAACATGACAGCATGACACGACTCACACGTGATCTGTCAAAAAGAGGCTATTGAAAAAAGTATCTCTACTTGGATCACCCATTAGTTACAACTAACAAATGCTTGGATATGACGGTAACTGCAATATTTTATGTTCTTATCTTTGCATTTTATTAAATAGCTTATTACAATTATTCCATTACAATACTTTTAATTAAATACGCCACTGAAAGTAATCTTTGTGAAAAATGGCTGGAATCAGGTATAATTCCGTTTTTAAGAACAAAATGTAAAATGACTTTAAAAATGGAATTTAAAAAAAAAAATAAATGTCTATAAAAAAACACTTTTAAAGTTTGACTGTCTATATCGTTATCCATTCCCAAATCAACGATAGTGTCAACATCTATAATATTCAAACCCCGTGTAACAACTGTATGAAAAAATAGTAAAATAAAGAATTTTTTTTTTTTACAAAATATCACAAAGCAGTTCCCTGAGAAGCTAAAATAGAAATACAGTTGGATTTTTTCTTTATACCATTTAAATAAGAGTCCGATAATATGGTTTTAGAAGTTATAGACGTACAAAAAAAACCCTATGTGTCAAAAAAAAAATAAAAAATCTGGCTTGACTTTGCTCACGCCCACTGAAATTGGTCGCCACAACAAAGGAAAAACATTTTATGGTCGGATGAGTCAAAATTTAACACTCGTGGGTCAGAAGGAAGAGCCTACGTTCGACTACATCAAGGCGAAAAATTTAGTACCAGTTGTAAATGTTTTGACATGCACTGTATGCATGGCTCTTCAAAGATACATATTTTTGTTATTATTTAATTTTCATAAAATTTAAATTGTGAAAAAATCGCGATTTATTGAAAATTTCAAAAGCTGCATAAGGAGATGTGTTATAGAGTTCATAGAGAAATTATTACTTTAATATAAAGAAAATCGGCAGAATAAAGCAATTTCTTCGTCTTCTTTCAAAGAATGAGTGATATATTTTGTAAAATGTATACTGATGTGATGTGTTTTCTAGATATTTTCTTGTCAACTGTCATGTTGTTTGTTATTTTATACCGAAATTTACTACAAACAATATTTCTTTTTGTCATCAAAGTCATAATCATCATATTATTGTGACAATTGTTGCCAGAAAGACAACAAAAAACTGTTGGCTAGATTTTAGTGTTTGTACTTGGAGTAGCACATTACAAATATGACAGAACAGGAATTTTTAAAGATTATTTTTTGGTTTAAAAAAGGATTTACTTTAGGGATATAGCTTTTCTTTTTGCAAAATTTGTATCTATCACCACGTGATGGGTAATATTAAGTCTGTACGATGTCGTTACCGCGGGTTTTTGCGGGAACCTTATTAACCCGAAACAACAAACAATTGGCGCACATACTTTATAATAAAAACGCTTTATGGTAAAATTGATTACACGCGGTAACGTACGTCGAACACAGCTATTGTATTAATGATAAAAATCGTTTTTTGGCCACTTTGAATAAAAAACCTCACACATAAAGTGCATTTTCTAAAAATTACTTTTTGACGTAAAATCGTCGTTGGCGCAATACAACGATATATAAACTTTTTTTTGTCAAATGCGGATAGCATATCAAATCTAAACCGTTTGTGTCCTTTCAGATCGATAGGTATCGTAAACATCAAATTGTACTAAAACTTTAGCGAAATATAAATTTTTAGTTTAAATCATTATTGACACAGTGTTCCTTGTTCAAACCATTTCATTCTGAATTGTCAGGTTTGAGATCATAATTAAATATTACTATTACAAATAGAAAACTCTATTTGCTAAAAAATTTAAGATAAGATGAAAAAAATCTTGTGGGGATCAGCGCTAGACGGAGTGCCACACTTTTGACCTATGCGACTATGTTATCTTCATCCTCATTCTAATTCACCACCCACAAGAAACTCAAGGTTTTGATCAGGTATATATAATCAAGCCACCACAGAAAAGCGGTGATGTTAATAGCCCAGCAAAACCACATACCAAATCATGGGTAAAGGAATGTATCACCGTAGGGCTTCACGCATTACATTACACCTTACTTCACTGATGAATTTTACAGGCGATGAGCCTAAACGTAATGGGTGCACTCATTATTGTAGGGGGTAAAGTAACTGGTTACTTATATGGTTACATGGTGGGAAAAAGTAAAGCAAGATTTTCATAAAAACTTTTTTTACAGATATTTTTTTTTAATTAAATAAATAACTTTGTTTTTTATTAAGATGGATTCGAACCTGGGGTATCTGGTATTTAAAAATTAGTTAGATACGAACTCTACCAACTGAGCTATAGATCCATATAATATTATATTGCTTAATATGTAAATGAGTTGTTATGATTCGTGTTTTCGTTAGTGATATGAAATATATACACCTTACCCTTATGCTTACAAAAAATCACAAAGTCTATAAATAGATTTTTAAAAATATATATTAATAATTACTTTACGTTTATAACTCATGCATTATGTAATTGATGATCGGTAAGTCATTATTTTATGTTTTGAAGTAATGTAAAATGTAATGAGGTATCATTACAAGGTAATCCATGAGTGTTCAATTATCGGTAACTCATTACTTCTTGTTGGAAAATAATGATACAGGTAAGGATTACACATTACAAGTTAATGCATTACTTTATCGCACCCATTATCAAAGTTTTGCTGGAAGATTAACTGAACT
Source organism: Delia radicum (assembly GCA_021234595.1). Lineage (NCBI taxonomy): Eukaryota > Metazoa > Arthropoda > Insecta > Diptera > Anthomyiidae > Delia > Delia radicum. The sequence continues at coordinate 23,316,161 of CM037854.1, read as the reverse complement.
ATATGAGTTATTTTTGTCTTTTCTTACACGTTTAGCCAACAGCTTTAAATCTCAAAACAATAATTCAACATCTTAGCTACAATCTTGAATACAAAAATGTGTAAAATTGTTATACAGATTTGCCAAATAATTATTTGAAAATATCAATTACACTGCGCTACTCGACAAAAAAAATCAAGAGTTGATCATAAAATTTCGGTCACGCTTATTTTAATGGCGTCCCCAGTTTTTTCACTTATGGGCCAGATTTTGCGCAATTTTGCATTAAACTTTTGCATGTTTTAACGCAGTTTTTTATACATATAATTTTTAAAATCAAATATTTTATCTTACGTTTTTATGCCAAATACGTAAAAGACATTCATTAATATTCGGGCATGAAATTTGTGTAATAAACGTGTTTTTTTCTCAGTTTTTACTATTTTTTGTACTACTTTGGCACAATTTATCATCCCATTTTGCAATCCATCAAAGCATTTTTATACATAAGCAAAAAGACAAATCTGAACAATTATATCGTGTAAAAATTTAAAAAAAGGATGTGCGGGTAATGTGAGACACGAGAATTGTTATTAAAATTCTAAATGCTGTCATCATAGCGAAAAAGAACGACCAATGAGTTCATCTTTTAGTATAATATGTGAATAGCTTAATAATTGATGTGAACCAAAATTCAGCCAGAAAAGTTTATATTTGCGACTGATATTTTAACAATCACTTTCATTATAGTGAATGTCTACAAAATATTTTGAAATTTTATTTTAAAAATGTTCACATAGTAAAAATAGTGAGGAAAAAAGAGTAATAGAAACACTAGAACTGTTGAATCGGATGTTGTTCAAATTTGGAGTTTATTTATTTTTTTATTTTATTACTTTTATCATACCCCAGTGCAACAAGATATAGTCTTTTTTACCAGCAGCTGGAAAAATAGTATTACAAATGAGTTTAAAAAAAGAACAAAAAACATCATTTAAATGGAAACTAACAAATTATTATCACAAAAGGTACAAAATATACAAGATATGAAAAAAGAAAAATAAATAAGATTTTTAAGATTTCAATGTAGTTACAAAAATATATTGTTACAATAAATATTACATACACTTCGGTTCATTTATTTAAATGCACTAAAAATTCCATATTCAGCAGCCTGTATCTTTTGCAATTTTTAGCTGATTGCAGAACTATAAAATGAAAATGAAAGCTAGACATCTTGAGATATAAAAAACATCCTGGCAGCAGCAGTTTCTTACCTAAAGATCTTTTTTTGAGCAATTTATCAAAAAAAGTTAAAAAATTTGCTATTTTTTTTTTGGTTCACTTGGATAAAGACATTTTAATTAAATTTAATGAAGAACGGTTTTTCTTGTTTTTTAATTAATTTTACTTTATTAAAGAGTTTTTAGTAATGGGTACAACCACCTTTGTTTTAATAACTTCAAATATACCGGTTTTCATTGACAGATAAAGCGAAGTAATGTAATCCAACGAAATTTGATTCCAAGCATCCTTAATGGCCTGAATTAGTGACTCCTTGTCATCGAATTGTCTTCCTCCTTCATAGACTTTACGAGATAACCAACCCCAGACATTTTCAATAATGTTTAGATCAGGAGAATAGGGTGGCCAATCAAGAATATTTACATTCTGGCTTGAAATGAACTCCTTAACTACTCTCGCGTTATGTATAGGAGCATTATCCTGCTGCAATATCCAAGATATGTGACCAAATAGTTCACTGAACTTCGGAAAAGCCGATTATAATAACATTTATAGTAATTAAATGTGCTAAAGTCCCAAAACTTATTTAACAAATAACGTTTTATAGTTTGCACCAGTCATTTTTGCACTTTTGAAATTCAAGATCGATGGTGCCATAGTACATAATAGCACCACACACCATAACGCCGCCCTCTCGGCTGTGATGTCCGTTCAAAAAAGTTATGAAAAAGTTATGAACAAAAAACCGCTAAAATTTACGCTTATAAAATTTTTAAAATTTTGGCGTTTTTCGGGCACGTTGTCGAGTAACCTTTTCGTGCTAAGTCCGAATTCGGTTACCTAATTTTTCCAACACGTCGCGTTTTTGCAGAAATTAAGTTCACTACACTACACTCAGGGAAAAGTTATCTTGGATTCAAAAATAAAAATATAACGTATTTAGATTATTTTCCGTACAACAACCCAGCTAAAACTTCTATTCCCAAATACTATTTAAAATATTCGTTACACATATTTTTTTAATTACCAATAAGTATACTAGTAAGATTAAAGAATGTGGGCATTGTGGTGTAATGGTTAGCGCGATGGACTGTTACACAGATGGTCCCGGGTTCGATTCCCGGTGACGACAACATCAATTTAGAAAAATAATATATATGAGTTTTCTATCACTTATATGTATCGCTGCGCCCACCTTCGGTGTTCCCATAGCACTTAACCCCACCGAAGTAAAATAATGAATCAGGGCTATGAAACAAAAAGCTTCAATAAATTCGCCAACTCTACATCAGGTGGCGAGCAACAACTGTTCTAAGACTTATCTACTCGCGCAATTACAGTGTTGCCATGTTTGAAGCCCTTCATCTTTCACCACCTTTCATCTCTCCACTATCCCCTTTCCAAAGAAAGCAACACATTACTTAATAGGAAGAATTTCCTGAGTGTTGCTTCTCTTTATTAAAAAAAAAAAAAAAAAATAAGTTACTAAATGAGTTCTTATTATAAATTTATCACCCAAAATATGAAATACAAGAATGTATAAAAATATTTCCATTCCATTAAAAAAAAAGACATGTTTGTTCCATAAAAATCAGTATTTGTATATTTATCTAATATTCCTTATTTTAGTAAACTGTATTTTGTTTTTTTTTTTTTTTTAAATCGTAGGGGGAGAAAGCTTTGAAAAATGCATTAGAAAACTGCATTTGCATTAAGTATGCATTTTTTTTTAGCAATCATTTTGTTTAAAAAATCTAGTTATAAAGTAGACAAGTGCATCTTCCAAATATCGTTGAAATTAATAACATGCGATATACAATTAAAAAGTTATGCCACTTCAAAATGAAGTGCTTTTAGCATTTTGTTGGTATTTATGAGAATTAAAAACGTGCATAAAATCACGAGGTTTTACAAATTTGGAGATCTGAAAAAAGAAATGTACAAATGGGACCATAGAGTATTCATGTACAAAAAATAAACAAAATCAGAGGACCCGTGTTCAAATTTTTTGCGTTTTCTAATGGAGTGAATGATATATTTTTTTGAAAATATTTTGTTACTCGAAATCCAAAAAGCAAGTGACTATTTTGACATTTACGTTCGCACTGTTGACAACTCTTTCGAAATAGAGAAACCAAATTTTGCATGAAAACTGTTACGTTTTCATTCGACTTGTACTTCAAGTCATCGTTCGCATAGAAATTTAGTTAGAGAAACCCAAATCATTCTTTCGAAATCGAGAAACAGGCCATAAATAAATTATTAAAAATAATTAGCTTTAATTTTTTTTTAATATTTTTTTTAAAAATGTTGTTTCAATTATTCAATTTTTATAAAAATATGTTTTTCAAAAAATTTTGTATTAAAAACTGTGCTATATATTTCACAAAGTTGTAAACATATAAAATAAATCATAAGGTGTTTGAAAAACATAAAATATGCCTAAAAATAAAGCTCGCCGTAGTTTGGCAAATAAAAAAATAATAATGCTTTGTAATCATTGCGAAGATGAGATCAAAGAGGAATCAGATGATTTTATAGAGTGTGACAAGTGCGGGAAAAATTTTCATTTTCAATGCACTCAATTGAGTAAAAGAGAGTTTGAGAGTCTATTAAAAAATGAAAAAGAAACTTTCAACTGTCATTTGTGTAAAGAAGGAGATGGCGAAATTAGGAAAGAACTAAATACAATTAAAACTGAGCTTAGAAAACTAGAGAAGTTAGAAAAATTGGATCAGCTGACTGAATCGATAAATTTCATGTCAGCGAAGTTCGATGAAGTATTTAAAGATGTTGCAGAAAATAAGAAGAAGATAGCAGAAGTGCAAAAAGAAAATAAAAAGTTGAAAACTGAAATAAAAACTTTAAAGACATCTGTAAAAATACTGAATGATTATCGAGTTCAAAATGATTGTGTAATAAGAGGATTGAAAGTTGATGCCAAAGATAATGCAATGGATGCTGTAGTTAATCTGTCTAAGGATGTTGGTGTTCATTTTGAACCGAATGCTGTTAATGCTGCATATTTTCTTAGAACTAAAAAAGAATCTGAGGATGGAAAAAAAACTGTTGTGGTTAAATTTTCTTCCAAATTTCATAAGGAACGGCTGATGGCTTCCAAATCCAAACTGAAAGAAAAAGAAAGTACAAGTGAGGTGTTTGTAAATGATTTTCATAGCAAGGAAACTATGAACCTTTTTTATTATGCCAAATCATTAAAAACTATTGGTTATCAACATATTTATGTAAGAAATGGCAGAGTCTATTGTAGAAAAAGTGATATTGCAAAACAACAGCTTATCAGAGATGAAGATGATGTTGATAATATGTTATTAGAAGCAACTACAAATAAACATTGGAAGAGAAGATCTATGGTTAATAGTAGAAGAGTTGATGATGCTAATTCAAGTGATGATGGCGATGATGGTGCTGCTTACGTGTCCCCTTAAAAAGGAATGTATATATTTAATTTGTATAATTTTTTATAATTTTCTATTTTTTTATGATTAAAAATCAATATTTCCAACAATTTGCAAATTTTAAAACTTATTTTTGTAATTTGAATTAAATTTTCTTAATATTATTAGTATAAATATCAGAAGCGTTTCGTCTGTTGATAAATTTAATAAATTTAAATCGTTGATAGCAAGCTTTCCTAAGTTACCGGATATAATAGCTGTCCAAGAAACTTGGTTTCAGAAGGATATTACGCAAATTTACAAACTTCCAGGTTTTAATAATATACATTGTTGTAGAGAAGATGCTTACGGTGGTACGAGTATATATATTAATAAAAACATACAATTTAGTATTGAAATATGCAAGAGTAGTAATTTTGTTGAGCTTATAGTTGTGACTTTGAACAGTGTTAAAATTGAAAGGAAACCTTTGAAGATAGTGTCTTTTTATCGATCGCAAAAGTGTAGCGTAAATGACTTTATTAATATTTTTGACGGTATTTTAAGCGAACATGCTCGGAGTCCAATAATTATAGTTGGAGATTCTAACATTGATCTCATTCAAAATCCTCATTTTATTGATTTGTTGACCGTTTTTCAAAATTATGATTGTGACAGTGCTCATAATTTAATAACAAGACCTGTCAGTAGAACGTGTATTGATCATGTTTTTAGCAATTTTTCTGAAGAAATTTATATTGATTCAGTTGAATGTAATTTATCTGATCACAATATAATTTGCTGTAAATTTAAGAAAGAGGTAATGAAAAATGGATATGTAGAGATTGAAAAGACACACTGTGACTATGAAAAGGCTAGAGAATACCTGCTTAATAATTTACCTGACAACTATGCGTCATTTAATTCTTCAGAATTAACAAACGTATTGGTGCATTGTATTAAAGGTGCTATAAATAATTCAACTGTAGTAACTAAATGTAAAAAACCGTTGCGTTTTGAGCTAACTCCATGGGTTAACAAGAATCTTCAAGATTTAATTTTATTTAAAGAAAAACTTTTAAGGAAAAGACATAAAACCAAAAACAAACAAAACGTTAATGATATCTTAAAGCGAATCAGCAAAGTTATAAAAATTTCTACAAAAAAGTGTAGAGATGATTATTACGCTGGAAATTTATTAAAGGCAGGTAATGATCCTAAGAAATCGTGGAAATTTATAAATAGTACTCTTGGTCGAACAAAAAGTAACGTCATTAACCTTAACGATTTTCAAGGGCAACCAATAATATGTGAGCAAGACAAAGTAAATTGCCTTAATAATTATTTTATTACAAGTGTGGCAAATCTTAAAAGGGAAATTGAAATTTATCCTGGTGAAGTGTTCAATTCTTTACGGACTCTTTCTCAGTCACCTCATCGTTTTACACTTTGTAACGTTAATGATAATGATATGTATGAAATAATTCAAAATTTAAAAGATAATAAAAGTCCAGGTTTTGATGGTATTTCGCCTAAATTTGTAAAAGAATGTAGAGATATTATAATCCCAATATTAAGAGATATTTTTAATAAAATCGTTAACGATTCAGTGTACCCTGACATCTTAAAAGTGCACAAAATAGTTCCAATTCCAAAAGAAGTTAATGCAACAAATATAGATAAATTTAGACCTATTGCTGTTCTTTCTACAATTGATAAAATTTTTGAGAAGATTCTTTATGATAAACTTTTATTTTACATGGAAGAAAATACTTTTTTATACAAGTACCAATTTGGATTTCGAAGGGGATGTAGTACTGAAGATGCTGTGTTGAATGTAGTGCAGTTTATTTGTAGTGGGCTTGATGGAGGTTCTAGTGGAGTTGCCGGAATATTTTTTGATTTTACTAAAGCTTTTGATTTAGTAGATCATGAAATAATGTTACGGAAATTGATGAAATATGGTATTCAGGGACGAGAACTTTTATTGTTTAAAAATTATTTCGTTAATAGGAAACAATATGTTAATATAAATAACACGGACAGTTTTCTTCTCTCTGTTGATTACGGTGTGCCGCAGGGTAGTGGACTGGGTCCTCTATTGTTCTCTATATATTTAAATGATTTAAAAAATCTGAATTTAGATGGGCAACTTTTTATGTTTGCAGATGATGTGTGCTTGTTTTACCCCTACAAGTATGATTTATCACTTAAAACAAGAATTCAAAGAGATGCTGCTTTGATATTTGAATTTGCGCGATTAAATTTATTAGTTCTTAACCCTGATAAAACCAAATTAATACGCTTTAGACCACATGCTTTAAGTAGAAATAGTGATTTCAACGTGTTTATTAATGGGAAAGCTGTTTATGAAACCCATTCCGTTAAGTATTTGGGAATCATATTGCAAAGTAACTTGTCATGGGATTTACATATGAACGAATTAAAAAGGAAAATAGCTCCAGCTATTGGAATTTTATATAAATTGAAAAATAAACTGGATGTTAAATCAAAGATGATGATATTTCAATCTTTGATTCAATCGCATTTGAATTACCTAGCAATTATATATGCTTACAATAAAAATAACATTTCACTGAAATCGCTTCAATGCATGCAAAACAAAGCATTAAAAATTATTTACAAACTACCAATACTGTATTCAACTGTCACATTGTATAAAGATATAAGTAAAACAATTTTACCAATTTATGGATTGCATGAGTATCAGGTGTTAATGTTTGTTTTTAAATGCATTAACCATATTGGTCACCAAAGCATAACATTTTCTCAACAGCAATTTAATATTAACACACGGAACAGAACAAATTTAAGAATTCCTCGATGTAGACTAGAAACTACCAAGCAACGCATTGATTACCTAGGTGCTGTAAAATTCAATAATTTACATATAGATTTGAAATCAATTACTCAAATTTCATTATTTAAATCGTCTTGTAAACAACATTTATTTAACAACTTTGAAACGCTTTTGTAAATATATTTTTTTTTGTAAAACAGTTTTTTATACATATTTATTGTAATTTAATAATCTTTTAACATTAAGTTAAATATTTTATTTGTACTTTTGAAAATGAATTAATTTGCCAACTTGCCTCAATAATGCCTTACGGCGCTGAGGCCGAAATTGAAATGTATTTAAAATATTTTGTACAAATAAAATTTTTTCTGTAGAAAAGTTTTTTCTATAGAAAACAAACAAAAAAAAAAAAAAAAAAAAAAAAAAAAAATAGGAACAGTCCATTCTCAAAATTTTTGCAGAAAAATTGTTATTATATATGATTTGATAAACTTTTTGTATTAGTAACAAATTGTTAAAATGTGTATAGTAATTTTTTTATTTTTTTTTTCTATTGTTTGAAAAATATTTTTTTGGAAAAGTTAATTATTCGCTAATTTTTCTAGTAAAAATCAATTAATATGGCAAAATTATTTGTAAGTAGATCATATTTAAAGAAATTATACCAATTTTTAATCAATATTGTCATATTTCGTTAGATTTGTTGTACTTTTCGCTTGTCGGTTCATTGATAAAAGTAACAAAAAAATTAAAACCAAAAGTGATAGAGATCTAAAATTTAGTTGAAATATGTCTTAAAGCCATACTCAAATTTCATAATATAAAGGACAAAATCAGTGCATAAAGAGCCATTTTTTCGTACATAGAAGGGGACGGGCCTCCAAAGAACTATCAATTTTTCATCAGTTTAAAAATTGTTTATGTACGTTTTTAGAATTTTCTTTTTAAATAAAATTTTTCATTGCTTAATCCTACATAAATAACCACTTTTGCCCAAAATTTTTTGTCGAAATCAACTTTGTTTAATTTAAATTTTAACACATTTTACCAACGTGTCTTAAAGACACACCCTATTCCAATGAAACCAGATATGTGAAACTTCGTTCTTCTCTATTGAGGCCTAAATAAAATATATTTAAAATTTCAACAAATTTGGTAAAAAAAAATTGTTTACATTAATCGAATAATATTTTATGTATCTATATTAATTTGTTCTCTAAAAAGGAAAAAAAGATAAAAAGTAAAGTAAAAAAAAAAAAAACAATTATCAGAGTTGGGCTGACGTTAATTAAATTTCAAAATCATTCACTTGTACAAATTTTCAATACAATTAATAATTTCAGACCTACGATTAAATGCTTCCTTGCTAAATTTTGTTGTCAATACCAGACATGGGACATAATACCGATATATGTGTATTTAATTACACTCTAATTACATGTAATTGGGTGTACTTTTTTACTTTGCGTCTAATCACATATACTTGGGTGTAATGGAGTAATTGCCCTGTAATTAAATAACCAGATATTGTTACTTATCCCCATGTCTGCTGTTAAAAATTTTACAAATTTTTCAAGGAAGCTTTTAAGCTCACAAGTGTCAGCGTAGGTCTGAAATTAATAATGATATAGAAAATTTTCACAAGTGAATGATTGTGAACTGTAATTGACGTCGAACAAGTCTGAGAACTATGCAGTCAAATATGCCTCGAACGGTAAATATCATTATGTGAAAGCGCTAAGTGGATCGGAAGAACTTTGTAATCTCTATTTCTCCAAAATTAGCTTCAAGAATTATGGGGGTCAAGATATCTTAAATTGTAGATATTATAATAACCAGGGCAGCGACTTTCAAGCAAACTCATATTTGCAGTCAGTAGCCAAAAGTGGATTTTGACCAAACACTTTTCCAAATCAAAGATTTTGCAAAAAAATGTAATCGATTTCTTTTTGTATATTGTGCATATTTTGTTATAAATGCATATTTTTGTATATTTGGCCATAAATACATATTTTAATGCATTTGGAACTTTGTGGTGCATATTTTCAATTTAATTGCATATTTTGTGAAAATTTAAATTAAGATTTAAAGATTGTAGCCCTTAGCATCTATTTAGTTGTCATTTGTTAGGCATTTATATTGAATTTGATTTTTAAACCCACACCATTGAGTAATAAATCGATTTTTTTTAAATCCACAAATTTTATGTGCATACACTAAGGTAAAGACGACAGCAATTGTAGTCAAAAACAAATGAAATTTCACTTGAAGAAATGACGACTAACATTTCATTTCAAAAAATTGCTAACAATTGCAGTAAAAATGAACCACATATGTAAAATAAACAAACATTTACTTTTTTTTTATTTTTTTAAGTAACAAAAAACAAAGTTAAAAAATTAATGTAAAATCATTAAACAGTCATTTAATGTGGTTTGTTTTTTTTTTTTTTTTTGTAAATGAACTTTAAAGTTAATTAAATTTTGTTCTACAAATGACTGACATTTACACTAAAAATAAAGAAACTGTTTTACAATAGAAACAACTACATATTTTTAAAGCAGAAGCTCCCTGAGTGTGTCTTATTGATTTTTAGTGCAAGCGCATAATTTGGAGTTTTACTGGATATTTTAAGAACTTAATTTCGATTTTTGAGTGCATGAAAGTCGCTGCCCTGATCATAACAGTCATTATGTGAAAGTTCTAAAATCACTTTTAGACCTAAAGTACGCTAAAAAATCCAACTTTAAATTGACTGTCACATTCACAGTTTAACGAATTGATGGTGGAAATAAAGAATTGATGGTGGAAATATGCATTTATAACAAAATATAAATATAAACTCTTTAACATATCGGTGCCACATTGTTCCAAATTTGTTTACTCGCAAAGATATTTGATTAACATTGTTCTCCAGCTAACGACAACAAACATGTATTTACATGAAGTTATAAGTCCTATACATATACATATAATAAAACATTTTTTTTCTATATACTGCAGGATATATATTTTATGGATTTGCCATTTTAGCACACATAATACGTTCAACTTCACTGCAATATCGGTAAGATATCCTGAAACAAATACCGAAATTGTGGCGTATGATTAATGTTTAGTTAAATATCACTCATACGTTGGTTTAAACTGATATCATTTTAAATTTGTCTTAAGCGTATATCCTTGGGTTTCTTAGTGTATTAACCAAAGAAAAAACATTTTAATAATTAATAAAAAAAAAAATAATGTAAATTTCTAAAAACACTTAACAAAATTGAAGTATTGTCAAGGTTCTCGCTTATTTTCTCGTCAGCTAATTTTAATAGCTGTGTTTAAGATAACAATTGAAAAAACAACAAAAAAAAAACTTCTAAGAATCAACATGAGTGTTTGTTTGTAAGCACTTACATCATACATATTGTGACAACATTAAGTGACATTCAAGTTGCACACAAACAAGTGTAAACACAAACATGTTGAAGGACTTGTAACAAACATAGAAGAAACCCCAAACAATATGTCAACAAACGAATGGATGAGGCGAGTCATCCCAACATAAGTGTGCATTTTATAATAAAAAGACCCTCTTTTATATTCCATTCTAAGAAGAGTCTTAACAAATTTTGCCTAAATTAAAAGCAACCTAAATGAAACGAAAGACAAAAAAAAAAGAAAAAGTTCAACACACAGAGACAACACTGCACTTGAACCGTACAAACAAAAACTCTTAGCCTAAAGAATAGGGAAGTTAGGACAACAGACAATGTATGCTGTTGATACGGGATGTTATTGTAGGTGAATATGATGGCCAAGAGTGGTACACTTTTGGCTTGGAGTCTGTTGATATTTTTAATTTAAATAAAACAAGAGAATTGTTAAAACATGTTTCAACATTTATAGCTTTCGAGAAGTGATGTGAAGTATAAGAGAATCACATATTCTTGAAAAATAAAAATGTTTCCAGAAAAAGTCGGAATACGCATTTTAAAATATTTGCCTTTAAGAGTTCCATTCAGAAGATTTCCAAAAATATAAAAAAAAAAAAAATATATTGAATTTAAAAAATCATTTATTTTCCAAGCATTAACCTCAACATTGCCATTGCACAGTGGGGTATTTGAAAATAGAAGAAATGGTAATAATTAAAGAACTGCTGAGCCGATCTGTATAAAACATATTAAAACTTTTAAAAGAGATGTTAGAGTTTCGAAAAGTTGTTATGTAAGTGCATCCTGTTAGTACAGGGTGTAGTAAAATAAAATCTTCCAAAATGTAACTTTTGTAAACGGAACCGATTTCCTAAATTGTGGTTCTGTGATTATGATTATGCAAGTTCCTGAAACAATTTAACATTTTGATTTCAAAAAATTTTAGGAAGTTGTTGCACATATGTAGATGCCAATAATTATTTGAAAAATGTCTGTTGTTGCCTTTTAAACAGAAATTTTTTTTAAATTTGTTTAAAAAGATTTAAGAGCTTTAAGCCATTCTTGTGTGTAATTTTGATGAGAAAATAGGAATATATATAGCTCTGCTAAAGATTAGTTACTATTATTGCTAAGATCAAGATCTGGGCCAGAGGCCAGAGGCCGGCAATGCCATGTCATAAGGCTATTTTGTGTTCTTTATCGAAAAGGTCACTCCAAACTGCCTATAACTTTCCCTATGAACTTTATAATTTAGGACGGGGGAATGTTGGACACCCTAGAATCCCTTGGGTCCAAGATAAGTTAGTGGCTTGTATATAGTTTTTGAACATCTGACCGCTTACACCATGAATTTTAAGATACACAAAATCGAAAATGTGGTAAAAGTTATTCCATTTTTCATCAAAAAATAAATAAGGGCTAGTTTTTATTGAAAATCAACTACATTTACCAAAATTATAATGTCAGGGTTGCCATATGTAAATTGTATAAAATGGTCAAAACCCACGATATTATTCTAAAAATAAATTACAAATCGGTTAACTTAGTAAAATAATCAACTGTGCAACACAATGAAGAGCCTCAATCAGGTAATTGATAAGGTGAATGTGTAAAAATCAACCATAAGCAGGTTCTTAAAGGATTTCCAGAGAAATACTCATTACCCTGCCACAAAACTGCTCGACTTGAATTCGATAAAAGGAACTTAAAAATTTACAATTTATTTTCGCTGTTGTTGGTAGGACTCTTTAAACATAAATTTCTTTTAAAGGTGATTTTTTCTGATTAGAAAATGTTTAATCTTGATGGTCCAGATGGTTTTGACAAGAGAGACCTAAGACAGGAACCACGATATTTCTCAAAAAGTAATTTCGGAGTCTAATCCTTAATGATTTTATGCGCTTTTTGTTTCTACGTTATGGTTGATTTGGCATTTCCAAGCACTAGAATGAATTTTTCTGTGTACATTTCACTACTAGTAGAAAAATTGGTGCAATTTATTGAAAACAGTTACGAAGAAGAATTAATTTTCCAACAAGACAATGCCTCAGTACATGTAAGTCGTCGTCAGACGATGTAATGGCTATCATCAGAAAATATAAGAGTATTGGAATTGCCCCATTGAGAATATTTGGGGAGTATTAACCCGTCGAGTTTTAAGCAGAAAGCCGTCAAATATAAAAGCGTTTTTCATCTAAAAAAAAAAAAACAGTTATTGATGCGTGCAGGTCTATAACGGAAGAATTTTAAATAAATCTGGTAGACAGTATGTCTTATCAAATGTTTGAGATGATTCAAAAAAATGAGGCCTCATGCTTTATTGAAACTGTTGCTTTAAAATATTTTTCTTAAATTTTTGTAAATTTTGATATATTAAGTCAAGTGTGTTTATAGTTACGAAACATTAATTGATTTTGTTATTCCTTTTTAAATAGTAGAATAATAAATAAATAAATTGTCTTTTTGTTAAATATTATTAATTTTCCATTAGTTTTACATTTATGCCGGTTAAATTCTTTAACGTTTTTTTAACTTACGAAATGTAGTGAAATTAATGTGTAACTATAGTTTTGCAACGCAGTGTATACCAAATGAACAAAGAATATGTTGGGTATATTTTGGCCACAGAGATAAATTTGTATAGCATGGAGAACAAGTATAAGGACTAGATGTAGATAACGCGGCTTGTATTTACGAAGTGTAGAAAAAAGAAAAGATTGCGTCATAAATACATGCATATAATAAATTGCAAAAAAAGTTTTTTTTTTCATTGCTACACTCAAAAAAAAAAAGTCAGAAAAAAAATTTTCTGAGTCAGCAAAATTTAAGTCTAAAGGGTGCTTGCAAAATTGCTAATGTCAGCAAAATTTTTTGCTGAAAATGAGCGAGCTGATTTTAAGCAACCAAATTAGTAGATTCAGCAAAAGTTTTGCTAACACTTAGTTGATTTAAAACTAAAAAATGTTTGCTAAAAGTTAACAGAACAATAGCTGAATATTAGAAGACTGCAAAAAATCAAAAAATGTGTAGAATAACTATATTTTAGTTAATTTATTTGCTGTAAATCTTAATTTACTTTCTATTATTCTTTTAAAAATAATTTACAATACGTTACAAAATATTTACGACACGAATGAATTTAATATCTGAAAATATGTATATAGAAATGTTTCAACTACTTACATCAATGGTTGCCTAAGTGATGCCATCTTTCTAGGAACAAAACAAAACGAAATATGATATATACAAATATTTTTTTGACATAAGCAAATGGAAATATACAAAATTACGTAAGATGTGTGTCCTTGTCTTTCACATTAGTCTGTCTACCTGAGCGTATATTTCTTTGCCATTTGACAACACTACATTAATAGTAACTATAAGCATTTAGTTTACAAATACACATTTAATATTTATTAAATTTAAATATTTTTTTTTCTTTAGTTTGATTAATAGACAATTACTTTGACAAGCCGTTGAACACACAAAATTAAAGTTTTAAAATGTGAAATTTATATGTATACGATATACATTGCTGGCGGTCTTTTGTTTTATTATGTATAAAAAAAAGAGATACAAAAATCTTCCATAGTTGCTTTTCCTATATGTCTTATAAGAGTTGCAGTTTTAGTATCATTATGCTCGTCTCTACTACATCTTGACATGACGTGACATCTACTTCATTCTGCGTATATCTTTCAATCTGGTTGTCGTACGCACTTTCAATGTGATAATCAGCAGTACATATTTTTTTTTGTTTTTTTTGCAAAATAAATTAGTGAAACATTAGTAAAATATTAGTAAACCATTAGTTCAAGCAGTTAAATGCTGAATAAGTATAACTAAAATTTTAGCTAAAAACACAATTTCAACAAAAAATTGCTGAAAAATAGTATTGGTGTATAACAATACGGATGCTACTAAATTATTTCTTGAGTGTAAAGTGGCAGTTTTTTCAAAATACATTCCGCTATATGACAACTAATGCGCTGTATCAATTTCGCCATAACGTGCATAAAATAAAAATTTTAATGAGCCTAATACTAAAATCGAAAAGGCATCAAAAAACTGTTTCTTACTTAAAATGTTTTGGACCAAACAATTGTTTTTATACCTCGAAAAGCATCATTATATAAAATTTTTAATTTTTTCTCTAACGGATTTCGAGGTATTGCGAATTTTTGTTTCCTAAGAATAACGTGTTTGTTATTGGTTCTAGAAATTTGTTAAAATTACTCCGACTTTTGATTTTCATCAGACATAAGTCGAATTCTTTTACCACTAGGTCATAAGTTTTTTTTTCCATTTGGTTTAAATTTGCACAACAAAAGATTAAGTCCTAGTAGTACATAGCCATTCTAATATGTTCTGAAAATCGAGTTTTTTTATCATAACGATCGGTTCAGTAGTATAAAAGTTCCATATACCATTATTTTCTTCAAATACCCCACTGTCCGCTGGACCATTGTTAACAGCCTGCTAAAGTAAAGAGAAAACCATACCTGTCTTATCTCTTTTACAAAAACCATGTTGTAACATTCTAGTGTTTGTTGCTTACAACAAACAAACAATACATTTTAAGTTGTTCGTGTTGATGCTGCTGATGTCATAGAGTAACTATTTTAAAGAGATGGAATACTTCTCACGTGCCTCTCAAAAAAAAAGTCGAGCTCTGACCAACTCAGTTATCAACATTTTCTCTTTAAAATGAGTTGAGTAGCAACATTTTTTTGAAAGCTTTTCCTTGGGATGTTGCCTTATTTTTGAAAAATAAACAAGTTGTGCTTTCGGTAAAAAATTACATGTTTTATTTATGACATAAAATCAATAACAAATCAAATTACAATTAAATAAATATGTAAAATAATGCTTTTCAGTATATTTTGTTCCCAATCAAATTTGTGTTTTATAGAATTTAAATAAAATATTTTTAAAATAATGATGTGAGCAAGATTATTTAAGTTCAAGATCATTAGTTATTTGTTGATTTTTTACTTAAGCAGATTTCTTTTCTTATTTTTTTTCGTACGATATGGCCAATTTTATCATTTTTGCTGTGTGATTTAGGATTTTTCGAAATAAATTATCTGGCAACACAGATTTAATTCCAATTTCAATACCTTAAAACACAGTTTTTTACCTTCAAACCTTATTTTTGTCAACATAACCCAAATTTGTCTTAAAAACCCGGTTTTTTAAAAATTTTGGTTGGTTAGTAAGCTCGGCAGAGCTGTTGAAGAAAAATAAAGAGAACGGGTTGAATACCTAAGAGTAGTATAGAGGAACTCTGCTGATGTTGTTCTTTGGTTATTCGTTAAAATAATTTTTTATCACATTTTAACAAAGAGAACGGGTTGAGCACCTAAGAGTAGTATAGAGGGACTCTGCTGATGTTGTTCTTTGGTTATTTGTTAAAAAAAAATTTTCTCACACACTAACAACCGCTGAAGCTTAAAGATAAATACAATTTGTTAGTGTATGCAAATGCAAGTAGTCGTCTATCCCTGTGTATGCCTGGTTTGTTTATGCCACTTAAAAAGAACCTTCAAAGGATTATGAATAAGGATTTGCTTACTAATGTGTTCACTTCTCGTTATTTTTCTATGCAACGAAACAAAAAAGGGAAAAATATATAGTATAGTTTCATCTAATGTTTCAACTTCAATATTGTGTTTCTATACTTTTTTTTTAAATTCGTTAAAACTAATTTCATTTTGTTTGTTGTTTTTGTCTTTTGTCCAGCATGTGAAAAGAAGTACAATCCATATTGTAGTTATTATTGTTGTTGCCATTGTCATCATGACAATGATCAGAGTCCTCGTCTAACATAGATGGATATTTCTTCTATTTTGACAAGCAGCGGCACTAGCGTTATCAAAAGTCAGCTTAAATTTCATTTGTGTTGTTGCACAATCCAAGCAGAAGGGGTTCTCAAACTTCTTAAAAATTCGTAAATGTTTTTTTACACTTGATAAAAATTAATTGGTTCACTAGGAAATTTACAGAACAACATCTTTCAGATTTTTATTAAATTCGGATATGCGATAGAGAGTACACATCTAACGAACAGTTCTGTATAGTCCCAAACTTATTTTAAAGGGTTATTTTTGACCAAAAGTTTTTAACCCTTAAAAATTTTATTCTGTGAATTTCATAGTAGGTATTTTTTTTTGGAGAAAAGTGACAGTATTACCCCTATATGGATCAAGTTACACGAAAAAATAATATTAATCAAGTAGAAAATTTTTGTGATACATGCTTTATATTCTTGAAGTGATAATTTAATTTAAGTTCCGAGGGCCCTTTTTGTCCCCTGGCCAATAAGTAACTACAAATCTAATTAATTTTGAGTGTATTAAATGACAAAATGAAATAAAAAGTAAATTTTTTTTTATTTAAAATTTTTAATAATAATACACTATTTTTCCAAAATGTACCATTTTCGGCCAACTTGCGTCACGGGTTAACGTTTTCCATTTCTTCCATTTCGAACCATTTGTAATAACACTGGGGTGTGTAATAACCAATCTGTTTTAAAGGGACGCCAAATATCCATATTAAGTTATATAAAGCCTAATGTTTATATATAATATTATATTAAATAAGATACGATTGTTTATGAACGTTTTTATTCGAGATATCAATTTTTTTAATCGAGTATATATTTATTTTCTGATAAGCGTAAATAGCGAAGTCGATACAGCAATATTTTTCTGTGCATATGTCTGTTGAAATTCCATAAACTTCGCCAATATCAAGAGGGGGGTTGCTAGCTTTAAGTCAAATTATTTGTTGATATAAAAAGCCGTTTGACACTGAAAATTAGCAATTTTGGTTGACGTGTTCTACGTATTTTTTTAATTCAAAGTTAGCTAAATTATGACGTTGTAAGACAATTTATCGTTTTCAAAAATTCTATCAAATTTATCGATTAACAAAGCGCAAACATTTTGCGTGAAATTTCTTTAAACACGACGCGTGTAAAGTATATATATTCCCAGTCCCAGTTTAGAAACGGTATTGATACAGTAGTGGCCAAAACATTTGGAACTGAGACCGCATTTGTTGTTTTCATTGATTTATTTTCTTCAAATCACATTTAGGTACTAAAATTTATTTTTTACATATTCTTCATACATTGTTTTATGTTAAACAAATAAAAAACAATTAATTCCGTTAAATTAAAACAACAACAAAATTAATAATAATAGATGTATTCAAAATGCAGGTGTTCAAAACATTTGCAACTCTCATCTTAACGAAACAATTTATACTAACAAATGCGAGGATATAACGGTTATCGCATTCCTTTTTAATATGAGATTCAGGCCGTTACAGTTTTTAATCAAATTTATTATAATTATTGTTCTTTAATAGTTGTAATAAAATGTTGGAAGCATAAACATCGTAAGAATAATTTTTGTAAAAAATGCCAGAAAATAAATACAATTCTGATTTTAAATCAAAAGTTTTATATGACTTTCAAAATTTACTTTCCCAAAAAGTAATTTCTATAAAGTACTCCGTTCCAAAATCAACGATTTGCCGCATTGTTAATAGTGGTAACATCCACACAACTCATAAAGGTGGAAGACCCCGTATTACAACTGTAAGAGATGATCGGAAAATCAAGAATTTTTTTACGAAATATCCCAAAGCAGTTCCCAGAGAAGCTAAAACTGAACTTTTAATAGATGCCAGTCTTCCCACTATTAAAAGAAGAGCCCGAGAATATGGTCTTAGAAGTTATAGATGTACAAAAAACCGTTTGTTTCGAAAAAAAACCCGAAAAGCTCTGCTTGACTATGCACGCACCCATTTGAACTGGACTCAACAGCAATGAAAAAATGTATTGTGGTCAGATGAGTCTTAATTCAACCTACGGGCATCAGATGGAAGAGGAAATGTTTGAAGACCACGAGGCGAAAAGTTTAATCTCAGATACACAACCGCTACAGTGAAGCACGGAGGTGGAAACATTATGGTGTGGGGGTGTTTTTCAGGAAATGGGATTGGCCCAATTCACCGCATTACTAGCACAATGACGGCCATAATCTATAGAGATCTTTTGAGTTCAGTTATGCTTCCGTATGCTGAATGGGAAATGCCACTCTCATGGACGTTCTAGCACGACAACGACCCAAAACTCACGGCGGGGATTGTAAAAGTTTGGCTGCAGGAAAATGAAATTAATATCATGTCCTGGCCGGCTCAATATCCCGATTAAGAACATGTGAATGATTGTAGAACGGAATATTGGCAGTAATGTATTCCGAAATGGAGATGAACTTTTCATCTAGTTGGAGAAGCAGTGGAATGAAATTTTTGACTATTATATTAAAAAGCTCATTGCCTCATTGCCTAAGAGCTGTTCAGAAGTTATAAAAAATAATGGCTGCGCAACAAAATACTGAGCGTTAAAACCATTGTTTGTATTTCCTGTTAATTACTTTAAGAGTTGCAAATGTTTTGAACACTGCACTATGGACTTATTTTGTTAAAATTACTTTTTTTTTATTTTTGAGAAGTTATGAATAACTTTTTTGTATTTGTAAAATAATATGATATAACTGAATTTAATAATAAAAAAAAAACAAAAACTTATACCACAAATCTTTTTGATCAAAAAAATTATAATTACCAAACCATAATTTCAGTTGCAAATGTTTTGAACACCACTGTATGTCACTATCCTTCTCTCTACCAATAATGACATCTGTTAATTTTCTGCATTACTTTAACACAAATAATAAGGACTTACTAATAACTAGTTAATGTTTCCATTATTTTAATACAAAAAATAATACGTTACGTTATATGTACTTGCATATTTTTATAATTACTTTAATATTTTTAAATATTTTGTAATATTTTTAGACACATTATTTTTTCTCTTCTAGTAAGTACAGACAGCTCAGATGGTAGAGCGGTTGACTCACATTCTGGAGGGGTGTGGGCAAATTGTATTAAAAAAAAATTAATAAAAAAAAAATGTTTTTTTTATTAAATTTTTTTTAAATTTATTTTTAGACTCATTATTTTTGTCCATATACAAGGTGGCGCAAAAGTAATCCTCCTATCAGAAAATGCTATAAATTTTGCGATTGGCCCCTAATGTCAGTTCTGTTTTGACATTTGTGTAGTAAACACATGCGAAATACACGTTAATAAACAATGTTACGCTACACTGCTCCAGAACGCGGAATATTGGTGACTATTTATTTGACCAATAATCGGTCGGTGACTTTGGCACAACGTGAATTTCGTCGCAGATATCCTGGCCGTCCAACGCCTACTGGTGAAACATTGCGACGTTTAGCCGCTCGCCTCGAAGAGACTGGCACAACACGAGATGCTGCCAGGCGTAGCAGACCCCGGAGTAGCCGTTCTGCAGAGAATATTGCTGCTGTAGCCGAGGATGTCATGGAAGCGCCGTCGACATCGACCAGACGACGTGCCACGCAAATGGGTATCAGTCGACGGTCTTTACAGCGAATTTTGGTACAAGATTTGAAGATGTTTCCGTACAAAGTCCAGACGGTGCATCAGCTGTTAGCTGCTGACAGCCAATCGCGTGTAACGTACGCTCAAGCCATCCTTAATCACCACCAAGAGGAAGATGACTTTTCATCAAAAATAATCATGAGTGATGAGGCCCATTTACATCTTAGCGGGTACGTAAATAAGCAAAATTTACGCTTCTGGGGCACTGAAAATCCGCGTGTAACCCACGAAGAGCCATTACACCCGCTCAAAGTCACTGTATGGTGTGCTGTTTTCGCTGGAGGAGTCATCGGACCTTTTTTCTTCGAAGACGTCGCGGGCCAAACGGTTACTGTGAATGGTGAGCGCTACAGAGTAATGATCAACGAGTTCTTTTTGCCGCAACTTGATGAATTGGGATTGGAAAACATGTGGTTCCAACAGGACGGTGCAACGGCACACACTGCACGTGCCACAACCGATATGCTGAAGGATGCATTTCCCGGGCGCCTAATCTCCCGTTTTGGCGATTTGCACTGGCCAGCAAGATCGCCTGATTTGACCGCTTCAGACTTCTTTTTGTGGGGCTTTTTGAAGTCGCGGGTTTATGTCAACAAGCCTCAGACTCTTGCAGCTCTTAAAGACAATATCCGTCAAGAATGTGAGGACCTATCGCCGGAAGTTTTGGCCAAAGTGATGGAAAATGCCATAAAAAGGGCTCAAATGACAATCAACTGTGGCGGCGGCCATTTACATGACATCATATTCTCGACTTGATGTAAAAAAAATTAATATACCAAATAAAAATAATCCACAAGAAGAATCAAAGTTTTTCATTTTTTTTTTAAATTACAGCCAAAAAAACATCGGAACGTTATTTTTGCGCCACCTTGTAGGAACCACATTTTTATAGTAACCACTTTTCTATATTTTCTAAGGTAATTAGTAACAATTTGTCATTATTTTGCTCGACAATTGTAAGTACTTGCCTTTAACAAATATGTAATTATATAATATGGTAATTATATTATATAATATGGTAAAGATTTTCTACACTGGATTGTAGAAAAAGTGGTTATATAAGTACATATTTGGTAATGGCAAGTACTTGCAATTTTCATTACAAATCTCATTACTTTTATATGGAGATGTCGCGTAAAATAATGATATATTAGTAATGATCAAAATATGTGGTTACCGATGTGTTTACCAGTATGGACAAATGTGATGAGTCTAAAAATAAATTTAAACAAAAACTAAATTTATTAAAAAAATTTTTTTAAAAAAATTACTAAAGGACTGATGTTTTGATAAATTTAAAACGAGAACATGCAGGCAAAAATAAAATACGCTTTAGTGCTGCTGTACAAAACAATATTAAAATATAAACTACGCTTTGATCAGACTGTACAAATCAATAAATACCAGTCTCTAGTAGTTGTTTTTAAAATATAAATGGTTTTTCTGATATTTAGCCATGTTTATACATATTTAAACAAATAACAAAAAAATAGATTTAGATTTCAGCAAAATAAATTAACTAAATTAAAAATTGTATATTAATTGTAGGAGTTTTAGTTTTTTTCAATCTAATGAGCTCCAGCATAGAATTTGTTTGATTTCAAAACGCCAATTTTGATTTGCATTGAACTATGTGTCAGCAAACATTTTTTGAATTTACTAATATTTTATTTAAAATCAGCTCACTGATGTTCAGCAAAACACTTTTGCATACATTATCAATTTTTCTGCAAGGATCTTTAAAGCATTGGCTAAGATTAAATATCCATCTATATAAAATGAGATATGATTTTATATTTGAAATATTGGGGAGTTTTTTTCCTCAGTATTTTTTTCACGTGTTTTTTCTTCTAAAGATTTTCATCCGCGAATTTTTTCTTTCCAACATGTTTTTGCACAAAAAAAAAATATTAACAATTTTGTATTTAATTTAATTTCATTTAATTTTTTTGTTTTAATTTTTAATTTAATTTCTAAAAATCTAAATATTTTGCATCATCATCATTTAGTATCCCTTTTTATTGAGAACCCCTGATGTGGATTATTCTGCTGCTACTCGTATCATTTTGTGTTTTTAGCATTCTTTTGCTTTACAATTTTTTTCTTTTTTTTGTTTCATAAAGTTTCATAAAACAAGAGTTTGGCATTAGTTAAAGTTTACGTGTCCCGGGGTATTGGTGTGTTATTTTTACATACTTAATGTGTAATTTGTACTCCAAATAATTTTTTTAATATGCTAAAACTATTGAGTAGTGAGAAAAGAAATTTTTGGTCATAACCTCTTTTTTCAATAAATTTTAATAAAAAAATCTCAAAAATCGTGTTGTGTGTATTAAGATCTGCGCATGCTTAAAGCGATAGATTTGGTTCAGAAAGGTTGACCAAATTTTGACAAACTTGATATTCCAAGTATCCTTAATGTTTTCACATTTTTTAATTAACTATCTTGTGATACGGAGAGTAACAATTACCCGTCCATTATAAATATATTTGTAATAAAAGTAGACAAACATGACATTCATAGTATATTATATTGTTTCCTGAAATATTTTCAATAAAACTAACCTATATATGTGCTATTTCAAATTTTTTGAGCACCTGCTGAAACCGACATACTATGGCTCTTATTTCGTTAAGTTTTATGAATTGAAAAAAAGGTTGTACAGGGTTTGGATGACTATACTTGAAGGATATGAAGTGCAAAGTTTTACTTTGAAAAGTCTTCACCTCAAGAATTGGTGGTCATCTAAAATTCGAAAAATTAAATTAAAGACTTGAAACTTGCAAGAGTTTTTTCATTCATTCCGTTTTCTTTGTAATAGTTTTTAGCTTTCAGATCCAAACCAATACAAAATATAGTCACTAGTCTTGGAGGATATATCAAAAAAAAAATAATTTTAATATCGCTGCTGGGTGAAAAGTTGCATGGTGGTTAACATGTGAAACCAAAATTTTCCGAATTTTGAACTTTTCGAAGATTTTAAATAGGGTTTTTGCGCCGTTTAATAAAAATGAGTTTTAGGCGCAGAATTAAAAAAACGCCGTAATTTTATAAAGTTTGACGTATATAAAGTTGGTGTCAGCGCACCAATAACGTATCACGAGCATCACAAACTTAAAAGAAATTAGCGTAAATTTTTTGAAAATGTATCTTTTTTGCGTCTGACAATCTGAATTGTCTTTTAAGTTGGCTAATGTATTGCGTGATGTGAGTAACTTCATAAAGTGCACCTCCGAGACGAAAACGCACTTTAAAATTTTTAAACGCAAAAATTTTATGAACTTTTAAAAATTTTTGGAAAAAAACAATTTTTTTTTAAGCTTTTTTTTATATCAAAACATGGCATGGGAACATGTTAAGGTATCTAAATAGATTCTTCGCGACGAACTAAACTTATAAAGTGCAAAAAAAAATATTTTTTTTCAATCCTGGCGCGTGCAGCTGCAGTTTTTTCCAAACACATTTCGCTTTGTGACAACTAAAGCGCTGTATCAATTCCGCTAAAACGAACATCGAATGGAAGACTTTACTGAGCTTGATACTAAAATCAAAAACGCACCAAAAAATTTAAAGGATTTAAAATTTTATGGAGGAAACAAAATATTTCTAACCTCAAAAAGCATCCTTGTATGAAATATATGATTTTAAAAATTTAAAAGAATTATTTTTGAATTCGGGTTAATAAGTAACCCAGATATCCCAACAAGTATTTTATAATCGGTCGAATACTAATATTTGCAAAAAATGCGTTTTTTTTGAACACCTAAAAAGTAAAACTATTTTTTTAAATAATATTCACGAGGGCCACCTTAACAAATTTCAACAAAACAATTGAAACATACTACCGCGAAAACCGCACTGTTTTTGGCTTTTCACGCTTTGGTTTATCGATGAGGATGCCAGTTTCTTTCACTTTTTTCACAAGATAACGAACATACGGACCATATTCGTTCAGCGGAAGGATAAAACTAATTATCTGGCAAATTAGACATGAGCTAAGTGTTACCATTCACGAAATAAGCACTAGTTGAAAAAAACGTTACATGGCGGACCCTTTATTTACCTTTCTACAAGGGAAGCAAAAAATTCTCACAGATATTTTAACAATATCGTTAATAAAACTGATAGTTTTAATCATAGAACCCACAAATTTTGTAGAGAAATGTAGTTCCATACAGAGCTTCATAATCACTCCACTCTACTTTAGTATTTACAGGGCAACCAAAAAAATGCTCGAAAACGAAAACATATAAGATTCAAACTTTATTTATAAAACCGCTATTTTTTATCGTAGAAGTCCAATGTCTTGTGTAGGCATATAGTTTAGCCAAATGAATCATAATCATCAATAAAGCAGGTTTTGCAAACTTTGATAGTTACGCCCTTTTGCATTTTAGGTGATGATATGGAACTTTATTTCGATTTAATTTTTGGTATTATTATTACCTTTACTTGAAGTCAACTTTATGTTATGGTTTTTTTTAGGTTTTTTTTTTGAATTGAAGTTAAATCATTATTATTACTTAACTTAGTGTGTTTTGTTCTCTTGGAAAAAATTGTCGCGTCCGTATTTGTACTTTACCCAATTTAAAAAAATTAAAAGAAAATTTTCATATTTTATAAATCTACACATAAAAGATGTTCTTTCACTGCAATTTTTCACAAATTTCGCTGACTTATGTATATTTACATAAATACATACAAATAACTTTTATATTTGTCGCGTCCGTTTCTCGCTGATATTTGCTTATATCTTTTTACGACATTATTGATTCCGCCCATTGTTTTTCCTCAAATTTAGTACTCTTCCCAACTTCAATACACTGACGATATATACCGCATCTTTAAATTTCTTCATTTTTTTAACTCAACTAAAAGTGTGCGAATGTATCGTCCATCGCCCATGAATTGCCCATATGCAAAGTTCATTAAAATCTGCGAATTCGGGTAGGGATAACTTCCTTGTCAGATGTGTGAGTAATAAAATATATGTATAATTATTACTCATACGCATACTTTATAACTGAAGGGCTTACTGTAAAAACTTGATAAGTCACATTTAATTTTTGGTTTGTTTTTAGGTTTTAATGGTTAAAAGGATGCAGAAAATACGACTTTTACAGGACTTTTATACTCTAGCAACTTGCAATAATTGTTTAAGCAAGCAAGATGTCTAAAAAACAGCGAAAGTCCATTAAACAATAAATGTGCCTTATCAAGTTTTTATAATAAGCCCTTCAATTATATTAAATTTTGAGGTTTTCTGTATTTTTGCTTTAAAAAAAAAAATATTTTTTAAGCTTCAATTAAAATTGTACATCGGTTTAGAAAGAGATAAAGCAAGAAAGCCTCAAAAAATTTACTGACTGGGTATTTTGCAAGAAACAAAGAAAAATTTCTAATGACAGCACTAATCCCATTTGATTTTTGTCTCCTAGAGAGTATTTGTTTTTAATAATATAGAAACAATTATAATCAATATTTTTCCAAGAAAAATATAAGAAGACTTAAGAACGGATAATTTAAAAAAAAAAGAATTTTAAATACCCTACACTGTTTTATAAAATATGGTTAGAGCCATTGCTTTGGCAAAAACAAAATCTAATGTCAAAATTCCTGTACAGCCAAACTATGAAATTCGAAGATTTTTTTTTCTGTTCCACTTATACATTGACTTTGAATTATTTTAGAAATGTTAAATTTAGAGGTTTCCGATATTTAGTTTATATTGCAAACGGAAGAAACAACTTGGTATAACATCGCGTGATAGTTAATAAGTTGTACATTATACTGAAGCAAAAAAAAAAACGCTTAAAGCGGATTATAATGAACACGTCATTGACAATAATGGAAGACCAAACATAATATCTACCTCCAAAGCAAAAGAAAAATGCAAACAAAACCAAAAAGCTTAAAATAATGTAAACCAATGAAGCAAACAAAAGACCTCATAATAAGCGATTAAAATTCCAATAGTCTGCTTAATATTAAAATTGTATGAAGGAGTACTACACTCAAAAAAAATCTGTAAAGTCAGCTACATTTTTGCTGGAAGGATCATTGCAGAAAAATAGCAAATATCAGCAAAAATATTTGTAAATTTACTAAAAATTTTGCTGAATTTATCAATTTTTTTGCTGATATTAAAAATTTTTCTGCAACGATCCTCCCAGCAAAATTGTTGCTGACTTGACAGACTTTTTTTTGTGTCTACTACAAGCAAAACAAAACTTAGTCACCGGCAATAACTCTACACAAACTACCTTGGGATACCAACACACTGCCATATTATACTTATGTACAGTAAAGCTCGTTTAAGATGAAATTGCAATAAAAACGAAAAATCCCCACGTTTTGACAACCATTTTCACACAAAATTCATCTCTTATTACGAACTTGCTTCAGACGAAACATAGGTTTAAACGAACCGTTTTACATAGTTCCGAAATTTCATATAGTATTCCGTTCTTAAAACTACCCGGTGTAGAAACGGTAATGAAATGTCATTACTTTTCTCACTACCAGTACTGACACCACATTACTTTAGTACAAATAATAAGAACTTATAATAACTAGCTAATTTTTTCATTATTTTAATACAAACAATAATGTGGTTCCCATTAGTAGTTAGTTTTATTATTATTTTAAATAAAACTAGTTTTAGACTCATTATTATTTTAACTTTAGTAAGTACCTATATAACTGCTTATATTTGATATCAATCCCAAATTTGTTTTTCTTTGAAAATTTGTTTTTAGACGAATTATTTTTGTCCATACGAGTAAGCATATAGGTAAGCATATATTTTTTTTGGATTTTTTCGCAACATGTTTAGTCATCATATGGCCCATTTACTTCAAAAACGTCATAACTCAAAAATTTGATTTTGTAGAAAACGAGTTTATAGATTTCAATTTACTCCCACCTTGAAGAAAAAATAACGACATACTTCCTCTCAAGAGGTGAGTATACAAGATATCAATACGATTTTCTTACACAATATGATACGTGATATAACGAATAACTCTGCGTCATTAACTCAAAAATCTTTTTTTTTTTTTTTGAGTTATGACAAAAATGAGCGATATGTCATTATTGTGAGCGACATCCCTATATAAAAGTAATGAAATATATAATGACAATTGTAAGTACTTCCCATTACCAAATATATACTTATATAATCATTTATATGGCAATGTTTTCTACACTGTCCAGTGTAGAATGACGTAAAACTTACGAAATAATATAATTCACAGATTTTCTAGGGGGTTCAGATCTGGTGAGCATGCAGTCTAGTCAAAGAGTGGAATGTTTTTTTCAAGAAACCCAATTTTACTGTCGATGCTGGTGAGAATTCCTATATTGACTTCCATGAAAATCCAGCTTCAATTGGGATTGTTTCGTAAAAATGGAATTCACTGCATTGAAATATTGCAGTGTAACTAGAACCATTCCTTCTTCATGATGTGAACTGAATTACCAGCGTATCTGCTTAATAAATCGTGCCCCACATCATGACATTAACGCCACAAAATGTGGACGTGAGAAGTATCGTTTTTCTTTAAGTATGTAGTGCCAATAGTGGGTATTTCCATCTGGTTCATCCAAATTCCATTTTTTTTGTCCGAAAATATTACCTTGAGTGAAATAACCCAGCAAAAAATAGTGCTTCAAAGAAGTGCTTCCGGAAGCCATTATTCAATTACGAAGCGATTCCTGAAGGCAATCCAGAAGGCATGATTTTTGTTCACGATGTCCCACTTGGTATGTCTCTTTAAAAGCGCTTCCTTCATGTGCTCTTAGAAGCAATAAATTCATGCCTTCTTAGGCACTAAGAAGTTCTTTTTTGTATGTTGACAACATTAGTGCTTCATGGTATGCATACTTTTTTGTTTCAAAGAAGGCATTTTGGGAAGCACTACAGAATGCCTTAAATAATTGCTTTATAGTATGAATGGCGGTGAAGCGCTATTTTGGAAGCATATAAAGGCAGCAACTGCTTACCAAATCAAGTTTTTTTTTTGCTGGGAAATTATTAATCTATGGAAAAAAAGGATATCGTAATTTTGGCACACGGTGTTCCAATTTGTGGTCATGTTTAACTCTAGGGATTCCATACGTTTGAATTGTAACTTTGTAAAAGTCATGAAAGAACGTTCATTTTACTTCGCACAATATTTTCGGATACATTTAGAACTCTCGAAGCTGTTACTTTGCTCACATAAGGGGAAACTAGGGCACTGATCTCTCTGAAGATTATGGTACAATTACTGTGTGTATCGCGATTCGACAACTAGGATTTTATTCCACTTATCTCTTTTGTTCTATAATTTTCCTCTAGCCAATTAATCGCGAAATTTAGGGAAATTGATAGTTTTTGGGTTATAACTAAAAGCCAAAATTTGTCATTTCTCCAAATCAGAAAGAGTCGTTTCTTTTGGCATTTAACTAATAAATACTGATTATAAAAACAAATCGCTAAGAATAGTGGATTCTTTTGAAAAACCAGAAAAACTTACTTGGGTTATAATTATGAAACTCGAGGAAAAAAGACCTTCAGAAAATACTCAATATCGCTAACAACAATACACAATTAAATCAAGCCAAATAAATATTTTAGTAAATGACAATCTGCCAATTCATACCCAATTATAAAATTCAAGGTAACTGGATTAGTTTTAATTTTATAGAGCTGCAAAATATAATTTCATACATGGGTTATAAATATGAAACGGACTTTATTTTGTGAATAATGAAAGAGATTTAAAAAAAACTTGGCCCCAGTTAATACGAACCTTGCTAATAAAAAACTAATTTTTTTTGGTAACTTTGTAGAGCGTCTTAAACAGGTTTTACTGTACAAAATATGACAAACATTAAACAGAGAAAACACAACACGACAAAGTAGGAGATTATTTACTACAAGATGTCATTGTAGAATTGAATACGTTCGTACCTACACCTACAACGCAAGCAATTCATAAATTGTCTATTCTTCATATCTCTCCACTTAAACTTTTGCCAAACAATTTGCTAGAGGATTGTGCGACTGCTTTTAACTTTTTTTGTACTTTTAAGCTGTATTGCAAACAAATGGCGGAGAAGTGCAAGCGAAATATTTAAATCTGACAACAAAGACAACGTAATGTTGACAAGGCACAGTACAGTAGCATGGACTTCCAGCCTGCCTTCCAGCCAATAAGCCGTCTTTTTGCTAATTTATAATGTACATACAAATGTACAGAACAACGAACTACAAACGTGCAATGAACTTAAAAATATTGTTTAAAATAGTCTTAAAGCCAAGGTAAAATGCACGAAGAAGGTAATGAAAATATGTAGAAGTTATAGTGAATTTTTGGGGTATTTGAATGCAAAAGAGACTATGCCAGATAAATTATGGTTTGTGCTACTAGATCGAAATTTAAATATACTGATATCATATTTTGATTACTAGATCATAAATTTTAAAGTCATAGGATGTAGCAGGGCATGATAGAAATTTTTGGAAGAGTTGAAAAAAAAATTTTTATTATATTCTCTTGTTATATAAATTATATATATTTAACGCATTTCCTTCGGATGAGTAGAAAATTGAAAGAGGAACGTAATAGAAATTTAAATCATTAAAATCAGGCAATCAAATCAAAAGTTATAATGAAATAGATCTGGAGATAGTAGGTCCCACCAATATTTTTTTGAACAATATTGTTCTCTTTTTAAAGGTAAAATGGCTAATAATTTAATGTTAGTTATGCGTACACTAGGGTGTACCCTAAAAATATATTTGTAATTAAACTCCCCCGTTTCATTGGAAATGGTTCTAATTAATAATTTTTTGTTTCGAAAATTTAACCTATTCCGGCCCATTGTGAACTCCCAAAATTCGAAATTTTGAAAAATTTTATTATTTTATTTATTTTATATACTCAAAACTATTCAGATATGGAATCCTAATTTTATTGGTTATCATTAACCCGCTTTCGCCTGGAATCAAAAATGAAATTTGATAAAAATTCAAAACTCGGGTAAAATTTACAATAGAATTATATCAAGTTTGATATAATTTTTTTTAAAAATAAAAATTATGTTTTTTCGACCTTTAATTGTGCAATGAAAATTATTCAACTTCGAGACCATACTCTATATTTCTTTATTAGGATATTGTCCTAACAAATAATCTATAGAGTTTTTGTTTTCAAATTTATTAATTGAACACTTTAAGGAATGTGTTGATGAATCTATTTCGGGAATTTTCTAGGTTCCCATCATCTGAACACGTTTTGAAAGAAGTGACAATGCCACGCACAACATCAAACATTCATATAATCTAGTTTTACCACTAAATGACAACTAATATATGAGCTCTAAGTTAGAGATTATTATTATATCTTATTTGATAAATTCCCATATATAAACACATACAAATTGATCCGAATAATGGGTCATTTACATGTATCCAATTTTATCAAATTAGAAATAATTTGATACATTTTTGTCGGAGATTTGTCCATATCCGGGCCATTAAATTATATCTAATTAGAAATAAATATATCTAATGATATAGTATTTTAGCTGACAGCAGGTATTATTTGTGTTACTTGATTTTTTTTTTTGAAATTATATAAAAGTAATCAATTGAAAATGATTTTTTTAAATTGGTTAATATGGTTATATGTGAAGCCATATGTCAGAAAATCTGAATTTGCAGATAATTTAATTTGATATCGAACTCTATCAAAATATATAAGGGATTATACATTGCGTTGCATAACTATACCCAGCAAAAAATAGCGCTTCAAAGAAGCGCTTCCGGAAGGCCTTATTCAATTACGAAGCGCTTCAGGAAGGCATTCCAGAAGGCATGATTTTTGTTCGCGATGTCCCACTTGGTATGTCTCTTTTAAGCAGTTGAAAAGCGCTTCTTACATGAGCTCTTAGAAGCAATAAATTCATGTCTTCTGAAAGAGCTGCTGGAAGAGCTTCTGGAAGAGCTTCTGGAAAAGCTTCTGGAAGAGCTTCTGAAAGAGCTTCTGTAAGACCTTCGGGAAGACCTTCTGGAAGAGCTTCTGGAAGAGCTTCGGGAAGAGCTTCTGAAAGAGCTTCTGGAAGAGCTTCGGGAAAAGCTTCCGGAAGAGCTTCGGGAAGAGCTTGTGGAAGGGCTTCTGAAAGAGCTTCTGAAGAAGCTTATGGAAGAGCTTCTGGAAGAGCTTCTTTTAAGCGCTTTAACAATTACTTCTTTTAAGGCAAATCATGGCTCCATAAGTGTAAATCATGGCTCCATAACATAGACAGCATGAGGATAGAAATACTTGTTTTCTTGAGTACTTAAAATTTTTTTACATTTCAGACATGCTTTCAAAAAAGAATGATATTTATTAATTCCCCTTTTTAACCCCTAAACGATTTCTTAAAATTTCTTAATTTGAATTTCGGA
The DNA here is from genome assembly GCA_021234595.1 of Delia radicum. Classification (NCBI taxonomy): domain Eukaryota; kingdom Metazoa; phylum Arthropoda; class Insecta; order Diptera; family Anthomyiidae; genus Delia; species Delia radicum. The sequence goes on along the minus strand of CM037854.1, from coordinate 23,284,348 downwards.
AATTGCAGACGTGTTCTTATACAAATAAATTTAAGTTTTAACTCCTTTTCGTGCTAGAAATATTTTAAGACCGCACATACAAATTTAAGCGAAATCGATTTTTGAACACGGAGACACCTTTATTGAAGACCCAAACTATTAATCAAATTTATCTAATCAAATTTATCTAACGAATATAAAATAAAATTTCTGACAAAAATGTGCTGAACTAACAATTCAGTAATTTATATTTTATAAAAATAAAAGGATTTAAATATTTTAATTACTTTTTAATATAAAACAAAAAGTCTATTCATTATAATATAGTTTTGTTAAGATTTTTTTAAAATTTTTTAAAAAAATCTTTAATATTTTAAATAAGAACTAAAAAACATAACTAAAGCTGGTTTTTATTAAAATTTGAATGTCAGGTTTGCAATATGCCAATTATAAAAGATGGACAAAATCAACAATATTTTTCTAAAAAAAAAATTAAAAAATTGTATTTTGCATTGCATTTTGCAAAATTTGGTTAAAAAATGTTTAGCGTGTCTATGACGTGCCTTTAATGAGTTAAACGAATTTCTTTGCATATTAGAACTTTGAATGTTCTTTGAAAGCATTAAAACAAAAATCATTAATTTTTATGAAAAAAATTGACAAAACATTTAATTTTCATACAGTTAATGACGTTTTTACTAAATAAATTAAATTGATTTATTGATACTTTATTGCTTCATTGTATGCATTCTTTATTGCTTCATTGTATGCATTCTTTATTGCTTCATTGTATGCATACTTTATTGCTTCATTGTATGCATACTTTATTGCTTCAAAGAAGGCCTTTTGGGAATCACTACAGAATGCCTTAAATAATTGCTTTATCGTATGCATGACGGTAAAGCGCTATTTTTGAAGCATATAAAAGCAGCAACTGCTTACCAAATCGAGTTTTTTTTTATCTGGGAAATTACAAATGATTTTTTCTATTTTTTCTAATATTACAAATATTTTTTTACAACTTTTAACTATTTTTAAGAGTGTGATAACTACCACTAATTGTGTAAAATTTAAGAGATTACTTAACTGTTGTAAGAGAAAAATTGTTTATTAACATTTTGTTGGTATTTCATAACTATAATTTCACAGACTAGTAGAAAATAAATAAAAATTAAAGAAGAATTTTTGTTATTTATGCAATTTTAATCAATTTGCAATAAAATGCCGTTTGGTTTATATCTACGCGATTTTTAAAAACTGCAAATTTTAGCCTATTTTAAAAGTGGCTTAAGTTTTCAGGAAATTGCCATAAACTTTGCATATAATCTGAGTGCTTATGGTAAAAATAAAACAGGCGGCAAAAAAAAAAGTTTTCCGGTCGACACCGGCGTTTAATTATCAACTGTTGATTATTATCAACACAATGAAGAGTCTCAATCATAAACTCGACGAACGTAAGGTAAATGTGTCCCAATCAGCCATAAGAAGGCTCTTAAAGGATTCTCAGAGAATTACTCGCCAAAAGCTGATGTCTGTGCCAAGGATATTATCCCGCCACAAAACTGCTCGACTTAAATTTGATACAAAATAAATTTAAGTTATTTATAAAAAAACTGGCGAAAGGTTTTTTAATATAATTGTTTTAATTAATATAAAGACATTCCATATCAAATCACGGAGTTTTTGGCCCGACCATCTTCGATTTCACTAATTTTTTACTATGTTTTGGTACTTGTTCAAGGCGACTTGCACACAAATTTTCAGCGTTTAATTCCAAAACTGGTTTGGAGTAATAATTTTTGGGAAAAAATTAACGATAGACCTGTGGATAAATAATAATATCTTTAAAAAGTAGGGTATCATATTGTTCGTCATTAAATGAAGAAAAAAATCGTCTTGTTCAAGAAGTCCGAACTTTAAATTTTACTCTATATTACGCAACTTCCAATCCATAGTTCGAGATGGTACTGACTGTTTTTTTATATTTTTTTTTTTCTAGTTTAAAAAAAAAATTAATAAAATTTGGCTTTGCATTAAGAAGCAATGCATTTTAGCCAGGTTGATACTAGTTTTTCGATTTGGCTAAAGATCTCATCAGAACCCGAAGTTTTAGAAAAGCTAGAGCCTCCAGAATAGGCTAAGCCTTAACAAAATACATATTAACCATACATTTTTGCTCCATTCTTGTATTCTTAGTAGTCAAACATGTGGTTTCCATATATCAACAAAACTTAGTAGAAAATGTAAAGCGGATCAATGACGTTTACTAAATAAGTAAATGGCCTAGGGAACTACAAGCAACTTAACTATTTTTGATCTTATTTTTAATTGTTATACCTTTTTGGAAAGACAATCCAGTGCTTACAACTATTCTGTAATTAATTAGTTTAAAAGCATAAATTTAATAACCAAATTTTTAAAATAACATAAAAAATTGCTTTTACCTTTTAAACCCTAATAGGAAGTTCACATAGCCAAGTTAGTCTCCTAAAAGTGGGATAATCAAGCACTAAACAATGCGATTAAAACATTTTTTAATCTTTCTGGTTAACATTAACTCAAACTTTTTAGCTGACTACTATTTCTAAACAACTCCGCATTTTTATATAATTTCGGATGGTATTTTAAACTGAGAAATTAATCTTTTAGCTGTAAAGTTTATCAAAAAATGCATATGTAACCGAGGAAGATAAAAAGATGGATTAACGTTAATCAAGTAGATTAATTTTGCAGTCTAAACTCCCTATAATTAAATTTTATATCGATTTTTATGCCGACTTTTTCATAGCAGCAAATTTTATTGCCCTCCGATTTGTAGTATTTCTTATATATAGACTTGATATTTAAAAAAAAAACTCACAATGTTTGTGACTTCTGAAATTTTTTAAATCGCCTTAATATTTTTAGTTTTTCTTGAATTCTTTTCTCATTTGCGCTCCGGTTTATAGTTTATCTTTTAAATATACTTGATATTTAAATAAAAAAGACTCTAAAGGTTGCTGACTTCTGAAATTTTTTAAATTCCCTTAATATTTTTAGTTTTTCTTAAATTCTTTTCTCATATTTTAATCTTAGTAAAATAAATGATTACAAAGAAAACTATATTTAAGATGGTAATAAATAAAATGATACGAATAATTTTAAATATTTAATGAATCAAGATGGTCATAAAATGCAATTTATTAACTTGATAGGATTAAAAAATTTAGATAAGCACATCAAGCTATTATCGTGAGTTAAGTTAGAAAATGAGCGTATATTTGAAGGTATCAACTTATGATTATCATTTTATTAACAGACAAGAAAACTACAGTAAAGGTATTTCTAGGAAAGCAAAAAATGTACAATGTCAACTTATAGCAACAACGATAATATCTGCAACAACTAACATGAGAGATGTTCCGACGCGGACCCTAAGATCGCTATGTCATTTGGGTATAATGTAGGCAAGAAAAATTTAGTAACATTTACATTTTATAGCTGACCAGTCTCATATGCAGAGGTAACAAAGTAGAGCCAAAAGTGACCCCATTTTAAGTTTTTCGTTCATGTTGGTTTCGCAAAAACAAATGCAAATTAATCAAATTAATATTTCTTGCTTTTCCACCCTTTACTATAAACCCAAGTTCTATTTGGGGTACGGTGGTTCACGTCGGAATACCTCCCTTGTGAATAGAGAAAAGCCTTAAAGGTTTGTTTAAAAACAAGCGATAAAAGGAAAATAAAAAATAAATAGATAAAATCCGCCATCTAGGGAAAACAGCAAAACTATAAACTTAACATCAACATTTAATAAAGTAATAGATAGACTAAGACAGAAAAGAAAATCTTATCCAAAAAAGAACGCACAGATTGAAAAAGTGAAAATTTTTTAGAATCAACGAGAACTAAAGAAAAAAGTACTCAACTCTGGAAAACAAAGTTAAAACAATGAGTATAAAAAACACTGTTGTCAACTATGGAACAGGAGTAGTACGAAAAAATCTTACATTCAGTACAAATAAAGCTTGATTACAAAAGCAACCAAGAAATCATAGACAAAATTATTGCCAATAACATTTCAAATAAAGTTTTATTAAAAGTACGCTATGGGGAATGAGGAGTCATTGTCTTAAAAATGACTGGTTAAAGAAGGACTTATCACAGGACTTAAGTGGGTTAAACAGTGTCAATTGTCCTAAAATTACCAATCCTGTGACTAGTAAAGGGAAGACATGCCACTTAACCAGAATGCTTATTAACAAGAAAAAGCCAGTTGGCCAGAATTTTACCCATTGGAAGCAGTTTAGTTTTCGTTTATTTTATACGAAATTGCCCTTTTGCGACAGTCTTGTGGTATGCCCATCTTTGGTTAGTCCTGTGGCATGCCACTATGGGGTTTAAAGCAGGACAAATGACCTCTTCCTATGACAAGCCAATGTTAAAGTTGCCAGTTGTTTACATATGGTAGGGTTTAGCAGAGGACCGGTCTCAGGTACCAAGGGGCCGATCCTGTGGCACATTCAGAACCGCTCCCATTCCCCATAGGGTATCTATATATCTATAAAGTAAATGTTTAATTAAAAATGCACAAAGCACACTTAATTTCCAGTTTTTATAATCTGTAATGACAAAGAATTGAAAAATGCCAAAACTAAAAAAAATCAATTTAAATAACAGAACTCCAAAAAATTACCAAAATAGAAACAATAACCAAGTAACCAAATAACCAAATAACCAAATAAACAAATAACCAAATAACCAAATAACCAAACAACCAAATAACCAAATAACCAAATAACCAAATAACCAAATAACCAAATAACCAAATAACCAAATAACCAAATAACCAAATAACCAAATAACCAAATAACCAAATAACCAAATCACCAAACAACCGAGTAACCAAATAACCAATTAACCAATTCCCAAATAATCAAGTAACCAAATAACCAATAATCAAAAAACCAAGTAACCAATAATTGAAAAAATGCCAAAACTAAAAAAAAATCACTAAAATTTAAATAACAGAACTCCAAAAAAATTACCAAAATAGAAACAATAACCAAGAATTCATAGACAAAATTATTGCCAATTTCAAATAATGTTTTATTAAAAGTATCTACATATATATCTATTAGGTAAATGTTTAATAAAAATGCACAAAGCAAACAAAATTTCCAGTTTTTTATAATCTATGATGACAAAGAATTGAAAAAATGCCAAAACTAAAAAAAATCTCTAAAATTTAAATAACAAAACTCCAAAAAATTAACAAAATGGAAAAAAGATTAAAAAAGAAAACATTTTCAAAATTGAAAAAAGTCCCCAGAACTACAAAAAAAACACAAAATAAATCTTAAACATTAAAAAAAAAAAATTTCTTAACATATCTTCTAAATATACAGACGATGTTCCAAATAAATACTTTTTTCCCTCTGCGATGCTTCATTTTCGAGGAAAACAATATCTTAAAAGCTAGAGAACCAAGTAGAAGTTTACGACAGACATGTTGTGAACAATTTTTCTCTTGCTCATTTAGTTTACGAGAAACAGTCGATGTTCTGAATAAATGCCATGTTTGTTCTTCAACGTTTAGTTTTGGATTTCAACAAGTTTTTATTCAAACGAATTTTCAAAACTTATACGCTTTTTTATAAAATTTCAACAAAAAAAGTTTAAGTCAAACATTTTGCAGAAATATGTTTACAATTTACAAGTTTGTAAAATAATTCTGGTGGCGGCTTGGGCTCCTTCCATGGCTACAGCCCTGACTGAGTTCAAAATTTTATTCCAAATATTTCCGTTAAAGGGCACAGAACCTGTAATTATTTTAGGTCTGTGTTTTCTTTCTTTTTAGAAAGTTCGGTTACAAAATTGTGAAGGTTGTCAAAAGCGCATATAGCGTATGTCTGTTATACTTATGTAATTGAACAATTAAGTCGAATTTTTCTCTAGCTTTTAGTCTTTGACATATGGACGGTTTAAATTCAATTATAGATTTTTTTTCTAATTGTGGCGATTTTTGCAATTAAATCTTTTTTTTTTGTTAACTTAAGTTATTTTTTAAACGTTTTTTAGTTAAAATTTTTAAATATTCATGTCGATTCGACAATACGCACATCAGTTTGCCGGTGTCGACTGTTCACTTTCACCACCCTTGATTCAATACATTCCAAAATACAAGTGAAGAATTATCAGTTAAAGCTATCGAATTTTTACCATCTCTAAAAAAAAATAAACAAAAACCGAGAAGAAGAAGAAGCAAAACATTAAAAAATATTAATTTATTGATTATATTGCAATTAAATTGTTTTTTTATTAGTTTTTCATGCACTAAATATAAAATGAAGAAAATTTAATCATTTTTATCCGAATCATTTAATCATTTTCCGCCAAAATAAATGATTTTTTTTCCCAATGCAAAAATTTTGGCAGACAAAGAGACAATAATATTGTTCTTCAAACTTGACCTTGTTATTCTGCCGTAGATGGTTTTTTTGGACTTTTTTTGTTCAAATTAATGAAATAGTTAAAAATTTACAGATTTTTCATGTTTTAATAGAGAAAACTAGCATTTTCTTATTAAACGCGTCAAAGTGATGAAAACTCTAGTCGAACGCATATTATAGAATGTATCGATGCTCACATCTGTTTTCTTCACATCACTAGCGTATTATAGAATAGCTACGGCGCGTATTTATGGTGAAGGTGACTACAGAAATAGACATGATTGTTATTATTTTTTAAATATTAGCGGGAATTTCGGAAATCAGAACACGTTTTGAAAGAGGTAACAGTCCTATGCCAAACATCAAACATTCATATAAACTAGTTTACTCACTACATGAGAACTTATATATATATGAGCTCGAAGTAAAAGATTATAACCATTGATCAAAAAATAAATTGAAAACTTTTTTGTTATGTGCAAGGTCCACCTATGGTGGATATTCAATACACGTTTTTTGTTTTTTTCTCTCCTTTTTATTTTTTGTTTTGTCTATAAACAAAAACAGGGAAAGTAAACTAGACTGTACTTTGTCTTTCATACAGTTTGATATAATTTTTATTAAAAATAAAAATTATGTTTTTTTCGACCTTTAATTGTGCAATGAAAATGAAATTATTCAAGAAGATTCCTTTAAATTTTGCCGACTTTTCAGATTTTGAGGATTTATTAAATTTTGTATTTTTTAACTGTTTTGTAATTACATTTTTGACATTTTCTAAATATTGGCGTTTTCCCCATTTAAGAATTTTTCTTAAGTTTTAGCGATTTTTTTCGATTTATAGAATTTTTTCCAAATTTTTAGTAATTAATAATAGTTACTAAAAATTTGTTCGAAACTAAAAACAATATTCAATTAAATTTCAATGCCGAACAATTAGTAGAAAATTCCGCTACTACAACAGAAAATATTACCTGCAGAGTTTTCAATGAATTCGAGAATCACAGTCAGCCAAATTCAAGTGAGTTGACAGCTTTAGTTAAATTAATTAAGAATTTAGCTTAATCAACAAAAAGTGTCTGCTGAAAAGATTAATAAAGAGTACTTAATAGGTACAGAGTAACGATTTTTGTATTAATTTTCGCTTGGTTTTCGAGATACAGCCTATTTTTTGATTACAAAGTAAAAATTATGACTGAGACTGATATCGGAGACATAAAAAATAATGGCTAACAAAGAATTTAAAACAATTTAACTCCAAAATTTGAGAATCACGAACTACAAAATTGTATGCCGAAAAAGTAGTTCAAATACGGATGAAAAGTGCCAATGAGGTTAATTATGATGACAAATAATATTAGCTAAATAGCAGATTTAAACGATTATAACATTAAAAATAAACGCAACTTAATTTGAACGGCTTAACAGAATTTTGAACTTACCTATTTTATGTGTATATGATTACAATTTTAATTGAAACCAAATCAATTTAAAGTTACAACTTATTTAAACTGATACTACAATTAAATTCATAGGACCAAATTCAATTAATATTTTAATTGTATTAACAAATATTTTAATTGAAGTTAGATTTTAGTTTTTTCTGGGTAAATTTACAAATTGGCGCTGCACCAGCATAACGAGAAATGTGATTTAAGAGAGTGCAAAAACCGACTATTCTCGAAGTATTCTTACAAGTTTCCTTAGAAATATTGAAACAAATTACAATTTATTTTTTTCGCGATTGGCCAATATTATGGTAGTTTTGCAAAAATTCTTAGAATCTTAAAATTCGAGTCATTGGTCCAGCATAGAAATAATGTTTCCAATTTTTGCCATTTCGGTTGCCCATAGTGCCATTTTATCCATAGCTGACTTTGACTACAGGTACTATTGACTGCCAAGTTATTTGTTAAAACGGTAATACTAACACTGTTCAACAAAAATAGAAAAACAGCGATGAAAAAACATTGATATTACCGCCAAACAAACAACAAAACTAAACAACCGTCCAACCAACCATCCTACAGTTCTGCCAACCAAACATTCTCATACCGAGAATATTGTTGGACTAGTTAGGTAGCAGACTATAACAATATTTGTTCGCACTTTTTCCATATGCATCGCTTAAAATATAGTGAGAAAAAAATCTCCAGTTTAATATGAAATTGAGTTAAAAAAAATATAACGCGGGAAGATGTAGAATATGGAGAAAATTTGGTTAATAGTAGAAAAACGAAATGCGGTTACAGCAGTTGGTTTGTTTAGTAGTTTTCCCTGCAGTTTCCCCAAAAAAAAAAATATATGAAAAATGCTGAATGATTTTTTTTTTTGTGCAACACACACAGCCAAACTTAGACTTATAAAAGCAAATATTTGTATGTGTATTGCATACAGTTTTACCAGTTAAAGTTTTTTTTTGTATTTAGTTTTTTCTGGCGATGATTTAAAGTTAAAGTTTTGTATAAAAAAAAAAACACTATATTTGGATTAACAGAAAAATTGTCAATCGATTTTATAGTTAAAGGATTTTTTATGCAAAAAATAACAGTTTTTTTTAAAGAAATTAAATACCGACTAGGAATATCGATGGTCATAAGCTGTTACTTTCGATATAATCACAATTCGAGAAAACGATTTAAAATGATTTAGAAACTAATTTGACATGTTTAACTTAAGGTGAAATTCCATCGTCAATTACGACGTATAAATTGCGTACGTTGATGTAACGGATTGGCTCCTATCGTGTCCTGTTCCCTAAAGTCCACCTATCGGTTTTTGCCATGTTGTTGCATGAATATGTCAAAGCTGTCAACTGTCATCGAGTTTAATTTCCGCTATTACTATTTTTAAAAAGTTTCGACTTGAATGCACATGTTTTTCTTCTATATATTGTGTCGTTGCAAAGAACGCAAAATACCCAAAAAAATCACGGTAATATGTTGTACGGACCTGTTGTTACCTGGTAATAAGTTATACTCCTTACGCTTGCATTACTTTGCAACTTAAGTGAAACTATATTGCCCATTAGTAATACCAAACTTATATGTTTAAATGATTTATTGGTAGTAAATCCTGGTTTCCTTCAAAGAAAACAGACTGATGCAATTTATACAGACTTCAGCAAGGCGTTTGATAAAGTTAACCATAAGCTTTTAGTAAAAAAATTACATTTAATGGGATTTACTGATCTTAGTATTGAGTGGATATACTCATATTTAACAAATAGAAAACAAAGCGATCTTTTTAAACAAATATCTTCAAAAAACAATGATGTTCTATCTGGAGTTCCTCAGGGGAGCCACCTTGGACCTCTTTTATTATCATTGTTTATTAATGATTTAGCACAAGTAATAAAGTTTTCAAATATGTGATATATGATGTATGCTGATGATGTAAAAGTTTTCCTTAGCTATAATCAATACTCCGACCATTCTCTTTTACAAAATGACTTAAATTCGTTTCATGCATGGTTTGTCTTGAATTTAATGGAACTAAATCTAAAAAAATGCAAATGTATGTTGTTTGTTAGAAAGAGGCCGATATCTGTAAACTATATGCTGGGCGGTTATCAACTAGAAAAGTAAACAACTTCTTAGATCTTGGGGTTTTGTTAGATCCCAAACTTAGTTTCATTCCCCATATTACAATTATGGTAAATAAATCTATTGGAGTTCTCGGTTTCATAAAACGTTGGGCTAAAGAGTTTAATGATCCGTATGTAACAAAAACGTTGTACACGTCACACGTAAGGCCTATTTTGGAATACGCATCTATAATTTGGGATCCTATGTACCAGAACCATATTGACTGTATTGAATCAGTACAAAAGCAGTTTATATTATTTTGTCTACGTAGTTTAAATTATGATCACTTGAATCTTCCGTCATATACCAGCAGACTTGCTCTCATTAAGCTACCAACCCTTAAAAGCCGCAGATCTATGCTAAACGCCTCGTTTCTCCTTAATATAATTAATGGTGATGTTTGTTCTGGGTTCCTGATCAATAATATTTCTTTCAATGTTCCTCAAAGGCCGACGCGTTACTTTTCACCAATATCAGTTAAGTTTTTTAGATCAAATTATGCAGACGCTGCATCGAATTTAGTAAACTATTCAAATTTATTGATTTTTCGACTAATACAAACTCAATTACAAGTAAAATAATAATTTTTCTTAATAAGTAAATAATTAATTAATTATTTTTTTTATGTTTTTATTGTGTTTCGTTTTGTTTTTTGTTGTCATCAAATTAAAATTATAAATTAAAATTATATTATTTTTGTAAATATTTTTATATTTTGTGTATGTATATTAGAGCGGGTCAATTTGTATGGGACGGAAAAAATGAAAAAATCGCATATGCGGGAAGTAATCTACGAACAATTCTAAGAAAATTTGCCCAAGAAACTATGTGTGTAAAATCGATTCGGATGCCGCGATTTTTAAAGGGAAGTTTCATATTCAGGTTATAGAAAATTTTGTTAGAAAAACTTAAACAGATAGCTTATTTATGAGTGTGAGGGAAAGGTATACTTTTGTTTGTTGACCATATATTGAAATAAAACTAAAATTATCCTTTAAGTTTTCTACGATTTATTGTTTTATTTGCAGTTATTAATTTAGCAATAAATCAGAAAGAATAAAATAAATTTTAAGTGTATTGTTATTAATACAAAGTTAGTTTCTAGATTTGAAAAAGAACTAAATAACTAAGTTTTTAAGTCCTGCCTGCTTTCCAAGCGTGGATTTTTTTTTCGACTAACATCAGTCACAGCCATTATACTTTCACGATTTTTTTCCGTTACGCGCCGAGAAACACTGGTTAAAAGTTTAACGCATCGTTCAGTTCCTTGAATGTGGCATGGAACTTGTGGGTCAGGAAGTGGTGGATCTTGAAATTCTAAATATTCCTTCAAATGCTCATACGGAATATCTCTTGTAATTGGTGGTTCTGATAAAATACTGTCATCGTCTAAATCTATCATATTGAAATAATTGCAGCAGTCAAAATTAATTTTACATTTTTTGTACTCTCTAAGCTTTCTGCATCGCAAAGTTTGTTACGGTAGTACAAAATTTTTTGTATTGCCTGGTCGCGTATTGATTTACGATCATCGTAAAGCATTGAAAGCATAACATTTTCTGGATGAGCAAAGTATGAGTTATTTTGAACTACAGAGTAAACAATTTGCCGCACATTCAAGGGAAGAAACTGTGTGAGGCGAATAAACTTAAATAAAAGCGTACTGCCGTAAATAACAGAATTGTAGTATTTGATGTTAGTACTTATCACAATGTTTTGTTTTCCTTTTATTAAATATAAATTTAAAGATTCAAACGTTTATTGATTATTAAAACTTATTTATGAATTTAAAAATTTACTGAATAAAAATTAAAAAATTTTATCAACGAAAACTAGACTGTTAGAAAAAAATTGCAACTGCAGTGTTTTTAATAAAAATAAAAACGTTAAAGCGATTTTTTAATTTAACGAACGAGCCTATCTTTTAACACTTTTTTCTTAAATTTTTTTCTACTCTGGTCTTACTTTTCGTTAACGCTGGAAGCGATTTCTTTTTTAAAACTTCAGAATAGTTTTCAAAAAAGTTTTTCAATTCCTTTAAAGAAAAAACATGTGTAAAATTTTATTTCAAAATAAAAGTACTCTTAAAGTTTGCGAATTGATAAATATTACATTTTTGCGTTTTCAAATGCGAAAATTTCATTAATTTAATATACAGAGGAAATTTTTTTTTTACACTCTTCAAGGTTTTTACTCGCTGATTGCGCGGATGTTACGATCGTAAAAATCGAATGTGTTATATCGTTAGCTAAAAATATAAGTTTTGTACATGTAATTTACGTCTATGTAAACATATTTGATACAATTTTTTATACTACCTAAAACTAAATTTCCCCTTAAAAATCGCGGCATCCAAATCGGTTTTAGACCCATACTTTCTTAAGCAAAGTTTCTCAAAATGATCCGTAAAACATTTTCCGCATATGCGATTTTTCGAAAAAAAAATTGACCCGCTCTAATGTATATAGTCTGTAAGGATTAATAAAAAATAAAAATAATTACCCAGCAAAAAATAGAGCTTACCAGAAGCGCTTCCGGAAGGCATTATTTAATTCAATTCTATACTGAATTGTTTAATTGTTTCGAGAAATCTATTCCAAAAATGATTGTATCAACCATTAATGGTCCTCCATGGAACTCAAACCCCTTGTCTAAACTCAAGAATTTAAAAAACAAATTTTATAAAAATTATAAAAAAAACCGGATTGCTTTTGGACTATGCAAAATATTCCTTTGCCAGGTCTAATTATACCTTACTTAATAATGAGTGTTACAACAAATACTTATATAAAGTTAAAGTCAATTTGAAGAGGGATCCAAAATCTTGCTATCAATTTGTAAATTCTAAACGCCGTACATCTGGATTTCCTTCTTTAATGAAGTTTGGTGACATTGACCCTTCAAATGATAATGAAATCTGAGATATGTTTGCTGACTTTTTTGCTTCAACATACTCATCAAGCTCTTCAACAACAACAGCAAATTATTCTTTCGATATTCCAGAGGCGTCTCTAATTAGTCTTCCTATTTTAAACACGTCAACTGTAAAAAATGCTATTATGAAACTTAAATACTCGAATTCTGTTGGTCCTGATGGTGTTCCCAGTTGTGTCTTTAAAAATTGTATTGACTCTTTTTGCATGCCATTAACGCTTTTATTTAATTTATCACTTTCCAATGGATACTTTCCCTCGCATTGGAAACAATCATTTATTATCCCACTGTTTAAATCCGGCAATAAATCAAACATATCCAATTACAGAGGTATTGCTAAACTTAGTGTTATTCCCAAACTATTCGAGAAGATTATTACTGATTTTGTGACTCATCAAGTAACTTCTATACTGTCTTCTTCTCAACATGGCTTTCGTAAAGGTCGTTCAGTAATTACCAATTTGTTAAAACTATCATCATCAATAAATAATTCATTTGTAAATGGAATGCAGACTGATACCATATATACTGATTTCGGTAAAGCATTTGATAAGGTAAATCATGACATACTCCTCTTCAAATTCAATAAAATGGGATTTTCTCTGTATTTTCTTAACTGGATTGAAACGTATTAAAAAAACAGATCTCACACTTTCTAAAAATCTAAAATCTAAATTTTTTCCTGTTCTGTCTGGTGTTCCTCAAGGTAGTCATCTTGGGCCTGTGCTATTCCTGCTATTTATTAATGATCTTTCTAAATGCATAAATCACTCCAAAATTTTAATGTATGCAGATGACGTAAAATTATTTATTAGCTATAATAAACACTACACAAGTTCTCAAACTCAAATTCATCATAGACAGTATCTCCAAATGGACCTTCGACAATTTCTTTCACTGGTGCAATTTAAACAACATGGAGCTGAATTTAAAAAAATGCAAACATATGATTTTTAGTAGAACTGTTCCGATTATAAGAAAATATATTATTAACGGATATGAACTAGAACAAGTATACGCATTCCTTGAATCTTGGAGTATTATTGGATAAATCGTTAAATTTCAATGCACATATAAGTCAAACAATTAACAAGGCAAAAGGCTTTCTTGGTTTTGTAAAAAGATGGGGTAAGGAATTTGAAGATCCATACGTCGCTAAGCAACTATACGCATCCTTAGTTAGGCCGATTCTTGAATATGCGTCTGTAGTTTGGGACCCC